>CM077786.1:36507601-36602887 GCA_039737535.1 Lagodon rhomboides
GCAGCAAAGACACATTTCACTTCTTTTAGAGGAGTTTTGACTCGGACCGGCACCACAGCCACAAGATTCTGCAGAACTTAAGAGGAAATCTGGACTTTAAACGGACGGAGTTGATTGGACGCCGGCTCTATGACTCACTGACAGACGGTGGTGTTCTATTCTGTATTCTGTGGTTTCAATGTGAGATGTGTTAAAAATCTCAAAATATGGATTCATATTGATTTTATAGGATCAATACACTTGTACACACACACACACACACACACACACACACTTTAAGAAACAAACTCCTCACCTAAAATGGCCACCACCTCGTCGTCCTGGATGACCTCCAGTGACCCCGACACCACGAAGCACAGGCTGTCCACGCTCTCTCCTGCGTGGAAGATGAGGTCGCCCGGCGCGCTGTGCACCGTCTGGAACTCCATGGCGAGGGCTCGCAGGCAGCCGTCACTGGCCAGCCGAAACGCCGGGTGTTCCTTAAACACCTTCCTGTTGAGGTGGACGCAGATATCTGCTCGCATGTCCTTCGGACAAATCTGCAGCACCTGCAGACACAGAGGTCACAGTGAGGACACAGTGAGGTCACAGTGAGGTCACAGTGAGGTCACAGTGAGGTCACAGTGAGGACACAGTGAGGACACAGTGAGGTCACAGTGAGGACACAGTGAGGACACAGTGAGGTCACAGTGAGGTCACAGTGAGGACACAGTGAGGTCACAGTGAGGTCACAGTGAGGTCACAGTGAGGACACAGTGAGGACACAGTGAGGACACAGTGAGGTCACAGTGAGGACACAGTGAGGTCACAGTGAGGACACAGTGAGGACACAGTGAGGACACAGTGAGGTCACAGTGAGGACACAGTGAGGACACAGTGAGGTCACAGTGAGGTCACAGTGAGGTCACAGTGAGGACACAGTGAGGACACAGTGAGGACACAGTGAGGACACAGTGAGGTCACAGTGAGGACACAGTGAGGACACAGTGAGGTCACAGTGAGGACACAGTGAGGACACAGTGAGGACACAGTGAGGACACACTGAGGTCACAGTGAGGTCACACTGAGGACACACTGAGGTCACAGTGAGGTCACACTGAGGACACAGTGAGGACACAGTGAGGACACAGTGAGGTCACAGTGAGGACACAGTGAGGACACACTGAGGTCACAGTGAGGTCACACTGAGGACACAGTGAGGACACAGTGAGGACACAGTGAGGTCACAGTGAGGACACAGTGAGGACACAGTGAGGACACAGTGAGGTCACAGTGAGGACACAGTGAGGACACAGTGAGGTCACAGTGAGGACACAGTGAGGTCACAGTGAGGTCACAGTGAGGACACAGTGAGGTCACAGTGAGGACACAGTGAGGACACAGTGAGGTCACAGTGAGGACACAGTGAGGTCACAGTGAGGTCACAGTGAGGACACAGTGAGGACACAGTGAGGACACAGTGAGGTCACAGTGAGGTCACACTGAGGACACAGTGAGGACACAGTGAGGACACAGTGAGGTCACAGTGAGGTCACAGTGAGGACACAGTGAGGTCACAGTGAGGTCACAGTGAGGTCACAGTGAGGACACAGTGAGGACACAGTGAGGACACAGTGAGGTCACAGTGAGGACACAGTGAGGTCACAGTGAGGACACAGTGAGGTCTCAATGATAAGCTGCTACGATCTTTTTTCTCTGAATAAGAAAACTGTGAATCAGCAGAAATCATAATGACATTGGTACCAATAGAATCGTAATGATTCCCATTAACCGGTCGAGGCAGACGGACACAGCTGAACTGGAGTCGGACCTGATCACTCCCACCAGCGTCAGACTGAGATGAGCAGCTGATCAACGAGCTCTGACGTTACCTTGTCGGTGTCGATGCCTCTGGACATGGACCAGGTGGACACGATGTAGTCCATCACCCGCTCGCTCAGACCTTTGGGGACCTGGTAGAGTTTGAGGAAGTCTCGTACGCTGTTGAGCATCTCGTGGTAGCGGTTGGTGTTGGCGTACATCTGCTGGAAGATGGTGGTGACGTTACCGAAGATGGTGGCGTACAGCAGCGCTGTCGGCAGGAAGCAGAGCGATTAGCTTTGGTTTTTTATCGCCAAGACACGACAGATGTTCAGATATTTCACGAGGTGTAAATCCACTGTGTTTATAAGCCAACATGTTTAAACTCGACGTGCTCACAGTCTCAGTCTGACAGCTGACTGATCAACCGTGACTCTCAGCTCGTCAATACAAACTGCTGCAGACCTCCCTGACCCTGACTCAGCTCCTCTCCCTCACGGCCTGTCAGCAGGATGGACCCGGGGTCACCGGATCAATACCGACCCGTCCACCAGCAGCAGAAAAACCTGCCGTCATCCACTCTGAACACATCGACAGCAGCTCAGACCGAACGTGTCAGAGTCACAACACAGGCTTCACTGTGACCTTCATGCACAGCGGCGGCTCTCCGAGCTAACGCTGAAGCAGCAACGCCAGGTCCAGAACCAGTGCCAGGTCCAGAACCAGTGCCAGGTCCGGAGGTCCACCACTGAGAGGCTCCACACGAGCTGTTTGTGTTATTTTTACCTTGCAGGACAGAAACACAACCTCACAAAGCTGAACATGTGATCTGACTGAAATGTCAGGTACAAACAAGCCAACAGCAAATGAGCGAGTGCTAATGAAACGTAAACTCAGAATCACACTCCAACGGCTCAGATGTGAAATATATACATTCATAGGTTCTGGTTTCAGCCTCGTCTGCCTGATGTTCTGTTGGTTTGTCAGCACAATGACACAAAAACTACTGAGCAGATTCCATTAAACCTGGATGGAGGACGAGTCTCGGCCCTGAACACACTCTGTAAACTCTTGGTGCTGATCCAGATAGAAAGGAGTTTTTCTTGCGGTCTTTGTTAGATTGGGCGTGTTGGACGGCTGGTATCTGTGAGTGAGTCCAGTCTGATACAGATCAGATTGAAATGGGTTTGATTTTATATTGGCTTGATTGAATACAAGGGCCTTTTATTTCTTACTATCTCTGCTCTGTTTTATATTTTTCTTCTCATTCCTCATCATCACTGTGACACTTCTGTCGTATGAGGAGAAACTGTAGCGTGACCAGTTTCCCCTCAGGACTCAGAACACCGTTTGTGATTCTGATTCTGGTAGTTTTGCATGTTCTGTGTTTAGTTTCAGTCAGGAAACGAGAGTTACAGAAGCTGAAGGAAACTCACGCAGCTCACCTGACACGTGTTGTTTTCCATGAGTCTTCACAAACACAGCCATCGAGTGTGAAGTTTGTGTTGGACCGATTATTCATTTGCAGTAAAAACTAAACTCTTTGTATCAAAAGTTCAAACAACCACAGATGAAATGAGCATAAAGTACAACATCCAGGTACTTTAACTTCATTTAGTTACTAGTTACTTTACAGATTCAGATTACTGATGAGATTACTTGTGACGTGTTGTTAATCAGACATTGTGTTAATTCCTTGTTGTTGTTGTTTTTAGCCTCTGTGAGGGACTTTGTGTTGCTTTTAAGTATGAAAAGTGCCATATAAATAAAATTTGATTTGATTTGATTTGATTTGAGAGGACGTCGCATCAGAGCCAAGAAGCATATTTTTAATTAGTTTATCTGCAACCTGACAGAAAAAATCTGCGACACTGAAGATCAGAGTACTGCTGAATATCAGCCCGATAACCATCCAGGCTGATGATCAGTCTGATGATCAGGCTGATGATCAGTCTGATGATCAGTCTGGTCCTAGAACAGCTTAGCTGTTCTGCACCTAGACTCTGGAACTCACTCCCACTACACATACGCACTCTGGACTCCACACCTTCAAATCCCACCTCAAAACACACCTTTTTAAGTTAGCCTACTCCATATAAACACTCTGTTCCCCCTACCGTTTTTATCTATTTTTTAGTCACACTGTATTTTCTTGTATGTATTTATATTATGTGTTATTGTATTTCATATTTGTTTTGTTTTGCTTTGTAAGGTGACCTTGGGTTCGAGAAAGGTGCCATCAAATAAAATTTATTATTATTATTATTATTATTATTATTATTAGTTAACACCACCTACAGAGACTCTTCTGGGACATCAGGATGAAATAAACCTGAACCTGCTTCAGCGTAAACACAGAGGAGACGATCATGGCTGGTTCAACCTCTGCGGGTCAACAGGCTGCTGGCAGGTCAAACTTCACCTGGAAACTAAAGAAATAAACGTTTTAACTTTGATTTCCTGCAGAAGAAAACCATCAGTCATAATAAAGATAATTCATCTGCTGGTGTGATGGCAGAGCTTTGGTCCGGGCCCTCAGAGAGCAGAGACGGAGGATGTTCTGGAAAGAAAATGGACCAGCTATTTCTGTCCTTCCTCTCAGACCCTGGTCCTGATGTCACAGTAAGCATTACAACACTCACACTCGCTATGCTAATGACCCAAACTCTCATCCTGGATCCAGGATGCTGGCTGTCATAGCAACCGCTTTCCATCAGCCTCCAGCGGCTTTCAGCCTTTTTGTGTGCCAGGAAGCTGACAGGAGGAGAGGAGGGGGGGTTAATCCAATACTCAGCTTCCTTCAGTGTTCCTCATGAATCTAAATAGGAAACCAAAAGGTTTACCCAGACTGCACTGCACCTTCAGTGCAGTGTCAGTACAGTGCTGCTACAGGAGCCCCAGAGGGACAAACTGTGAGATCAGGATGAATCCCTGCACCGCACAGCTCAACTCTCACAAACAGGAAGTTAAACTGGGCTACAAGTTTACTTCCACTGGACACTCTGACCTCCTGATCCGATTTCACTGCTGCTAAACGACGTCATTAAAGAACCACGTGTTTGGTTTACAGAACAGAAGCCTCTGCTGTCATCGGATGATAACACAGGTCGGATGATGTTTCTCTGGAAGGCTGAGAGCGTGATTGTGATCCAGACTAACAGACTGGAGATCCTGATGTGACACGAGACGACGGCAGCTTCCGATGAAGGAGACAAATTGTCAACATCCGAGTGAGGAAAAGCTTTTACCTGCAGGTGATCTGGAAAACCTCCACAAACTGGCCTCACTGCTAGAAACTGTCACATACTAATGTACAGTGTATATAAAATCTAATGAAAATGAGACCAACGGTTTCTGGGATGTTTTCTAGTCTGATGGTGACCCTGACGTGACCGAACCTCGAGGACTCATCCTCTGAGGACTATGAATGTCCAAACTAAGTTGTAGCAGCTGGAGGACATGATGTCCTGGGAAGGCCCTCGAACACTTACTGGGAACCACTGATGTAGAAGAAGTTAATCAGATAATAAGAAAGAAATAGTTGTGTCTATTCTGTGTTTGTCAGAGAGAATTTGGGGAGCTTCTGACAGCTGAAGGTTCATTTAAAGCTCCACAGCTCCGACACATATTTTTGTCTGTGGTGTTAAAATATTAGAGTGCAGAGATGCAGGATCAGTGCTGTCACCTCCAGCTTTCAGGCTGAATCAGGCGTCCTGCTGAGCAGCTGGATGTGTGAAGGCTGCAGCAGACAGCAGGGAGGACGTGAGTCCAGCCGATCTGACAGCACCGTTAATATTTCAGTGAGGGACTCCACCACAGCAGAGCGCAGGGTGTCAGGCCTCATCACATCGCTGAGGAAACAACAGAGAGGCCGTCTGTCCGTCTGTTCATCCATCTGTCTGTCTCAGACGCAGCAGACACACCTTTCTAAACCGTAAAACACTGACAAGCTTCTCTGGACTCAAACTGCTGCGACCACGTTACAACAATATCAGAATATACGAAGGTTACTTAAACATGCATGAACCACCTTGTACCTCATCACTGTAAAGACGTGGTGGAGACAGGTCTGTGTAAAGATGTGGTGGAGACAGGTCTGTGTAAAGATGTGGTGGAGACAGGTCTGTGTAAAGATGTGGTGGAGACAGGTCTGTGAAAAGATGTGGTGGAGACAGGTCTGTGTAAAGATGCGGTGGAGACAGGTCTCTGTAAACATGTGGTGGAGACAGGTCTCTGTATAGACGTGGTGGAGACAGGTCTCTGTAAACATGTGGTGGAGACAGGTCTGTGTAAAGACGTGGTGGAGACAGGTCTGTGTAAAGATGTGGTGGAGACAGGTCTGTGTAAAGATGTGGTGGAGACAGGTCTCTGTAAAGATGTGGTGGAGACAGGTCTGTGTAAAGATGTGGTGGAGACAGGTCTGTGTAAAGATGTGGTGGATACGGGTCTGTGTAAAGATGTGGTGGAGACAGGTCTGTGTAAAGATGTGGTGGAGACAGGTCTCTGTAAAGATGTGGTGGAGACAGGACTCTGTAAAGATGCGGTGGAGACAGGTCTCTGTAAAGATGTGGCGGAGACGGGTCTGTGTAAAGATGTGGTGGAGACGGGTCTGTGTAAAGATGTGGTGGAGACAGGTCTGTGTAAAGATGTGGTGGAGACAGGTCTCTGTAAACATGTGGTGGAGACAGGTCTCTGTATAGACGTGGTGGAGACAGGTCTCTGTGTAGATGTGGTGGAGACAGGTCTGTGTAAAGACGTGGTGGAGACAGGTCTGTGTAAAGATGTGGTGGAGACAGGTCTGTGTAAAGATGTGGTGGAGACGGGTCTGTGTAAAGATGTGGTGGAGACAGGTCTGTGTAAAGATGTGGTGGAGACAGGTCTGTGTAAAGATGCGGTGGAGACAGGTCTGTGTAAAGATGTGGTGGAGACAGGTCTGTGTAAAGATGTGGTGGAGACAGGTCTGTTTAAGATGTGGCGGAGACGGGTCTGTGTAAAGATGTGGTGGAGACGGGTCTGTGTAAAGATGCGGTGGAGACGGGTCTGTGTAAAGATGTGGTGGAGACAGGTCTGTGTAAAGATGTGGTGGAGACAGGTCTGTTTAAGATGTGGTGGAGACAGGTCTATGTAAAGATGTGGTGGAGACAGGACTCTGTAAAGATGCGGTGGAGACAGGACTCTGTAAAGATGCGGTGGAGACAGGTCTCTGTAAAGATGTGGTGGAGACAGGTCTCTGTATAGACGTGGTGGAGACAGGTCTCTGTGTAGATGTGGTGGAGACAGGTCTGTGTAAAGACGTGGCGGAGACGGGTCTGTGTAAAGATGTGGCGGAGACGGGTCTGTGTAAAGATGTGGTGGAGACAGGTCTGTGTAAAGATGTGGTGGAGACAGGTCTGTGTAAAGATGTGGTGGAGACAGGTCTCTGTATAGATGTGGTGGAGACGGGTCTGTGTAAAGACGTGGTGGAGATGGGTCTGTGTAAAGACGTGGTGGAGACAGGTCTCCGTAAAGATGCAGTGGGGACAGGTCTCTGTAAATATGTGGTGGAATAAAGATTTCTTGTGTTCATCATCACAATCGCATTGCACAAACAGTAGAAGCAGCAAATCACAAACGTCATCAGACTACAACCAGAAGACATTAAAGTTGATTTTAAAATCAGATCAATAATATTCTTCAGTAGAGCGCATACGTCCACCAAGGCAGTCCCCTTTATCCACATCAGATCGTCCTCCCTGACAGATACCAGCCACCTTGATACACCTGATGTTTCTCATCACGATCCAGGCATCATTCCCTGACAAGTTAAACAACATGTGGAATAAACACACCACCAAAGACTGGTTTGAAGGCCGTGCAGCGCATCATTAACTACTTTACTTTGTGACACAAGTTATATCTATAAAAAAGTTTGTGTTGTAAGTACGTTAAGCAGCCACATTGGATTAAATAACAGTCTGCTCTTTCTATCCAACATCATCAATCCTGTGCATTGATTTCACACCGACTGCACTGAGCAGCAAACACCAGAGTCTGAACTGAACCAAACAGGTTAAAGGTCGAATCTAACCTGTTTGTCTGACAGGTGTCAGGTGGTGACACGGCCGGTTTAATGTGATCTTTCAAATCAGAAGTCAAACCCTGACCTGCAGGTCTGAGCTCTGAATGTCGACCATCAATAAATTATTGACAGAGCCGTCTGACTCTGTTTATGTACAGAGGGATTGTCGGACGCCACGTCCAACGAGCTGAAAAGACAGATGGAGGCCAAAGTGTGTGACGTCTGCAGGTCCAACAGGGTCAGTGAGACGGATCACAAACAGGAACTATTCCTGTATTTATACACATTTATATCAACCTGGCATAAAACACACGTTTTTTAATTTGTCGATTCAAAACAACTGCCGTATCATTTATGTTTAATCCCTCCAGATTAATAAAACTGGAGAGAATGAGTCAGAGTGACTCCAGCAGGACTCAGAGAGGATGACGATGGTGGTTTTGCTTTGTGTGCAAAGGGTTAAAGTTCTGATCAATATAGTTATATTAAAGCTCCCATGACACAGCCAGTGGAGGGCTGTTTGTTTCATGCTGCATGTTTCCAACCACCATGGAGCTGGAAGTCTGCCGACTCTGGTCGGACTGGCTTTTTAACTACCCTACTGCAGCTACATTTAGCAGCAGCGAGCAGATGCTAGCTGTAAATCAGCTGCTGTTTGTTATTTGTTCTTGCTGAAGAGTTTTTAAACTTGTCTGAAAGCCTCCAGGATAAAGTCCAGCTGTGGTTGTATCATGTCCCTGTGTCAGAGCCGTCAGTGTTGAAAGTCAAATTAAATCGTGAATTTAAAGAACCGTGACACCTCACAAGGTTCCGGTCCACATGGGTTCTCAGGGAGGATGGTAGTTGGCAGCAGCTGCATGTTAATCTGTCCACAGTTTAGGACGACATCAGAAGGAAAACCAAACATTTCTTTTTCCATAAAATATGATCCATTCACCCAAATCAGCGAATAAAGTTGTGGTTCTGTCCAGTGATCTACGAAGCCCAGAAGTACCGCTCTTTGTTCCATCCATGACAGCTTCACCTCCACTTTGACTTCAGTGTGTGAAAGGAGTCTCTGTTGGTCGTCTGTAACACGTCCTATCTCTGAGTTTAGTGCAGGTTTCTGCCGCTGCTCTGCAGATAATGTGCAGATACACTGAAGTGAAAACTCTCCTCAGATCAATAAATATGGAAATACTCACATCCGATCATCATCATGGCCACAGCAAAGATCTTCTCCCCGTCTGTGTTTGGCGCGATGTTTCCGAAGCCGATGCTGGTCAGACTGGTCATGGTGAAGTACAGCGAGGTGATGTAGACCGAGTCCTTGCTGGGCCCGCCCTCCCAGCGGCCCGTGCCCGAGGCGTTGAACCTGTACGGCGTCCCCACCGTGTCCCCCAGCAGGAACAGCCAGCTGTCCGTCCGCACGCTGTTGGTGTCCTCGTCGATCACCTCGTAGTCTCCGATGCTGTACCAGATGCAGGCCAGCCAGTGGGCCGCCAGGCCGAACACGCACACCAGTAAAACCAGCACAGCTGCACCGTACTCGATGTAGTGGTCCAGCTTCCTGGCGACCCGACCCAAACGCAGCAGACGCACCACTTTGAGAGAGCTGAAGAGACTGCTGATCCCCTGCAGAGGACGAGGAACAGGAAGGGAAAAGGTTTTGTTTGATATCGAAGAAGTTTTACAAGCAGGAATAAAAACAACGTGTAAAGACAGTGAAGTGACCGAATGAAGTGGACCGAGGAACCATTTGTTCATTTGTTTCACTCACATTGTGAAACAGTCAGACTACTTTATTGTACATTAGCCGGAATTTAGCAGAGAACTGAGTGAAGTCAGCACTCAGCAGAGACTCTGGTTCTGGTTCTGGTTCTCTGTCTCCTCTCTGTAACGTTACGTTCATGAAGTAAAGTCCATTTCCCCTCCAGCTCCAGTCAGCAGTCAGCAGAACAGAACAGAACCTGGAGGTCAGCTCCAGATCTCTGCTGCAGTCAGGCTGATCGACAGGAGTGAAGAGAAATCTCTGAGCTCTGCTCCGTCGGATCAGAACAGAACCTGATGAGACTCCAGGTGTTTGTTCCTCCAGGAGGCTCTGAGCAAACGTCTTCTGTTTTATTTTGACAGAGGCCCCTAGTGGCAGAAATTACACATTGTGCTTTCAATTTCTTAATTGCAGCTAAGTTTCTCATTAATAAGTTCAGTGTGTCACATTCATGTGAAACATTTCAATGTGTAATACTTAATAATAAATAATAAACACTTATTATATATTGTTTATGTGTTGTAGAGAAACTCAAATGTGACACTTTAAATTTATGTCTCCAAATCAGAATTAAAATACATTTGCAGTTAAAATGTCTGAAGTGTTTTCAGTCAGATGTGTTTGTGTTTGTGGGCCGAGTGGAAACTTTTATTGATGCTTTTATTTTGTAAATGTTTTTATTGATTGAAGCGCTGCAGTGGAACGACTCTGACCACAGACCGGTGCTCTCTTGTGAAGTATCAGGAAGAAACTCAACGTTATAAACTGAACTCTGACTTCATGAAGATGAGTCCACGGGACGGTTCTGTATGACCACAGCAGAGCTTTCCTGCTTGAGGTCCAGGTTATTGATTGATTCATTGATTGATTGACTCCTCTGGTTGGTCCTTGGGCTGATTAACTGATCGATGGGGCTCTAACTGGTCTGTAAATGTCTGCAGGCGTAGAAAGTCCTGACAGTGTTGGATCACAGGAGTCCAGAAAATGGGCCCGTAGTCAAAGAAACCCGCTGGAGTTCTGCAGAGTCTGTTGCGGCAACCTCAAGAAACTGGAGCTGATCCCGGGACCAGACTGAACTGGAGCTCCTGGTTTTATACTCTTGGAGAGCTCGAGTCCTAAAACACTCCCACTGAGATGTTTTCTATTGGTTTATTTTCTCTCCTGGGATTTTAGGGGCTTTCCTATCGTCCTGATCATCACCACAACTTTCCAAAGGGTACTGTTGTAATAATGTCAGAGATTAGCGTAGCTTTGCAGCCGCTCCTCTAACCATCACAGCCATGAAGCAGCCGGCTGCTTCTTCACATCTTCTACTTTACACAGGAGCTTTAGTTGAACACACCTTGAAGCAGGAGGCCCTGTCGTCATGGAGATGTACATCTGATGTGCCGAGTCAAGCCGAGCTCCTTCATTTTATTTCATCGACTTTATTTTGCTGAGTTAATGTGAAAACACTGCGAGTTGACAGTTAAACCTCCTGCAGCGTGAGTTTAGAGTTCATACTGGATCACAGTTTAAAGTTCTGGTGCAACAGAATTAAATTCAAACGAGCTTTAGAGGAAAAAACTTCAAAGTGAATCCTTGTCGTGTGAACCAGCCTCTCCTCACAGACCTGTGTGTTCACCTGACATACTGCAGCCAATCAGAATCCAGGACTCCGAACACATGCGTGTTACGTAATGTGGCTGGTTCCTGTCTGAGGTCGATGGTCGTCCTCTCCAGCGTCCTGCTCTTAAAGTCAGGATGGATCAGTGTATGAAACATGTATGAAGCATCTCCATCAGACCACTCTCCTCTCCAGCTCCTCTCGACATCACAGCTCCCTCACTGGAGAAACACCCATGATGCACTGCTCCTCCATTAGCAGCCTCCGTGGCCGGTGCTGACCGGACGCTGCGACCGGAGGGAGGATGAAGACCCTGACTTCACCCTGATGGGCTGAAGCGAACCCCGACACTTCATCTCCTTTCACTCAACCACTTTGTTTATTCTCGACTCTACAGAAGCCCACTCGGGTCAGGATTAATTAGATTTTCATCCTCATGAAAAATAATCAATCACAGGATATGAAATGATGATTTGTAGATTTGAACAAAGTGGAATTAATCTCATAATATTATATAACAGCTAAATCAGAGAAGCCCTCCAGCTGCGTCTCGACGCTCGTCCTCCTGCGTTCCTTCAGTAGAATAAAGTCACTCACCTCGTCGACGTTCTCGAAGGCGTTGATGACATCATAAGGCAGGCAGGACAGCAGGTCGATGACAAACCACGTCTTGACGTAGTTCATGCGGATGAGTTTTGGGTCAGAGATGACCTCCCCGGCCGGGCCCACGAAGGTGGTGTGGAAGTTGAGGACGATGTCGACGAGGAAGATGACGTCCACGATGCTGTCCACCACCAGCCAGGTGACGTTGTTCTGCTTGGTCTTGAAGGAGACGTTGTAGGGCACCATGATGGCCGTGTAGAAGGTGAGGATGAGGATGACCCAGTCCCACGTGGTCTTGAAGAGGCAGTAGTGCAGGATGATGTGTGGAGGCGTCTTCGGCGTTTCCTGTTTGTACTGAGGCAAGATCTCTGAACCCAGCTGCAGAACCTGAGACAGAACACAGAACACAGCAAACGGACCGTCAGAGGAGGAGGAGGAGGAGGAGGAGGAGGAGGAGGAGGAGGAGGAGGAGGAGGAGAATGAGCAGGAGGAGGAAGAGGAGGAGGATGAGCAGGAGGAGGAGGAAGAGGATGAGCAGGAGGAGGAGGAAGAGGATGAGCAGGAGGAGGAGAAGGAGGAGGAAGAAGAGGAGGAGGGTGAGGAGGAGGAGGAAGAGGAGGAGGAAGAGGAGGAGAAGGAGGAGAAGGAGGAGGAGGAGGAGGAGGAGGAGGAGGAGGAGGAGGAGGAGGAGGAGGAGGAGGAGGAGGAGGAGGAGGAGGAGGATGAGGAGAAGGAGGATGAGGAGGAGGAAGAGGAGGAGGAAGAGGAGGAGGAGGAGGAGAAGGAGGAGGAGGATGAGGAGGATGAGGAGAAGGAGGATGAGGAGGAGGAAGAGGAGGAGGAAGAAGTCACAACAGCAGTCAGAATGATCTCACTGTGATGTAACTGACATGTGAACCAGTAACACAGCAGCACCAGACTCCCTTAACAAATGTGTCAGTTTAGTGAGTTGTTGAGTTGGAGACACTTTATAAACTCTGTGAAACTCTGTCTCTGACTCATTCTGCATTATTTGGACCTTCTTGTAAATTCAGCAAATGTTCTACATGAACTTCTTTCTGTCTTTGAGTAGAAACATGGAGTCTGTTTGTCTCAGTGATGGATGAAATTCAGTTTACAGGAACTATATTACCTCTCTGCTGTGTTCACTCTTCTCTCGGCTCTTTAGGATTTGAATTATTTAAACCATGTGTTTGTTGGGCTTTTGATTTATGTAAAACTCTCCATCGTCTGAACCCTCTCAGCTCCTGTAACCAGCTCGTCTCAGGAGACAAACACAAACAAGTCACTGAGTAAATCAGTAGAAAGGAGTAGATCCACTTGCTGGCCTCTCATAAAGCACCGTCACAATAAAATATGTTAATATGACAGAGTTCAGAAGTAGAGAACAAACAGTGAGGGGACTCGTTCATTAGACCAACACTAATTATCTCTGCACTTAATGGAGAGATTAGTCACAGCTCATTACAAACAACTTCTCAGCAACATGTCGTCCACCAGCAGGACGCTGATGTTTGAGGACAGCTGATAACGTTTAGTTCTCACATCACTTCTTATCATCTGGACCTGAACAGACGAACAACAAGCCACAAAGATGGAAGTTTGGATGGAAGGAGGCGGCGCTCCTCTTTAGTTCTTTGTTTCTTCGCTGTCAGCTGGTGTTGCTTCCTCCGGTGCAGGTCCAGTCCCTCCTTCTCTTCTTTCATAAGACCTCTGGACCGACCCGTATCGAGGGTTTTTAAATCACAGACCATCAGCTCAGCAGAATTTCCCTCCAGGCGGCCTCACAAAGCTTCCACTGGACTTTCTAAGAGACGATCCAGTCCAGCCTCCAGCAGCTGAACGTGGGCCGGTCCTGCTCTATGATAAATGACGGCACTCTCTCGGATCAGTGGAGGTGTTTAACACAGTGTGACACAAGACAGGACTGAACCTCTGGTTCTGTCTCCAGAGGAGAAGAACTTCAGAGTGAACTGCTGAAACAAAGCCAACAGAGTCTGCAGCTTCCCCTCTGGTTCTGTCCCGAGGCCCAGTGTTCAGTGGGATGATGGATGAAGGACTTCCTGTTGTTTACTGATGGACTGCTCTCAGCCCGACTCAGCCACCGTTGTTAAAGATGGAGGCTGTCCCTGTTTGTCCCTGAGCTCTCCTCTGTCCTCCACAGCAGCTTCACGTGGACGATATTCTGTCATTCTGATTGTTAACAGTCAACAAACGGAAACTGAACATCGTGTTCATTCTCCTGTGAACTTGCTGATCGAGTCAGCATGTTCAGCTCTCTAACAGTTAACAACAAGCTAATTCTAAGTGGAGAAACATACGTCACTTCACATTCACGTCAAGATGGTGGACGGACACGCGCATGTGACAGCTTTAATGTGATCTGTTTGTGGAGAGGTTTAAACCCCCCCTCTGTGTTTGGGCCTGTTTTAATCTCGTCCTCGCCGTCTGATCCTCCAGAGGAGGTGGTACCAGAGCGGTCTGATGGCGTCCAGTCTGACAGCTGAACAGATCCTTCACTGTTCAAATAAAAGAGAGACGTCCCTCACTTCAACCCACAAAGCAACGATACAGAACCAGACAGCAGTGATGTGGCAGTCTTAAAAAACCACACAGGTCTGAAGTGAGCAAACCTTCTGATGACACGACTGTATTTAATGTTGAACTGATTCTTTAATGTGTTATTTTAAATCTGAGCAGCACCAACACTCATGAAGCTTCACTACCATCTTTACATGTCTCTACAGCCACGTGCAGCCGGCAGATCAAACCAGCTGTTACGACATTACCTCAGAGTGAGCTGCGTGTCTGAACAAAGATCCTCTGTGAGCGAGGAGGCTCCACTCTGTACCTCCCCTGAACAACAGTGATGCGGTCGAGACCACGTAAACCCGGACCGAGTCGCAGGACATTGTGGTTTCATGTGATGTGATCTCACCTCTGCCAGCCGCGAGTGTTTGTGGACGTTCTCTCCCTTGTGGACAGCTGGAGCGAGCTGCTGAAGAACTCCTCGACTGCTGGTCAACGCTCGGGTCAGACGGGCAAATTTACCCCAACCTGCCAACCGGACAGAACAACAGACGGCGTCAGGAGACTGAACGCTCGGGAAAAACATCAGCGAACGACTAAACGAGAACGAACTGACTGAGACCGAATCCTCCTGCGAGATCCAAAACACAGAAGATTAAATACAGTAAAAATAATGATGCTGTCAGGAACTGTTTGATCCCGCCCACCTTTTGAAGAGTCGTCCTCGATTGGTTGCTTGAAGGCGGTGATGTCACTGAAGGTGCAGAGAAACAGGACGACTTTGTCCTGCTCGTTCCTGATCGGAGCGATCTTCACGAAAAACCAGACCGGCATCCCTGCAGCACAGACAGGAAGTTAGCGGGACGGTCCTCACATGAACGATCTGCCAGAACAAAGTCAGAACTCTGACGGGTCGTTCAGACCAACAGGAAGGGAATCATTCGTATGTCTCGATCATTTACAAAGAACTATTTATACCAGAAGTATACAGAATACTAAATGTTGTGGTGGTATTGGAACGCAGGGTGACGCAGCTAATGGACGTGCTAACGTTAGCTGCACGGCTAAACGAGTTAGCGGTAAATCACCGAGCAGACACATTTATCAGTTTGTCGGCGTCTTCGCGTCCCTGTAGATCCGATCTGCCTCGTTTCATGCGTTAGACTAAAACATGTCTGATAAGCAGCAGCTGGTCCGTCCTCCTCTGTGTGCAGAACAACAAGGAGACACGCAGAAGAAGAATTAGTGCTGATTCATGAAGCTGAGCAGACGGTCGACAGATCTCTGCTCTGCTGCGGCTCAAAGGCCTCCAACTGTCAGCAGGCTGTGTCCCAGTTTAGGACTTAAACTGGTTCTCCGGGTCTTCAGGTCCTCAGTTTCTGGGTTTTTAGGTATTCGGGTCAGACGGAACACCTTTCACACACACAGCACACGACACGCTGTCAAACACTGAAGTACTCACGGTTTTTCTTGTACATCAGAATCTCAAAGGAGTTCATCTCGTAGCTATCAAAGGTCTGACGAACCTTCTCCGTCATCTCCTTGTCCGTCAGCTCTCCGTACATGAAGCTGCAGGAGAAAACACAGTACAGCATCATCTGACCGGTCCGACAGCAGTGTGTGTGTGTGTGTGTGTGTGTGTGTGTGTGTGGTCGTACCTGCAGGTGCTGCTCTTCTGCATGACCTCGGCCCGATGGTACCCGGACAGTTTGCAGAAGCCGTCGTTGCTGTAGACGATCGGCCAGTCCACGATCTGAGCGTTCCCCAGGACAAAGTTGGTATCTGACCACAGAACCAGACGGGAAGTTAATAGTTTGTGACGTGAGTGTTTACTGGTTTCTGTCCTGCTCTGTGACAGGACACTGAAGACCGTTGGGTCGCGAGGGTCAAGAAATATTCAGATCTGACGAGCTGACACCAGGTCGACTGTGTAAGAAGATTATTATGACCAATATGTATGTTTCCTGTTGAGCAGCGACCTCTAGTGGCCGTCGGTCAGGTGACGTATTATATAGAATGAAAACGTCCGCGGAGGGACGAGGACGAGGACGGGTTAAACAAGCTCAAGACTTTCTTCATGTCCTACGTGAAAAGAAAAGTCAGCGGTGAGATATTTTAACTTACTGACTTTGTGATGGAATTTACACGATGAAACTGAAGTTACATGAATAACCTCACCAAACGATGAGCAAACGAATCGCTGGAACGTGTGAACAACCAACCTGATCAGCTGTATTGGTGACAGATTGATCAGTGTGGCACTACATTAGCTTTACTTCACATCCACCCACCTGCAGCAGGTGGAGCTGATCAGGAGTGCAGCAGCAGTTAAAACGACACCAGGGTGACATTATCTAATATTAAGCACACACGCCGTGTTTGTGTTTCATATTCTGGACACAACAGGACAAACAGCTACCAGCCAATCACAGTCCACCAACAGCGCAGGAAGCTGTGTGTGTGTGTGTGTGTTGGTTGATAACAGCTGGACAGCAGCTTCACTCTTCGTTATCTGGCTGCCGTCCCGTCCTGTTGTCCTGTGTGTGGTGTCTTTCTTTAATCGTTGAGTTTGACTGAATAAGAATAAGAACACAAAAATCAACCAGTGTGCTGACGCGTCCCTGTCACCAGCTGCTTATGGGTACGAGCTACCTGTGCAGGGAAACATCTGGTATGGTTCATGCAGGTGTGCAGGACGCTGCTCAGCAGGTCGTCAGAGTGCTGCAGAGACTCATCCACCGATGGGTGAATATTATGTTGTTTGAACTCTTCTTTTACACTGAGGTGTTTAACATCAACAACACACTCACAGCATCGTGAAGAGAAACATCCACACCACAGGTAGACTGTGATGACTGACTATTCCTAATTATAGCTGCTTTGATTAAGGAGGGACATTTTGGTTTCTCTGATCTGGAGACATTTCTGTGACACGTGTGTTTAAGTTACTGATACATGTGATGGCAGACGTGCTGAACGTGTCGTGCAGCTGTACATGAAATGTTTCCAGAGTATCAGTGAGGTCACTGTCTCTGCTGTGACATCACAGAGACTAAAACTCTGAGCTGTGACTTCCTGAATATTTCACACTCCTCCGTTCATGTTCTCAAACACGAGCCTGAGCTGAACCCGGGCAGAGACGATGAGATTTCCCTCCGAGGACTTTAACTGCACCATACATGTCACTTTAACGTCACACAGATCAGGAGGGAGGCCTGTTCTCACAGTGACAGACACACAACACCACAAACTGATGTGGACGTCCAGCGTTGTGTCTCTACGACCAGCATCAGTGTTGTCTTGATGACTTTAGAACCAACAGATTTACATCTGCTGAAGAGAAGCAACACAGTGAGACTGTCTAATGATTTAAAGACAGAACACACCACTGTTTGGTACCTAAACTGCTGGTTTATGGAACACAGTGGTGTAATAATGAGTCCTAAAACCTTTAAATCTGTTAGCATGTTAGCATGTTAGCATGTCCTGTCCCCTCGTCTCACAGTCTGTGAGTGTGTTGATGTGTTTTCAGTTAACTGTGTGAAATAAGGTGTGTGGTTACAGGCTGAACATATTTAAGACATAAATCATCATTAACTGTCCCACAGTTTAATTATGAAGCTCTTCATGTGTTAAAAACAGTTAGCGGTTGCTAACAAGTGTCTGAATGAGACTCCAGAGGTTGTCGGGGACATTAAACGTCCTCACAGCGAACACGGAGACTCGTCTCCTCACTAGTCCGTCTCTACAGGCCACTTTAGTTCCACACTGTTCTAACTCTGACTTTACAACTTGTACTCTGATCAGTTTATAGAAAACCTGGATAGTAATTGTGCAGTAAGACTCTTAGTGGTGGAGACGTTTGAGTCATGTGACCGTGATGTCGTCTGTTTGTAGCCGAACATTAGCTTCTTACTGCTACACATTTAATTTAGCTTCAGACATCACAGAGTGGTGTTCATCTGTGGAGATGATCTGGATCAACAGAACCTGGACGGATCAGAACCTTGACCTTCCCTCTAGCGCCACCATCAGGAAAAGCGTCCTCGTCTCTGTCGGTGGTGTAATGACGGCTGCAGCCTCTCGGGGGCGCCGGCAGCTCTTTAGAGTTTCAGGCTTGATTTCATCTTTTGTAATTTAATTAATTGGGGTGAAACCGGACGGAGCGGCACAACACACGTTAATCAACCGTTCAGCCGTGAGAGTCCGTCGTTACACTCAATTAGACTGCAGCCTGACTTCACCCACGAGCTGCTGGTCACGTCTGACGGAGACAAACGTGGTCCTGGAGGTGTCACCATCCTCCAGATCCACCACTGAATGTAAACGTCCACGTTTCCAGCACCGACAGTTCTGTCAGTGTTCCACCGTCACGATCACGTCCCGACAACCAGCACGTACGTTTACACACAGACTCACGACGGTTTGACTTTATCTTGGTGGCTTCTGGTCAGCAGGACTCCACAAGAAACTAGAGAACATGTTTACACCACACCTGGATGAAGGACGAGTCTCAGCCCAGAACAGACCACATTAACTTCTGGTGCTGATCCAGGTAAAGAGACGGATCAGGACGTTTCATCATTGTGTTTATAAAGTGAGATGTTTGACAGTTTCTTTCATTTCTCAGGGAATAATACAGGATAATAATAAACCTGATAAAGGAGCAGTCTGTAGATTAAAGGTTCAGTCTGTAGTTTAAAGGTTCAGTCTGTAGATTAAAGGTTCAGTCTGTAGATTAAAGGAGCAGTCTGTAGATTAAAGGTTCAGTCTGTAGTTTAAAGGTTCAGTCTGTAGTTTAAAGGTTCAGTCTGTAGATTAAAGGTTCAGTCTGTAGTTTAAAGGTTCAGTCTGTAGTTTAAAGGTTCAGTCTGTAGATTAAAGGTTCAGTCTGTAGATTAAAGGTTCAGTCTGTAGATTAAAGGTTCAGTCTGTAGTTTAAAGGTTCAGTCTGTAGATTAAAGGTTCAGTCTGTAGTTTAAAGGTTCAGTCTGTAGATTAAAGGTTCAGTCTGTAGTTTAAAGGTTCAGTCTGTAGATTAAAGGAGCAGTCTGTAGATTAAAGGTTCAGTCTGTAGATTAAAGGAGCAGTCTGTAGATTAGTTGAAGAAATGTTAATGAGCAGAGAAAGATCCTCATTGGCTGATAAACAAACTAAATAATCAAACTATCTTTGTTTTCATGACTGAATAAACAAACATACCTTTAATACAATTTATACTGCTTTACTGTGTGTTTATGTGGCGGACCCTGCCACATCATAGCTTCAAACAGTGTTTCCTCTGAGAACAGCTCGTTTATTCACTGATGGGAAAGATATTCATCAGATCAATAAATATCACCTGAGTTTCAATCTTTTTACAAAACGACCGTGGACCTTTAACATCAAACGAACATCAGACCGTTGGCTCCATGTTGGTTCTGGTGCCGTGTTGATGAGACGATGTAGTTCACTGAGCTTTAACACAAAACTACATGAGGTTTGACTTTAATGACAACAAACTGACAAACATCATGTGTGAGACTCTGACCCAGTTCAGACCGGATCAGTAAACGAGCAGACAAAGTTCTGATGTGTTACAGTCTTGAGGGGAGCAGCAGGAGCTCACAGTAACCAGCTGAGGCAGAATATAACTTGATTTAAAAGCAGCTAAATTCAAATGTTTCTGGACTTTTAAATCAAATGAACCCCTGTCAGTGATAACCCCGGTGATCTGGGTCTGAACAGAACAGTTCTGTTAGCTGGGAGTCCTGAAGGTAACTAGCTTACTAACGTTAGCCTCCTGTGACGGGAGCGAACCGGACACGTGCGGGTTCTCTGACACGACCGAGCCTATCACAGTGGAGCCGTGTGATGATGACACCACCGAACAGAACCACGAGACAATTTCACACAACAAACCCGCAATGAACAACCTGAGCTGGACCGGACCGGGCCGGACCTACCGTTGGACCTGCGGACGATGTTCTCCAGGAAGGTGTTCTGAGGGGCCACGAGACCCCGCCGTCCTCCCGCCATCCTGCGGTCCTCCTGCAGCGCGAGGCAGAGCTGCTTCCCGCCGCTCACATATCTGATGCTGCACGAGCCCCGTGTGCCGGAGAGGAGGCACGAGCTCCCTCTCTCTCTCTCTCTCTCTCTCTCTCTCTCTCTCTCTCTCTCTCTCTCTCTCTCTCTCTCTCTCTCTCTCTGTCTCTGTCTCTCTCTCTCTCTCTCTCTCTCTCTCTCTCTCTCTCTCTCTCTCTCTCTCTCTCTCTCTCTCTCTCTCTCTCTCTCTCTCTCTCTCTCTCTCTCTACCTCCCCCTCTCTCTCTCTCTCTCTCTCCCCTCTGCTCTCTCTCTCTCTCTCTCTCTCTCTCCCCTCTGTCTCTCTCTCTCTCTCTCTCTCTCTCTCCCCTCTGTCTCTCTCTCTCTCTCTCTCTCTCTCTCTCTCTCCTCTCTCTCTCTCTCTCTACCTCCCCCTCAGCAGGCTCCTGATTGGCAGATGGTTGCACCACAGTGAGGCTGCATGTGGTCGAGAGAGCTAAGAACAGAGTGGGAGAGAGAGAGGAGAGGTTCAGGTAGAGAGGAGGGTAAAGAGACACCTGCAGATACAGAGAGAGAGAGAGAGCGAGAGAGAGAGAGCTGGTGCATGTATGATGACATCACTGTAATTAAAGGGTCACTTCACCCAAACATGAGGTCATTTACCATGTCTCCCTGAAACACTGCGGTGCCACTCTCTCTCCTCTTCACTGGTTCTGGTTCTGTTACTGACACTAATCTGTCACTGTGAGCTTCTGGTATTTCTCTGCCCGCCTCAGGTGTCTTTCCTCTGAGACTCTCACGGTCTTGTTCTGATGGGGCGGTCTTGTTCTGACTGGATGGTCTTGTTCAGATGGGGCGGTCTTGTTCTGACTGGACGGTCTTGTTCTGACTGGGCGGTCTTGTTCTGACGGGACGGTCTTGTTCTGACGGGGCGGTCTTGTTCTGACGGGGCGGTCTTGTTCTGACTGGACGTTCTTGTTCTGACGGGGCGGTCTTGTTCTGACGGGGCGGTCTTGTTCTGACTGGACGGTCTTGTTCTGACGGGACGGTCTTGTTCTGACAGGGCGGTCTTGTACTGACGTGGCGGTCTTGTTCTGACGGGGCGGTCTTGTTCTGACTGGACGGTCTTGTTCTGACGGGGCGGTCTTGTTCTGACGGGACGGTCTTGTTCTGACTGGACGGTCTTGTTCTAACTGGACCCTTGTGTCGTTCTTCTGATGATGTGCTCACTTTGTTCAGAATAACAATCGGACCGCTGACACGTTAGGCGCCGACGGACAGCGGGCCGTTCTGACAGAGCTGACAGGGACCCGAGAGTTTGATACCAAGGTGTCAAACTCTGGTTTGACCGATGATTATTTGTTGGGATGAGGTCACTTCCTGTTGTCAGGTGACATCATCACCTGGAGCAGCATGGTGGAGGAGACTGTTTGTGTTCCTCTCCTGCAGCGGGCTGGATGTTCTGCATCAGAACACGGCTCCTGAACACCTCGTCAGAGGAACCCTGTCTTATTGTCTGTGATTTTGTGACATCATGAAGGGTTCTCCTGTGCAGGTGGAGCCCACAGCGCCCTCTGCTGGCCTGTCAGACTCACAGCAGCTCGTCAGCCGGACCCTTTAACAATAACAGTTCATAGACTCATGTGATTAAATTTAATTAACTACTTATTGACAACATTATTGATCGACCCAACAACAGAATAAACGACAGAACTGTTAGGGTGAAATAATGATGACAAGCTTTGATATTAAATATTTTACTGACAGGAGACATTGATGCAATGTTGATTTGTATGATTGTAGATTAATATTCAGCTTTACTTTCATTAGATTAACTCAGCTGACAGATGATTATTATATTATTCTCCTTCTTATGTTTTAATGTAAATAAAGATGTTTATTATTATTTTATAAACAACTTTTAAATCTAATTTAAGGTGAAGTATTTTATTTTATTATTATTTTTATTGCTTGTTTTTAGTTTTTTTTATGATCTTAACTTTTCATCTTGTTGTTGATGGTGTGTGTGTGTGAGCCTCTCGACATGTTTTGGACCGGTACCAGCCCGCAGCACCGGCTCTGTTGTGTCGTGGACTTCCTCTCTGCGGTGCTTCATGCGGGCCCGCTGTGCGGTTTGTTGCGCGGTGTCGCCCCCTGCTGGTGCTGCAGGGTCGGTGCAGGAGCAGAGACATAAACAAGCAGGACAAACCGAACTACCAGGCGGGATAGTCTGCGGTTCTGATCCGTTTGAGTGAATGTGATGTGCTCGTGTCCTCGTGCTGAACATGTGAACAACATGAATCATCATCAGTCATGAATCCTGTTGTTTACTCTCCTTTCTTTATGATATTCATGACTTCCGGTGACGTCAGACGCGCTGCTGCTGTACTTTCTTCTGATCACAGCAGTGTTGGTGTGAAACTTCATTGATCATCTGGTTTTGTGTTGATTTTTATTTTCAGTTTATTAGTTTGTGTCGGCGGAAGGATCTGCGGCCACAGGCGCCGCCGCAGCAGCAGCAGCCGCCGCAGCGCCGCCCCGGCGGTGCGTAAAAAGCCTTCCGCCGCGGTGGTTAGACCCTCCGCTCCGGACCTCGGTACCGCCCTCACAGGATCCACTTCAGATATCAACACCGCGTAAAGACGAGAGCAGATCCTGCAGGAGACGTCCGCCATGTGTTCCCGCCTGCGGTGAGTGTTTACTCCGCGGCGGCGGGAGAGAAGAGCGCGACAGCGCCGCTGCCGGAGCAGCGGCCGCGGAGCGAACTGCAGCAGCAGAACCTCCAGCTCCTGCTGACATTTTCTGCCCCGACACAGCAGCTGATAGACGGCCAGGTTAGCGGAGAGATGCCGGGGATGATGGATAAAGGCTCGGAGTATTTAGGGAAAGGTCGGTCCAACGGCACCAAGAGTCCGTCCAACGCGTCTAACGGACATTTCTCTGACGAGAGCGGCAGCGACGACGAGCACGGTGAGTATAGCCTCGAACAGCCTCCCGTCGCTCCGTATGTGCGCGCGTCCAAACAGGAAAACCTTCGAATCTAACGTGTCGTGTGTTTGCATGCGGATGTTTTCCAGATGTGGGGATGCGGGTCGGAGCAGACTATCAGGCCAACATCCCGGAGTTCGAGCCCGGTGAGATTTTCCTGCTTGTACCTGAGTGACGGACGGTGGTAGCCTCGGTACATGGAGCCAGTTCAGTGACGGACTGGAGCCTCTGACAGCTCCGAGCCAGACCGGACTGCACGGATCTGCACGACCCGGGTCCAGAACAACTGTAATGTTTCAGTGTTTGAAACAAAGAGAGAGGCTGCCGGACCGAGGCTCCCGGACCGAGGCTCCCGGACCGAGGCTACCCCCTCACTGACAACCTGTGACAGTCATTAATGTTTGTTGACATGAGGCAGCTGCACAGACCGCAGTTCTAACATCACAGAGCTGTGAGCTTTATTATTAGCATGACTTCCAATATTTGACTTTCAGTTCCGACACTTTTTTCTTATTTCTTTTAGATTCTAACAGAATATCTCTGTTCTTCAGACGCATCTAACAAGAATATCACAGACAAGTTCAGTTCTACTGTAATTTACCTCAGAAGGTGAACCTTTGATACATCCCAGCGTCACCACACAGGAAGTGAAATACTTTAAGTGTTTGTTTGGATGATTTCAGCTCATGAAACAACAAAAATCATGTATCTGAAAATATTAGAATATTACATTATAAGAGATCAGCAACAGGATTTATGATACAGAAATGTAATCAAGTACAGTAAAAGTAGAGTACGTATAGTCTTGGACTGTCAGTACAGTACGGAGGTTCTGACCCGGACGTCAGAACATCAGGTGGTGTAACTGCACTCGACAGTCCAGCCGGCTGGTCCGACCTGAAGCCCACCGAGACTCTGGTGAGCCGTCAGGAGGAACATGAGACATCGGACCGACGAGCTGAAGGAGGGAGAGCAGCCGACCGGCACCGAGCCGCGGCCCAGTGAAGGAGGTCCGACCAGGTTCTGAGTGATGAAGCTGGCATGTCAGATTATAAATCCTCTGTCGGTTGGTCTCATGTAATGATTTTATATCTTAATACTGGATTTTAGATTTTCATCAGCTGGAAACATCAAAACAAAACAAAACAAAGACTTAAAGATTTCACTTCAAGTAATAAATGTGAAATATATCAAAGTTTCACTGCAGATCTTCTGAGACACCTGTATGATGTCATTCACAGGGTTCAGGACAGTCTTTGAAAATACACTGAACTCTTCCACTTTATTATCATTTATTAATAATAATAATAATAATAATAATAATAATAATGATCTGCTGTTTCAACGAGCAGTTAATAAATATCTGTTCATTTCTTTTATAAATGATCGTAAATATCTCTCTTTCTCCTGTTATTGATTTATTTGTTGTCTCAGAATATAAAAACAGTGACGTTACTAATAATAACAACAACAATAATAATAATAATCCATTTAATAACTGAAACTAGTAAATCTGAAGCTTTATTCGTCTGTAATTTCAATTCATGATGGCTAATTGTAAAAAAAAAAAAGAAAAGAAAATCACAATAATTGAGGAAATTTTCTCCACAGTTGGATGATTATAGATGATTATTGATGATTATTGATGATTATAGATGATAATAGATGATGATGGGAATGACGGAGGATGTAAAGGGTTAATAAATGTTCACTGACCTGCAGACGACAGAAACCAGTTTCAGCAGCGACTCACTTCAGTTCAGTTTCCTGTCGGTTGAAAAACAGCAGAATATTATGAATTAAATCATGTTTGAGGTCATTTTTAGACATTTTGAGGGAATTATTGTGGTGATTTTAAAAACGGCTGCTGGCCGGTGAAAACAACGTATCGTCTCCTGGTGATTTTAGAGAAACAGTCGTGTTTCTGACTGCTGCGATGCATTTTCAGATGATTCCAGTGGATTTTGGTTTGTTTGGCTTCAGATCAGGAGGACAGTCTGAACACACAACATCACAACACACAAAAACACACAATGAGGAGATGTGTTGATTCCAGCGGACGGTGACGGCGTGTTATCACCCGTCACTCTGACGCTGGAGCTGTTAGAAGAACTGGAAAACCATTTTTTATTTTACTTTAAGAGATTATGAGGCAGAGAAAGATTCTCGGACTGGTTTATAATCATTGACTTCTCGGTGCCGTTCACTGTTTCTGTGCTCTGAGGTCATTTTAGACACTAAAGCTCATCGTTAAAACCTCCTGCAACCCATAATGCAACTTTCATCAGACGTGATGACATCATCAGGATGATTTTTAAAACTTCAGACAGCAGGACTGTTTATGAAGTGAACTGAACTTTCTGTGTGTAACATTCTCATTCAGGCTCCACCAAGTACTCGGACAAAGACAGCGGAGGGATGCTGGTCTGGTCTCCGTATCACACCATCGTCGACTCCAAACGTGAGTCCACTTCCTGTCCTTCACACGCAGCTGCCGTCCTCTGTCGGGTCCTCAGACCGTCTGAACTGTGTGTGTTTCCTCCACAGTGGACGAATACATCGCTATAGCCAAAGAGAAGCACGGATACAACGTGGAGCAGGTGGGTCTCAAACACTCCGAGGACGTCCAGCACCACCGCTGAGCCGTGCTGGAGAGGAGGCGACACGGACCGCCCGTTAACACATGGTCCGGTTTTAAAGCTAACACGCTTACATTAGCTTCCCCAACAGGCAAACGTCATTGTTAGCTTCTCCCACAGGCTAACGTCAGTGTACGTTTAGGCTTCATGTGGACAATGTGGAGCATATGCATGGTGTTAACAGTGTGTGTGTGTGTGTGTGTGTGTGTGTGTCTCCAGGCACTCGGCATGCTCTTCTGGCACAAACACAACATAGAGAAGTCTCTGGCCGACCTGCCGAACTTCACCCCGTTCCCAGATGAGTGGACGGTGGAGGACAAGGTGCTGTTTGAACAGGCGTTCAGCTTCCACGGCAAGAGCTTCCACCGCATCCAGCAGATGGTACCTTCACCTACTGAGAGAATCAGGCTGCACACAGCTCAGCACCAGAACCTCAGGTCATCACGTAGAGGACGCAACACTTGTTGGTAGTAAACGTTGATTGGTGTCGTTTCAGTTACCGGACAAGTCGATCTCCAGTCTGGTGAAGTACTACTACTCGTGGAAGAAGACTCGCTCCAGAACGAGTCTGATGGACCGACAGGCTCGTAAACTGGCCAACCGGAGCAACCAGGACGACAGGTAGGACTGGACTAGTCGCAGTAACGATGCTTGTACTGTACTTGTACTTGTACTGACTTCCTGTTGTCGCCATAGTGATGAGGAGATGGAGGAGGCCAACCCGATCGAAGCCAACGACAGCGACTACGACCCCAACAAGGAAGCCAAGAAAGAGGTACGTGGACGGAGGACGTTTCATTATATCTGCACACGGTGTTGGAGGCGGAGCCATGTTCATCCCTATGAAAGCTGCTCATTGGCCCGGAGAGCGAGCGCACTAGAAACCGGCTAACTTGAAAGGATTATTTTATCATGCGGCTCAAATTCTGACAGTGAAACGAGTCATGTCTCGGGGTTTGTGAGACTGAAAAACTAGTTATTCACATTTTACAGACGCTTTTCATTTTCGGGTCGCAGTGCATCACGTGACGATGTAGTTACTCAGTTTGACCACTAGGAGAACTTCAAAGCCTGGCGCTGTTCCTGCAACAGAACAGCAACACCTGAGGCCTCATGACAGGAAGTTCCTGTCCGGATCTGAATGAGACTCCTTCAGAATAAAGAAGACTTATTTTTTAATGTCGAAGAAGTTTAGAAGTTTACAACAAAACTTTATCAAGTAAAACCAAATCAATCACGACACAGGACTAACTGCTGCACACTGTAGCTGCTATCGGTTAGCTCAGTTAGCCGTGCAGCTCGTGGTCTGGACTGGGAGGAGCGTAGATGTTTACACTGCGAGCACAGGAGCTGTGGACCGGGTCGGGCCGGGTCGGGCCGGGTCGGGCCGGGTCGGGCCGGGTCGGGCTAGCTGGTTGACTTCAGTAGATATGAAGTACACACTCCATTTTAACTACTGAACTAATTATTGTGTTTGACCCATCAGATGATCTGTTACAGCATGTTGTCAGTTTCAAGTCCTCAGTTAACTGTCTCCCTCCTGCAGAACCAGGTGGAGCCGGTGGTGCCGGGCTCGAAGGTGGCGCTGGGTCGGCGCGAGCACCAGACCCTGCAGCATCGACACCACCAGCGCTCTCGCTGCCGCCCCCCCAAAGGCATGTACCTGACCCAGGAGGACGTGGTGGCCGTGTCCTGCAGCGCCTCCGCCGCCAACACCCTCCTCCGTCAGCTGGACATGGAGCTGGTGTCCCTCAAGAGACAGGTAGAGGGCGCTACACCCTCCTCCTCCTCTGCCAGACCTGGGATCTGATTAACTGAGGCAGGACCAAAAAGAAAATGTACTTTTTTAAACTGGCTGTCTCAGATGCTTCAAGTCCATCAGATCACAGCTACATCAACCTGCGTCTTAGTGACCAGCTGTGATGTGATGTCACTTCCTGCTCTATATGCAAATAAACTCGTCCATCACTGAGACAAACAGACACAAAGACAGACAGAAGTTCATGTAGAACATTTGCTGAATTCACAAGAAGGTCCAAATAATGCAGAATGAGTCAGAGACAGAGTTTCACAGAGTTTATAAAGTGTCTCCAACTCAACAACTCACTAAACTGACACATTTGTTAAGGGAGTCTGGGGACTTTCTCCACGGGGACAAAGAAGGAGCCTATATTGTTCCTGTTTAGTGTCTTTGTAACATGTGACATGTTCAGATCAATAACATGTTTCTTCTTTCATAAATGGAGTGTAAATGGTGACATCAGTGTAAACAGTGTGTTCAAACAGCTGATCAGTGTTGGCAGGTAAGACTTTAGCACTTTAGACACAGAAGCAGACAGGCTGGTACAGACATGCTGCCACAAACTGACACTTTGTACAAGGAGACAAACAACTTCAGCTTCTGATTTAATGCTGAATTTACAACAAGGACACAACCAGTTAGAATCTGTCAGAGACACAGTTTCACTACGTTAGAAAGTTTGTTTTAACCCAACAACTCTTAAAATCACCACATTTGTTAATGGAGTCTGGTGATGTTGTTCTTATGAGGGGAACTTCTACAGAGGACTGAATGAGTTTTGTCAACAGCTGTTTGGTATCTTGAATAATTACACTGAAGACACATTCAATGTAGTGCACAGTAGACAGGCCTAGCATTAGCATGCTAACAGTAGCATGTTGCTATAAGCACATTCAGTGTACAGACAGCTGTGTTTGTATTTATTCTACTGAAGCAGACAGTGGACAGTAACTCACCACACGGTCAGAGCTCACCAGGACACATGAAGTGGCTGTTAATCAGCTGCTTGTTCCCTCATTACGTCACTCCTGGTGTGGTTAGCTTGATCCGTCTGATCACAGGTGAAAGACCCCAGGTGTAGCTCTGAGCCGTCCTGCCTGTTGCCGGTCCATGTTACTGCTCTGCCCGGGCTCTACCGCCACCTGCTGACGACACTGCAGGGCACCGGACACAAAGGGACAACAGCTGCGTTTCAGAGTCAGACGTGTGTTTTCTCACAGTGTTTCTGTCTCGTTCTTCAGGTGCAGAACGCCAAACAGATGAACAGCGGGCTGAAACACGTGTTGGAGTCTGGGATTGAAGAGTTCAGGCTGCCCGAGGTACAAACATGCTCGACATGTCGACATCTCAACAGATCACACAGCATCTTGTCTGATTGTCCTGAGAGACGTCAGCAGTGAAAACACTGGTGTGTTCAGGGTAAAAGCAGAGTGATGATGCCACTAATCACTGTTAAAGATGATGATCCTCTCTGTAAATGTCTGATTTGGATCAGATATGAGCAGCACGTTCAGTCTGTGTCAGAACCTGAAGCTTTAGGAGGTTCTGTTTGTCTGGTTCTGCAGCTCAGAACTGTGTTTTTAAGCTAAATCAGACGAGCTAACAGTTTGTATTCACATCGAGTCGAGCCTTTTTGTTCTGAGGTTTGATGAATCACCACTGGAGGGCGACATGAACCTCACGTCTGCTTCCTGTCACGTTGTCCCTGCAGTGTAACCAGAAGGTGAACGCCCGCTGGACCACAGACGAGCAGCTGCTGGCCGTTCAAGGTGAGCTTCACCAGTGTCTGTGGAGCCGGCAGGTGAGCAGGTACCAGGTGTGAGAGGAGCTCAGACAGTGTCAGGGACGCACTTTGTCCGACTGGGTGTGAGACGACACAGCAGCAGATTGAAGTTACCTGTTCACGTTCTCCGCCAGCACATTAAAGGAACAGTTCAACCAAACAGTGAATCCATCCTCTCAGCTCAGCCTAATAAAGGGAGTAAATAAAATGTATTCAGATCAGTTTGGGATCTCGAGGCTTCTGCATGAGAACCACACAAAGATGTCTACTTGTCCACTTGTTTTGGTCTAGCTTCACACTTCCTGTCTGGCTCAGTGTCAGACTGACACCGTCAGAGAGTGGCTGGTGACAGATAGTACAGAGAATACTGAGACTTCCCACAGTCCTCGACTCCTCTCCATCATCACATCACCTCAGCAGCTCACTTCTGTTTTGGTTGTAGTTTGAGACTCGATTGATAAACCGTCTGCGATGTTCTGCAGGTGTCAGGAAATACGGGAAAGACTTCCAGGCCATCGCCGACGTCATCGGCAACAAGACGGTGGGCCAGGTGAAGAACTTCTTTGTGAACTACCGGGCGGCGGTTCAACCTGGACGAGGTGCTGCAGGAGTGGGAGGCCGAACAGGGAACGCGAGCTCCCAACGGAGACAGCGCCACGTCTGGAGAGGAGGGGAAGAACAGCTCCACCACTCCGTCAGGGAAGAGCACCGACGAGGAGGACGAAGAGGTGAGACTGAAGTGCTCTTAGCTTGATTTCCTTCCTTCCACACAGACGCTGGTTCGGCTCACAGCCTGAACCGCTTCCTGCACGCCTAACTGAGCTAACTAGCTACATGTAGCTACAGTTAGCATCAGTTAGCAGTTACTCTGGTGATAAGCTTACATGCTGCACAATTAAGTGACTGAAAGTTCATATCTTTAATTTAAATATTGAGTCTGTTTAAATGTGACTGATGCAGACTTGTACTTCTGGCTCCGCCCTCTCCTCTCTGCAGGGTCAGGTGACCTCCTCGGGCGCGTCTCCTGCCGCCTCCTCTTCTTCTTCAGCACAGATCCCGGTGACGTCCAGCGCCTCCTCCTCCTCCCTCCACCAGCCCCCTCCCCTCCTGCGGCCTTCCCTCCCGGCCACGCCCTCTCTGCACCGTCAGCCGCCGCCCCTCCAACAGCAGGCTCGCTTCCTGCAGCCCCGCCCCACCCTGCAGCAGCCTCCGCCTCTCATTCGCCCCTCCAACCCCCTGCCCCCCCGCCTCAACCCCCGCCCTCCAGCTCCCATGACCCTCTGCGGCAACCCCGGGGGCTCAGGTCCAAGCTCCGCCCAGCAGCCCCCTGGCCTGGCTGCCCACCAATCAGAGACGGCCTCGTCGTCCTCGCTTCACTAACGGACGGCCGCCGGAGTTTCTGTTGAAGAGACAGCAGAGATGAAATGTTCGGTGTGAGGCTGCGTTCAGGTCCTGTGGGAAAGTGTTTCCTTTCTTCAAACCAACAATCGTGATTTTCACTCGTCAGCTTCTTCTTCTCTCGTTTCACCAGAACATTAAGGTGACACATCGACACCAGACAAGTCGGAGTTTTTATCATTTGGTGAACAGTATTTTAGGGTCAGCGTTTGTTTTTCCCACCTGCTGGTATGTGGTCACCTGGTTTTTAAGATCTTTGTTTTGTCTTTTCAGTCGTCATCTAATCCTCACCGGACACGTGGCGTCCCTCAGGGCTCCGCCCCCGGTCCCTTGTTCTTCTCCATCAGTTTGCCTCCATGTGGACAGAAAAAGATACTAAAGCTGCATGTTTTTATTTTTGATCTTCAGCTAAGTGAATCTAAACGACTCGAAACAGTGAGACTAAACATTTTGTTCGTCGTCATTGTCTGCTGACTTTTGTGTTCGCCAGCCTTCTCGTTGATTGGTCGTTCCACCACACGCTGTTTGTTCCAGAACAGATTGTCTCAAACACGATGTGCTGAAGTGAAAATGAGCGAACAGGATTTTAGTAACAGATTAATCATCAGAGCCGAAAATCCTTTAAAATCTTTCCTACAGTCGACATTAGATCAGGACTGATAATCCTTGTTTTAAGGACAAGTCTGGTTGTATTCCAGCCTGTCGGTCCGTGTCGGTACCGTCTGACCCGTCTGTGGCGCTCGGCTCCCAGTCCGACTCGGCGATGTAGACAGTTGGTATAAAGTCACCGGGCGCCTGTTTCATGCAGCATTCCCCTCTTTCTTCAGCCATCTGCTTGTTGTTTTCTCCCTGTCGCTCTGTGAAACAACAACAACCTCTGAGCTAAGATGCTACATGCTACCACGGGCCAGTCAACCTGATGCTAACCTGGCTGCTAACGGTGTGAACCTCAACAAGCTAGCAGCTGTTACCTTTTCTTCTGTGGGGATTTAACCATTTTAATACAAAATAAGACCGACCCCCACCCCGACACTGGTTTATTTCGTGAGCTTCGTTGCTGCATCCTGCATTTAGCTCCGCCCAAAACGATTGTGATTGGCTGAAAGAAGTTCAAACAACCCGGAGTTTTCTACTCGACAGCAATACGAGAGCGGCCAGACGTTTCCTCGGCGCTGATGAAGGACGTTACATTAAAACCTGGAGTAAAGCCGCCAAAGAGTCGAGCTTTTTGGGGGGTTTACTCCGGTATGAAAACACCCAGATGTAACTGCTCAGTCTGGCCACTGTGGTCCTGGTGCTGACCGGTCCGCATAGAGACGTGAAGGTCTGGATATGAAAGATTACTCAGCTGAAGACGTAAATCTTCAAAAACACCTAAAAAAAAAACCAACAACAGCTGTTTACTGTCGATTTTATCAAACAAACAGGAGGAAGACGAGCAGCGTGGGGACTACTTTCAGCGGCGTATTGATCCACACTTGGTGCTGTAGTGTGTGTGTGTGTGTGTGTGTGTGTGTGTGTGTGTGTGTGTGTGTGTTCACGGCGATGGAGGAAGCTGTCTGAGCTGGAGGTCTGATGACATCACCAGACTCCTCCTTCAACGCTGTTGTCCTGAGATAAACATGGTTGATCCCAGTTGATGTGATGTCACCCAACATGGCGGCGTGTCCACGGCGTGTAACCTGCTGTCCGTCCAATCAGCCGCCAGTAACTCAGTTAACTAACCAGCTGCTGCACGTCTGCTTCCACAGCTGATCGACAACACTAAAGTTTCAGACGCTGCATCAGAGCCGAAGGTCGTTTTTTAATTCACTTTAAAAAATACTTTTACTGAAATATTACTTAAACACAATATCTTTACTTTTACCCAACAGTCAACAGTGAAACAGTGTTTAAATATTATTATATCACTAAGTGAAAGTCACCCTTATGAACAGTACTCGAGTAAAAAGTCTTAAAGTATCTGATATTAATGTGAAAAGTATTAAAAAGTACTTGTAAAAGTATATTACATCTATATTTACATGAGTATATATACTGTAAACTACGAGTGGACCGATTATCAGAATCGCTGTTTTCTTTAATCTGATTATTGGTCAAATGAATGAATTAAAAAATGTTCTCCTTTGGCTCTGATGCAGGATGTAATCTGTAAAGTAACTAAAGTTCTCAGATATATGTAGTGGAGTAAACGCTGTGTGGAGTGGGAGTATAAAGAAAGAAGATGAACGAGTACTTGAGTAAATGTACTCAGTTACTATTCCATCAGTGGGAACATAAAACTCTCTGTGTAACTGATTACAAACACTTCACCTGTGTTTGATCTGTTTTCCTGGACTGCATCATCATTCAACAGCAATGTGGAAAGTAACTAAGTAGATTTACTGAAATACTATAGAGGTTCTTTACTTGAGTATTTCCACTTTATGCAGTGAACGTACACTGAACGTTTTACTCCACTACGTTAGTCCGACGGCGTTAGTTACTAGTTACTCTTCAGAGTGCAGTTTGTAATGGCCTGTCGGTGTTTTCTGCTCCTCTGTTAACGAACCATGTTGAACTCTGTGCTCTGGTTATTTATTCCTCTTCCTCCTGGTGCTCGCTGTGAAGACGTCGTGGTGAAAGTGCTCTTAAGGCTTTTTGTACAAACGTGTGGCGGCATTAAAAATGTAACTGGAATCCTGGAGTTCCTCTCTGATTCTGAGTACAAGTTGTGACATGAAGCTGCTGGTGGTTCTCATTAAAACGTCTTCTCCATCCGTCTGCACCGACTCTGCTGCAGCGTCTGTCCCCACAGAGTATCAGATTACACCTCAGAGTATCAGATTACATCACACACCTCAGAGTATCAGATTACACCTCAGAGTATCAGATTACATCACACACCTCAGAGTATCAGATTACACCTCAGAGTATCAGATTACATCACACACCTCAGAGTATCAGATTACATCACACACCTCAGAGTATCAGATTACACCTCAGAGTATCAGATTACACCACACACCTCAGAGTATCAGATTACACCTCAGAGTATCAGATTACATCACACACCTCAGAGTATCAGATTACATCACACATCTCAGAGTATCAGATTACATCACACACCTCAGAGTATCAGATTACACCTCAGAGTATCAGATTACATCACACACCTCAGAGTATCAGATTACATCACACATCTCAGAGTATCAGATTACATCACACACCTCAGAGTATCAGATTACATCACACACCTCAGAGTATCAGATTACATCACACACCTCAGAGTATCAGATTACACCTCAGAGTATCAGATTACATCACACACCTCAGAGTATCAGATTACATCACACACCTCAGAGTATCAGATTACATCACACACCTCAGAGTATCAGATTACACCTCAGAGTATCAGATTACACCTCAGAGTATCAGATTACATCACACACCTCAGAGTATCAGATTACATCACACATCTCAGAGTATCAGATTACATCACACACCTCAGAGTATCAGATTACACCTCAGAGTATCAGATTACATCACACACCTCAGAGTATCAGATTACATCACACACCTCAGAGTATCAGATTACATCACACACAGGCAGTAACTAACACCTCAGAGTATCAGATTACATCACACACCTCAGAGTATCAGATTACATCACACACAGGCAGTAACTAACACCTCAGAGTATCAGATTACATCACACACCTCAGAGTATCAGATTACATCACACACCTCAGAGTATCAGATTACATCACACACTTACTCAAGTATCTACTGAAGTGATATTTTGAGGTACCTGAACTTTATACCTCCAGTCCACTACATGCATCTGATAACTTTAGTTACTAGTTACTTTACAGATTACATGCTGCATCACATTTTCGATTTAATTGATTTTATCATCAGTCAGATAAAAACAGTGATTGTGATGATGGAGCTGCTGTCCATATTTCCATTAGTCGTCATGATGCAGCATGTAATCAGTAACGTAACTAGTAACTAAAATGAAGTCAGGTAAATGTAGTGGAGGTACAGTAGTTGAGTAAATGTACTCAGTTACTTCCTGCAGTAACGGGAGTACTGTGGGCTGCGCTCTGACAGCAGCAGGTTGTTGTTGACTCACTTCCTGCTCTGACAGTTTCCTCTTCCTGCCGCGCTGCTCGATCGACCACTGATAATCAATCGATCGATCAGTCATATGGATGAGCTGTGACAGACTGAGGACAGAGAGGACAGACAGAGGACAGACAGAGGACAGACTCAGGCTGGTGGAAAGTGAAAGCAGAGCGGAGCCTGTCAGCGGGAGCACGAGCTCTTTACACGGATGTCAGTGTGAGTGTCTGTCGGCACGCACGCACGCACGCACGCACACACACGCGCCTGTCTGTCATCAGCACGTGGACGGGGTAATGAGTACCTTTACTTTGAAATACTAGAGTACGATCGATCCGCTCCTTAGTTACTCTTCTGCCTTCATTAATGAATGATCAGGGCTTCAGTGCAGAACTTGTAATAGATTACTTTTACTTTCACTTCGGTGTGTCGTCACAGTCAGCGGCGGGAAGTGTGACCGCCGCGCTGATCGCAGGAGCGGAACCACGAGCTGTGACTGACGGTCCACTCGGCAGAACATCATCTACACGCGTTAAACCTGCAGAGTGTGCAGCACGTGACGAGTGTTTCAGCCCTGAGTTCTGCCTGCAGGTGTTCCTTTGAGCCTGCAGGTGCAACTTCCACCAATCAGAGGGCAGAGCAGTAGACTGTGTAGCCGGTGACGTGAAATGCGGGCAGGAAGCAGGAAACGTTGATCAGCAGTCAGTGCTGCAAGTCAACACAAATTAAAATCATGCAGGTGTGAAGACAGAGTTAGATCTCACTGAGGTAGATCTCAGCCAATAAGGAAACATGAACAGTCCTGTCGGACAGGATCACCTGTGGAGGGTCACCACACTGAACACGACTGAACAAGATCACAAAAACTATTTCATCAGAACGTGTTACTCTCTTATAAGTAAGGGATAATGCCCTTCGAGGTGTCCATTATCAGGAATTAATGGACGACGCGGAGTCCATTAGGTCCTGATTATGGACACCTGGAAGGGCATTATCCCGCTTATACCATGGTCACTTGCCAAAGAAAATAAATTAAGACCATTAATTTATATTTTCATGCATTTTACAATCAAAATATAAAGTTTTTCACAGGCAATAACTTAGTTTCCCTGGTAACGCCTGAGGGTTTGACTAATACCTGGAACAACCATTACCCTCCCGTAAGGTTCTTATGCAACGGAAACGTTGTTCACCTCTCCAGTAAATAGGACGGACCTTAGATACGACTTGGCAACGGGAGATATTCTAGTCCGCTCAGCGGTGAGCCAGAAAGCTAACGCTATGCTAGCAAGATTCAAAGTTGATAACATTGCGTACGGTTGACGAACAGTAAATATAATCTGACAGTATGTTTAACAACAAGACTAGCTAGCTTACCAGTCATGTCATTGTCCCCAAATCAACATCAAGATGTTCACGAACAAATGATCGGCCGTGTGTAACGTTACTGTGGCCGCAGCCTGAAGCAGAGAGCTGAACAGCCAACGGGATGTGAGATTATTAAGTCTGAGTAAGTTTAGAGGGGAAGTGTACTTTCTGCAGCTTGTGTGTTCCAGTCTCCATCCTGTGGTGTTCAGAGGATAAGGCTCTGAAGGACTGACGGACTGCACTCAGTGCTGGAAATAAACTGTAAACAGTGGCTTTGACTGCGTTCCCGTCGCTATGGTTACGCCAGCTAGCGCATTAACTTAGACGGTGAACAGACAATTTGACTGGAACTACTTAGTAGGTGTCCGTATACCAGGGATTAATGGACACCCTGCAGCCAATCAGAATCGAGTATTCCCTCAGACCATGGTATAAACGGTCTTTTCTCCCTGACTGTTCCACACCGCACATTGTTACAGCAGAATTAAAAATGTTCTCGTTTTAATTAAGAAAGAAAAACGATGATCGGATCTCCAGAATCACCTGTTTGATGTGTTCAGTGTGTCGTCCTGCAGGCTCATGGAAACAGCGAGCACGAAGCTGGGAGGATCGAAGGAGTCCAGTTTGCAGTCTGAGGAGTCTATGAGGTCCGAGGAGTCCAGGATGAGGTCGGCGGGCTCCTGGGAGGCAGAGCTGACCTCCATCCAGCACTCCCTGAAGTTTGTGTTGACGCTGAAGGAGGAGTTTGTTTGTCCCGTCTGCAGAGGAGTCGTGCTCAACCCTCAGCAGAACTCCTGTGGACACATCTACTGCCTGCACTGTCTCCACGGACTGCTGTAGGAGCCAGTCCACCTTAAAACACACTCACACCCACACAGTCCACCTTAAAACACATCCTAACAGACACAGTCCACCTTTAAACACACTCATGTTAACACAGTCCACCTTAAATCACCACGAATGATTTAAGGTGGACTGAAGCACCTTACAATCAGGTGTGTTGTACCTGGTGGGCGTGTCCTGTGCTCCTGGTCCAGTCGGTTCAGTTGGCGGTCTCTTTTGTCTTCTTTGTGTTTCAGTGAGCATTCAGCACCGTCCGGTCCAGTTTGTCCCGTGGACGGAGCCGTGATCACACTAGCTGAGGTCAGAACCGAACACACAGCTGCACGTTCACACGAGTTTCCGTCCAAATGAACAATACATTTAGAGTTTATTCAGAAAATTGGAAAATAAAAGACAACTGGGTGTTTGTTTCCATCCTCCTGTTGGCTGATGGAGGTGAGCAGCTCAGCTCCCGGTGTGTGTTAGAGCGTCACCTGGAGTGGCATGTCTGATCTACCTGTCGTTATCGCAGGTGTGTGGTCTAGTCCTCCTGACTGGACGTCAGTCGCTCAGTTAGGAAACACATCAGTGTCTGTCGACGTCGAGTTTGGATCAGTTCTCAAAAGTTTTTCTAATGGACAGTTTTGTCCCGCAGGTTTTCCAGGACAACTGCTGCAAACGAGAAATCTCCAATTTAGAAGTGTACTGCTCCAACTACCCAGCATGCACCTCTGTCGTCACATTACACCACCTGCAGGTACACTCAGTCTGACGGTTTAATGGATTATTATGCGTGAATAAGTGCGGTCACTCCCCACCAGGAGACACCATCGCAGCAGAGATTGGGGAGTGACGATGATACAGATGGCAGATGGCCGCCTACCATTGAGTCTGGTTCTGCTCCAGGTTTCTGCCTCTTAAAAGGCAGTTTTTTCTGTTGCCAAGTGCTCATGGGGGCAATGTACAAACAAAGATCTCTGTGACGGTTTACCTCCCATCACTTCCTCCTCCTCTGCAGGAACACCTGAGGTCGTGTCAGTATGAACAGCTGCAGTGCTGCAATCCAGGCTGCAGCGCGGCGCTACAGAGGAGACACCTGCAGGAACACCTAACCAACACCTGTCCTCACCGCATGGAGCCCTGCCCACACTGCCAGCAGCCGCAGCGACTCAGCCTCATGCAGGTAAAGTCAGAGTGGTAGTCCTGTTTGGGGCGAATAAACACTCAAGTAACACGAGTAAACACAAATAATCTCGCGGGCAAAATCCACTTTGCTAAAGGTGAACGCATCATGGGTCAGGCTTCTTGACGTTATGTTTCGCCTCGTTCTCTGACTTCCTTCCAAGCTCTCTGACTCTCTCCTGGAAGTTATAGTGACAGGCGATCAAATGAATTGTTACCTTGAATTAACAAACGTTGAGTTGTTTTTAGACATTTGAATGATGGATTCACAAGTTTGAATCAATCAGCTGTCAGTGAGCTGAATGGTTCTGTGGTTCTGTAGGATCATGTGCAGAGCTCCTGTCCGGAGGTGGAGGTGGACTGTCCCAACAGCTGCTCCCAGAAGGTTCCCAGACACAAGGTGAGCTCATTCACACCATGAACCTACAGGTACACTGAGCAGCACACTCTTGCTGAGTTTTGGCGACCAAGGACCAAATGTGAGTCGCTCTGCTCCGTGTGTGTCCGAGGACAGTTTGGACTTGAGGCTTTAAGCTGCTGTTGGCACCCACAATCAGACCAATGCGGACGGGCTGATTTTGGTAAAACCAGGCATCCTAGTCAGACTCCTGAGTGGCAGTGTGGACACATGTAGCACCTAAGATTTACACAAATACTTTAGAAAGTTCTAACTGTCCAATCAGAATAAAGTATTCCACAAAGTCGTGCAATAAATGAACACATCAACAAATGTTTGTGATGCAGCTGTCTGAATCTGTCTGTTGTCATCCAGCTGTCGGAGCACGGACAGTCGTGTCCTGAGGTTCACGTCAACTGTTCTTATAAGAGGTTCGGCTGCTCCGTGCAGGTGAGTTCATCTAAAGAGGCAGCGAAACACCTGAGCGATGAGACAAACTGAGTGACTTCATTAGCTGACAGAAGTGTCCTGCAGGGTAAGAGAGGGAAAGTGAAGCTGCATGAAGACGCTGCTGTCAATCATCACATGCTGCTGGTCCTGAGGAGCAACACTCACCTGGAACAACAGGTACGTCCGATAAACTCACCTGATACTCTGATCCATCTGAAAACAAAGATGTGGCAGAAGTGTTGATCTCCGACTGCTGTCTCCTCGGTCAGGTGGAGGTTCTCCAGGAGGAGGCGCTGCTGAGGCAGCAGGAGGTCCAGACGGATGGTTTACTGCTCGCTGGTCTGCAGAAGGAAATAAGACCACTGCTGCAGCAGAACAGCAGCCATGAACACATGGTCTCTACAGCTCAGGTTAATGAACTATCCACCAGCATTTTATCTGAAGCTCCATCGTCTTCATCAGCCATCAAACCACACCCACAAAATCTTCTTTAAAAACCACAACAAATCATTTCACTTGAGACTGACTTACTCTGTCTGTCTCTGTGGTCAGAGGACTCTCAGCAGGCAGGAGGACGTCCTGTCCACCGTCCAGCTGGAAGTCCAGCAGGTGTCTCGAGGACTGGGTCCTGGTCTGGAGGAGCTAGAGCAGCTCAGGAAGTCTCTGGATGCCGTGATGCAGGAAGTGTCGGCTACCGAGGCCCTCAAAGAACACCTGGGTAACAAAGACCTGAGAATCTGCCTCCGTAAACCTGCTGTGAATGAGTCAGTGCTCCTGTCTGTTCTGAGAATACCTGTTGGTAGTAATGTGACTGACGCACCCAAAAATGTGTGTTTCCTGTTGTGCAGTTTACAGTCCAGAATGCTTTGGTGTTTAAAATAACACTTCAGTGAACACTGATGGTTTTTCAGGAACTTTGGAGGAGAGTCTGAAGCACCACTCGGGTCTCCTGGATCTCCACGCGGCTCAGCTCAGTCGGAACAAGCAGCACCTGCAGGAGCTCGAGGCCACGTCCTATGATGGCAAACTGATCTGGAAGATCGAGGACTTCAGGAACAAGAAGGAGGCCGAGGCCAGAGGTCAGCCGCCTTGCCTGAGCAGCGTGCCGTTCCACACCGGACGCTGTGGCTACAGAATGGCTGCCAAGGTGTATCTGAACGGGGACGGGGAGGGAAGAGGGACTCACCTGTCCCTTTATGTTGTCCTGATGCCAGGAGACTTTGATGCTCTGTTGCCATGGCCTTTCAAACAGACCGTCTCTCTGTCTGTTCTGGATCAGAGTGGTGCCGGTAATCACCGCACTCTCAGCTTTAGACCCGACCCGACATCCAAAAGCTTCCAACGACCCGCCGCCGAGTCTGTCAGCAACGTGGCTGTTGGATTTTCATGCTTCATTCCTCTCAACAAGCTGGAAGCTCCCCAGAACGCTGCGTATGTCAACGACGACACGCTGTTTGTCAAAGTGAAGGTGGACAGAACTGGTTTAGAGCAGCTGTAAGATTTTGTCTTTTAAAACATGTGGATTAGATTTTTTACTTTGGTGGTCGTTTCAGAAAGGACTCTGGTACCCAACCACACAGACTGAACTTCTCACTGTCACTGAATTGTTTTCTCTGAAAAACAAAATCTACATGTTCTAACTTTGAAGGAGTAGTTTGACATTTTGTTAGAAACATTTATTTTCTGTCAGAGAGCCAGATCTTCAGTTTGATACTTCTCATGCCGACTTCACCAAAATGTTGAACTTTTCCTTTAAATACGAGGATCATCTCAGGGATCGATTGACAGATGTTTGACTCATGATTATTTAAGGCCCATTATCTTGGGATCATGACTTAATGATCTGTTCATCTGAGAAAAACTGCTGGTGCTCAGATCAAGTAATTTAAATGCACACTATGTAATTTCTGCCTCTCGTGGTCTGTCAATTAAAACAATGAAGGAAAGTTAAAGTAGCGTAGGATCATGGGAGTTGTTGTCTTCAGCTTCTCTGACTCTCTCCTGAAGTTACAGCAACAGGCGACCAGATGAAACGTTACCTTGAGGGAACATGTTTTCTCTGGTTTGAACATTCTTGGAAACATTTGCGAGAACGTAAGAACATCAACATGCAGAACAAAGGTCGAGTAGTTTTTGACATTTGAATCTTTCATTCAAAGTCGAAAGAAACTAAGAATAAAACTCACTGAAACAGTGTCGGTTTGTCTCCACTGTCACCGGTTTGGTACAAATAAACCCTCAGTTCACAGAGTGAGATGTGAAAATATTTTGGTTCTACACGCTCTTTTTACTGGCTGCCAATGCCTCGCTGCTGACTCTCTCTCGCTCAGGGTACCTTTTCTTGTTTGATTACATGACAGTACTCTATGTGTTCTGATTTCTGACAGGTCAAAACAAAGATGTGTGCTGTGAGTTGGACAAACAGTTGAGACAAACAGCCTGTTGATCATCAAAATGTTTATTGATTTCAGATAGTTTGATTACATTCAGAGTGATCACCCCTCAGGTTTGAAGCAAAAATAAACAGATTCACACAGTTCAGTTAACCTCTATCATACTTTTTTTTTTTTTTTTTTTTTTACAAGTGTTGGTCAATTTATTGGTGCTACGGAGACGATTGGTGCATCCCTGTCAAAGAATTGGTTGTTTCTGTGAAAGAGTCTGGGTTTTATCAGGAAACTCATCAAGTCTTTTAATAAATTGTTTTATTTAATCTTTTTCACTTATATCTCTGATTTTGTACTGCAGAAGCATTCTGGGCTTTGTCCACTTTGGTCCTAAACGTAAGTGATGTTTATACCTTAAATCTCTCTGATTATTTAACATTACGTAGCGATTTTACCTTAGCCTGTTATGAGGCACGGTAGACAAACATCTCAATTTAAGTGTACAGTCATGTCATACATCATTAGACAGCTTAGATTCTCATGATTCTATTCATGCAAACCATTTCAGGATAAAACACCAGCAACACACTAGCATGTACAAAGTTTTGCCAATAAAATGTCTGGGTGTTTCAGGAGAGCATCAAACTCCAACAGAAACTGTCTTCTCTTGTTCCCAAATGTCCTCTAGATTCATTTCAGTATGTAGTCAAAAACACAGTATATGAAAAAAGAACTCAGACGCTATTCTCCCTGTACACTGGAGATCTTAAAATGGCAGTGTGTGATTGACAGTTCATTTGAGCAGATATGAGGTTTTATGCCCACCCTAGAGCCTACAACAGCTAATGGGTGAATGTGTAAACAAGTGACCCTCAGGTTTGAAGCAAAAATAAACAGATCCACACAGTTCAGGTAAACTCCATCATACTTTGTGTCTGTTTTTTTTTACAAGTGTTGGTCATTTTATTGTTGCTACGGAGACTACAGACTTTCGGTCCTGATATCACTGATCAAGTATCACAAGAGTGGAGGCAGGAGTTGTGCATCCCTGTCAAAGAGGAGGAACTGTTTCTGGGAAAGAGTCTGGGTTTTATCAGGAAACTTGTCGGGAACAAAGTCTTCCACTAAATTGTTTCTCCTTTTGTTTTCCCTTTATCTTTTTCCCTTATGTCTTTTTCACTTATGTCTCCGACTTTATACCATCCTTTGCCCTAAATGTGTGTGACATTACCACTCCAAGTCTCTCTGATTATCTAACTTAAAGCAACATTACAGAGCTGCCAAGCGTCACGCTTTGAGTGTGACAGTCACGCAATTTGACCCATTCTCACACCACACGCCACACATAACATTTCTCACGCTTATTTCCCCATTCAATACTCGTACGCGGCTTGCCCAGAGAATGTCTAATAGGATAGGAAGTGGACGGGCTCTGGCTTGCCGTAGTTCGAGTAACTCTGATTGACTGACCGAGATAACCAATCCCAGACCAATCCATCAGTCCTTTGTGCCTAAATCTAACCAACCACGGAAGGCACCACGCAATATAAACCAATCAGAAGCAACGTAAGGCGGGTCTTGGTGTCTCTAACTATCTTTCACTCACAATGGCGCCAACATTTAAAACCCACTCGACATTCTCCTGCTAGCTAGAAGACGGACGGAAGGTAACACCCAATTTTGTTCCCTGTTGATTCGCTGTTTCTCCTTGAGTTTCCTAGTTAATATGTACTACTTTAAGGCTGCTATAAGTCTATCATTGGCCTGTATTTGTTGCAGAGCTGTGTAACATTTATTTGCCTCTTCTCTTGCCCAGTTCACACTTGAAAAAGAGACTCTAACGTCAGTTACAGACTTGTAAATATCAATTTAGACCCCCCTAAAGCAGTGTTTTTCAAAATTCTAAATTCCAAGGTCGATCCTTAACTCTGACAGTGTACAGGCTGTCAAAATCGCTCTAACGATTTCCTCTTTTCATTTCTAACCGGCGCATTTCAGTTTTTGCCCGCGCGGGCAAAAACTGAAATGCGCCGGTTAGAAATGAAAAGAGGAAAATCACAGAATACAGGAAATGTCCAGGACACTCAGGACGAGAATGAGGGAGGATCGGATGGTGGCTCGGGTAGCGATGAGGAAACTGTCACTGTAAGCTGCACATCTGTCAGCTGCACACCTGTAAGCAGGTGTGCTCCATGCTGAGACTGCTGCCTGCTGAACAGCGGGTCGCAGGAAGAAGGATCTGACTGAAGTGCCCGTGTTTCGGCTACAAAAACCCGCCGAACTGATCCGAAACCAGCACTGATGTGTTTTTTTCCACAGTCGAATATTAATTTTCACAATCGAATATCCGTTTTTAAAAAAATATTTGAATATATATTCGAATTTAGAATATTCGTTGACAGCCCTAATTTGTACACTCTCAGAGTTACAGACATTGGCCGCGTTTCCCAGATTCGCTCTTAGCGCTTAAGAAGCTCTTAAGCGCTAAGAGCTTCTTAGGAACGCTCTTAAGAGCGCTGTGAAAGAAGGACGTGTTTCCCAGAGTCGTTCTTAGCTTAAGAAGATCTTTCACTAAGAAGGAAGTGTAAGATCGCCCTGAGCCACTCTTAACAGCCTTCTTAGCGACCAAACGCTCAGTGCAGCCGCATCAGGGAAAGTTATATCGGACGCTCAAAGGAATACTAAAACCATGCATAATGATGAATGTGCGCTCATAGCTGCAGAACACTGCCGCAAGAAAAATAATAACAAGGAGAAAGCGATATGAAAATAAAGAATTGCCCATGACATTCATTCAATCAAAAAACACTTAATGTTTTATTAATGTTTTTACATGATTTGCTTTTTAAACCTAAACAAAACAAAAACCAGAAACAGTTTGGCTCTTGAGGGAACTATGTCATCCATCATGACAGTGAAGATGGCGAGCCTCGAGCCACAATGTTTCAAGTGGGAGCCCCCTGCCTCTGTCATCAAGACATCAAAATCTGCAACAAACACTTACAACATTCGACATGTACCCAGCTAAACATTTGAAATTAAATATTGTCAAATAAATGTGTTTTGTCAAAATTTTTGTTACACTTTTCATTTCTAATTTCTAGTTAATTAAGACTAGCATTAGGAGGCCACAGTGCAGGGAGAGCAGCTGGCATGGAGGTGACGACATCAGTCTTAAGGTATAAATAGACGTTAAAAAAGGCCAAATTCTTTTCGCCGAACGCATCATGACACTAAAGTCTCACTCTTGTCATTTTCTGAAACTTGGCAGCCCTGACATTATGTAGGTAGTTTACCTTTAAATAAAAACTTGGAGATCACAGTTTTTGTGTGTTTATTAAAAAACTTGTGAAATTACGACCAAAGCCGGGCCGGAACCAGAATAAACATCGGATACGGTTCAACTCATGGAGGCAGCTTCAACTTGAACTGGGACTGAAAACAGATGCTGACATGGCTCATTTCCTAGTGACCAGGTAAGAAAACATTACAGGTCATGTTTAGAGCTTGATTTGAAAATCATATGAGATCACCGAGGACTCGGAGTGACCTAACGTGCAAAGTAGCGTTAGCTGCTAACATGTAGCTTAGTCCACCGCTGTGTGACACTGAATAGTTACAGACTGCGCATTTTCCACGGTCCTTTAGTCTGAAACCGAATAGTTAGAAATATGTCCCTTTATATATGGGACCGAAAGCCCAACCTGTTATCCGGGAGGTGACGTTAGCAGCTGGCTGTAGCCACATGCTAACGGTTTGTTTGTGTCTGTGTAGTAGCATTAGCTGCTAACACACAGCAGTCCCGTATCAGAGACGATGTTTTTGTCCCCCAGTATGGCGTCTTTGCTTTCGCCTGTAACTTTCAGACTCGCCGCTTGTGTGTCTCTACACACAGCGAGCCGGCTTCCGGGCTGCTTCATGTGTGTCGGGGATGAGGCTATCACTCACAAACAGCACAGTCAGCAGTTGTAGGCTACCAACGTCACTCGCTGTTCACATGACTGTTTACTGCAAGACCTCCGCGCATGCCTCCGCGGAAGTCTTGCAGTAAACAGTTATGTGAACAGCGAGTAAAGAAATAACAGTGTCACAGCATCAGTTGCTCTGCTGTGAAGAGTTCATGCTGGTGGCTGCAGTTACCCTGATGGCCGTCGTGTCACTATTGAGTCTTATTTCTTGATCCTGCCCCATGTTCCTTTAAAATATTTCATATATATTATATTTTTGTGTTTTTCCTATATTGCAACAAGGCAACAAGCAAATTGCTACATGAACACAGCCCTAACTTTAACAGTGCTGGGGAACAGAAAACCCCCATTGATAAGTTCCCATGCTATATTCCCATGTTATATAAGCAAAAACACAGCTGGAGAACATCTTTTTGCTATATACGCTACACAGGCCTGGGGTACATATGACCCTGGAAGCATTATTATTTATTTGCCTTTTTAGGTGAGAAAGACAAAACAGAAAACTAAAAAATAAAATCCCAACATCTGCTTGAAAGAAATCATATTTGAAGGTATCTAAGACTAAGGAAGTGCAGAACATTAAATCAAGTGAAAAATCATAATGGAGACATTTTCTCATAATTTTGAGTCAGTTTGACTTACAAAATGTTTCTCTACACAGGAGGAGCATCTCCCAGAGATACTAAGGAGGACTTCGACCATCTCAATTTAAACCCAGGATAAAGAGGTTGAGTGAATGTGGTGTTGAAGGTGTGGAGGTGGATCAGTGAGTCAGAGGAGACTCTGTAGAAGGACAGAGTGCCAGCAGGACAGTCCACATACACTGCTGCTCTGTGAGAGACAGAGGAGGAGGAGGAGGTGGAGAGGACTGTTTCTCTCTTATTATGCCAGACAGAGTAGCCAACCACATCAGAGCAGCTCAGACTCCAGGACTGATTATTCTCTCCAAACCTACACACAGCTTTGTTTCCTTTCCTGCCGATTCCTCTGTAACTCACTGATACATCAACCTCTCCTCTCCACTCGACCTCCCAGTAACAGCGACCAGTCAGACCATTTCTACACAGCAGCTGGAGCAGCTGTAAGTCAAACCTCTCTGGTTGATCAGGATATGGCTGCTGCTCTGACACCCATGTCACCTTCCTGTTGTTGTCAGACAGTTTGAGGAATCTGTTTACTGTGTTTGTGTCGACTGTGAGTTCACAGACATCTGATGGAGAGAACAAGACACAATACAGTAGCAGTTTATCATCTAACACAGCTGATGGTTTATTTGTTGCTTTATTAACAGACTGACTGTTAATTAGATCAAAACTTCACAATGACTCATCTTTTTGGATCTTCTTTCAAATTGACAGTTGAATGCAGATACACAAGCTTTAGATTTAAACTACTTTAACATGTGCTGCCTTGTTTTCATCAGTCAAAGTGAACACACACTTACACTTCCTCAGACCAGGTTTCAGCCTCTGCTCTCCACCATGTTCCACCCTGGAGGAAGAAACAAAGTCAGAATGATCCTTCAGAAGCTTCCTCATCAATGATCTTCAAAAAACCTTCACTCAGATCCACCAATCAAATTGACTGTTACTCAGGAGTCATTACTAAATGGGTACTCAGTATTTACAGGTTGTTTCAGGACTGCATCTTGCACAGTTGTGGCACTGTCATGCTAACAAAATCTGTTGAAAGACATATAAACACTGACTGACTGACCAGCCAAGGTTCAGACCCTTGCTGGGTGGAATTTTAGAGCTAAACCTCCTTAAATCTTAAGTAAACAGACCATAGAGTACAGCCTTTGTGCACCTGAGGATTGACAGGAGCATAGGAGAAGACCAAGGGTTGACAAAATCAGGAAAAAAAACTCCCGCACATTGTCCACTTCACTTGCAAATAAGTTCAATGACAACGTTATGTTACTAAGATCTTCATCAGGGTATCTCGCTTATTATATAGACCATGACGTACTGCCTATTGTAAGAAGATGCTTGTTCAAGTTGCACCTTGCATTTTTCAACAATCTATGGTATTGTCTTCTGTTACTCATTGCTGCTCAGTAATCTGATCAAGCGCTGCCGAAGGTGAGGTGGAAAAGCCTCATAATGAGCAGCAAAATAACAGAGCAAAATAGCAGAGCACTTCAAGACAGTTATTAAAAAATATTCTCTTGAAAAAAATAATTTAGTTTTTTTATTTATCTAAAATAAGCCAGTTATCAATCCAGGCAGGTAAAAAGGGGTCATAGTCCAGTGATCCAACCAAACACCAATGCCACCAATGAAAAAACAGAATATGTAACTGTTCTTGAAAACAGTACAGCAAGATAGGTTTAATTAAGCAATATTACCCTCGAGGGTGCGCTTTAACGTCATCTGAGCATGACTGAAGTTGATTATACAACTAATACCAACAAAAATAAAATGTATACTCAAAATATATCCGTGTTGACGGACAATTTGCTCTCAAATTTTAAAGGTTTTTGCGGATGTGCATCGCGTTTCCATGGAAACACATGGGGTCTGACTAATAACTAAAACAAAATCAGTCCCGTCAGTAGACTCATATGTGTAATGGAACGAAGTTTACCACTACAGCAAATAATCCAACCCATATTAACGACCTAGCAACAGAAAGGATATACTAGTCCCAGATGAGTGAACTCTGAGCATTCATCCAAACTGAAACAGCCAAATAAATCAAAATTAAAAACAAACCAATCCATTTTGTAGCCTGTTTTTCTGCTGTTTCCTACTCCAGCTCTGACAGTTACGGTGTTGCCATGGAGATACAATGTTGTCACAGACTTCGCGGAGTAATATTTTGAGTAATAAGTCAGGCATGCTATCATGCTGATTTGAGCATGGTCAAAATTTGTTGTTGACCAATCAGATTGCTCGGTCAGAACTACTTGTTGTATAATTTGATTTGAAACACTGATGTTTAGATGAACTGAAGTTACTGAGGTATTTGTTGTTTTGTTCCGCCTATTAAAGTGTTCCAACGTCATTGTATTACTGCTTTTACTGCAGGATATTTTTCCATAACTGGGCTTGATGAATGACAATTTAAATCACCTCCAAAAAATAATTTCTAACATTAAGATTTACCTATTTAGCAAAAGTAGTAATTAAGAGATCACCTGGATAGCCAGGGGGACAATAAATATCTATGATTGCAATTTTCTCTTCATATAGAACACCTCTCACAATTAAAAAAACGCCCCCTGTATCCTTCATACAGTCTAGATGTTTAAATGGTAGGTTTTTCCGAAAAAAATAGATACATCCCTACTCCTTAATGTAAATGATGAAAAAAAGACTTGTCAAAAGACTTTTCCAAATCCCCCTTGTTGCACAAGTCAAGACTTTTCTCCATTGAATAGGTGTATGAACCCTCTTTACATTCCAAGCGCATAATTTTAATATTAACACAGTAATGAAATATTAAGTATAATTCCCTGAGCACATTTCCCACCTATATATTTATTTTGTTAAAGTGAAAATGGAGCTGAGTATGAACCATCACAGAACTATCATACATAAACCAATGTCAAGACAGCAGAGTCACTCGCCATCTTCCGCAAAAGACTAAAGACTCACTTGTTCAGACTTCACCTTGACCCCGCATAGCAATAATCAGCTGATAAAGACCAAGAAATGTGAGTGAAATCTCCAGAACAATATGGACCTTGAACAGAGAGATTAATTGGCCAACTGCTGTTTCCAAGGTAAATAATTAGGGCCCGAGCAGGTCACAGACCTGCGAGTTCTACAGATTTTGTGACACATTCAAAACCATTATATCCCTGTCTTCCCTGAATATTGTTGAGTTTTCTGACATAGGCCACGCCCACTTCTGCTGAAAATTTCAATGGCTACGTCACCGTATCTCCAAAACCTACTTTTTCCAAAAACCTCATACGGAATTTTGTCCGATTAACACCAAACTTTGGATTTTGCATCTGTAGAATGTCCTGACAACAAGTTATCAAAATTATTTTGATAGTCCAAAAAATTCCAAAAATATAAAACAACCATTTCTTGCACTTTGTGGTGAAACCTGACAATCTCGCATATCTTGACCAAATACAGTCCGATTACAACGAAACTTTGGCTAATTGTGTTCCATGGCTCGATGAGGGTGTGTGCAAAATTTGGTGCAGATCGGCCAATAGGTGGCGCTTTTATTGCTAAATGCCCAAAAATGATGCGTTGCTGATGGGCACAATTCTCTGTTTAACAGTGTTCAGGGTCACACAATATAGTCCTCTCATGTAGTTCAGCACACTGCACGCAGCAGGCCACAATTTTGAACGCCGCGGCAGCAGTACTCGCCGACACGCACGGCCTGCGAGGGCCCGTTCATCGCTGCTTGCAGCTTTAATTAGGGCCCGAGCAGGTACACCTGCGAGGACCCTATTGTTCCTGTAATGTTTATTAGGGCCCGAGCAGGTACACCTGCGAGGACCCTATTGTACCTGTAATGTTTTTTATTATTATTATACCATATTATTTTCAAACCCCAATTTGGCCCCTTTCCCGTGCTCAAAAACTCACCAAACTTTCCCACGTTGTTCGGCCGGATACGAAATTCGATATTTCGGCGAGCTCGCACATGCTCCACGCAAGATGGCGTAATAGCGCCCCCTACAAATTTTTTTTTTCTTTCCGCAATGGGTGAATTATGGCACGTCGCAATTTCAAAAAATTTGTACATACACATATTCCCTGAATACCGATGAATCATTTTGGAATTGGATATGCCCACGTCCGCCTATAATTTTTTCGTGCTACATCGCGAAAACTGTAAAACCTACTTTTTCGAACTCCTCCTTGGGATTTTGTCCCATCTGCGTGAAACTTGGCAGGTACACTCTTCTGATAGAGCTCATCTAAAGTTGTGCGAACCTGGTGATTAGTTTCAAAAATGCGCTAATTATTAACGAAATACTTTCTGTAGCTAGCTATAAAAATGCGAACTGTTGCATATCTTTGTCAAAGTAAATTCTATTAACACCAAACTTCAGATCCTTGGTTGGCATGTGACTGTGGGGCTACCAATTCAATTTGGCGAATGTTGGCCACTAGGGGGCGCTACAAATATGGGAAGTTTGTTTCTCTGAAATGGCTGGACGGATTTCTTCGAAATTCAGTCAGTATGATGTAGGCGCATGACTGAGGCAGTATCTGGAAGGTGGTTGTGACTGCTCAATGTGGGCGTGGCCTATTGCACTTTTTGGTCAAAGTACATGCTATTAATACCAAACTTCAGATATTTCATTGCCATGTCACTGTGGGGCTAAGAATTCAATTTCACGAATATTGGCCACTAGGGGGCGCTATAACAGACGAAAACGCGTTTTTGCCCGTAACTTCCACAGTTTTTATGACACATTCAAAACAATTATATCACTGTATTCCCTGAATACAGCTGAGTATTCTGACATAGGCCACGCCCACTTCTGCTGCTAATTTCAATAGCTAAGTCACCGTATATCCAAAACCTACTTTTTCGAACTCCTCCTACACGATATCACCGATTTGCACCAAACTTTGGATTTAGCATCTGTGGAATGTCCTGACACAAAGTTATCAAAAGAATTTTGATAGTCCAAAACACTTATTAACTTTTTAAATAACAACTTCCTGCAGATTTGGCTTTAAACAGGAACTGTTGGATATCTCCACATTGGTGTGGCCAAATGACATGAAACTCTGAATACCACTTCCCCATGAGCCCCTAAGGCGCTGCGCTAAATTTTGGCCCATGACCACTAGGTGGCGGTCTTTAAATTTAAGTATTTTATATCTCCACATTAGTTGGTCGGATTAATACAAAACTTGGTACACTTATTGCCAATGCCCTCCTGAGGATACCTGCCAAAGGTTTTACTGATCCGCCATTAGGTGGCGCTCTGGTGGCTGTCTGAATTTATAATGACTGTGTATTGCGGGAGCTACAGTGTATGACATTATTGCTGGAGTGGGGAGCACCTGGAAACACTGGAGAAAAAATTCTCTTCAGCTTTATGTGGATACCACATCTTTTACTTCACATAGACAGTATATATATAGAAATGTAGAAGATCTTCCTGGTTTTCAGCTGATGTTCTTATTTCAGATGTAGTACTTACGGTTTTGGCTGTAGAAGCCCGACAGTGACGAGCACTCCAGCAGCTCCCCCATAAGCCGTAATGTTAATTTGGAGCCTAAATTTCTGGAAGAGAGCAGACATTACCTGTTCTGTCTCTCGCTCTGGCGACCTCATTTTTCACTCTAAAGAAATAAAAAACATATCGCAAAGCTCAGCAATGTCTGCTGTTACTCACTGTATGAATATTCTGGTGATAACCCGTGCACTTTTTTCAAAAATCGCAGGAGTTTGGGAGGCGTTTTCCCATTCATTCTTATGGGGACATTTTCAACTTCGGTTCTGCCACTGCTGCAGCAGCCAGAGAAACTGTTCACCTTTTTAAGCTCTTTCAGCCCTCTTACCTGTCAGCGTTTCTGCCTTCACAGCAAGCAGCACACAGCACGCAGCAGGCCGTAATTTCTGCACACCGCGGCAGCAGTACTCGCCGACACGCGCGGCCTGCGAGGGCCCGTTCATCGCTGCTTGCAGCTTTAATTTATTATTATTCTTTACCCTTTTCAAGCCCCAATTTGGCCCCTTTCCCGTGCTCAAAAACTCACCAAACTTTGCAAAGTTCTTCGGCCGGATCCGAAATTCGATATTTTGACCAGCTCGCACATGGTCGACGCAAGATGGCGCAATAGCGCCCCCTACACTGTTGTTTTGGTCTTTCCGCAATAGGTGAATTGCGGCACGTCGCAAATTCAAAAACTTTTGACATCCACACATTCCCTGAATACCGATGAATCACTTTGGAATTGGATATGCCCTCGTCCGCCTAGAATTTTTTCGTGCTACGTCGCGAAAACTGTAAAACCTACTTTTTCGAACTCCTCCTTGGGATTTTGTCCGATCTGCGTGAAACTTGGCAGGTACACTCTTCTGATAGAGCTCATCTAAAGTTGTGCGAACCCCGTGATTAGTTTCAAAAATGCGCTAATTATTAACGAAATACTTTCTGTAGCTAGCTATAAAAATGCGAACTGTTGCATATCTTTGTCAAAGTAAATTCTATTAACACCAAACTTAAGATCCTTGGTTGGCATGTGACTGTGGGGCTACCATTTCAATTTGGCGAATGTTGGCCACTAGGGGGCGCTACAAATATGGGAAGTTTGTTTCTCTGAAATGGCTGGACCGATTTCTTCGAAATTCAGTCAGTATGATGTAGGCGCATTCATGAGCCCGAATCTGGAAGGTGGTTGTGACTGCTCAATGTGGGCGTGGCCTATTACCAATTAAGCATACTGTTGTGCTGAGGACTTTGAAATTTTTACAGTAAGTATAGAATAGGACATCGACCTTCCATATCGAAAATTGCGTGTGTACTCCACTAGGTGGCGCTATAATTGACGAAAACGCGTTTTTGCCTGTAAGTTCCACAGTTTTGATGACACATTCAAAACTATTATATCCCTGTATTCCCTGAATACAGCTGAGTTTTCTGACACAGGCCACGCCCACTTCTGCTGCACATTTGCATGGCTAAGTCACTGTATATCCAAAACCTACTTTTTCGAACTCCTCCTACACGATTTCACCGATGTGCACCAAACTTTGTACACAGCATCTGTGGAGCCTCATGACTCAAAGTTGTGCAAAGAATTTTGATAGCACAAACAATACTCAAGTTATTAAATATCAACTTCCTGCAGATTTCGTTCCAAACAGGAAGTGTTGCATATCTCCACATTGGTTTGTCCAAATGACATGAAACTCAGTTGACTACTTCCCCATGAGCCCCTGAGCCTCTCTGCAAAATATTTGGTGATGACCACTAGGTGGCGCTCTTTAAATTGAAGTATTTTATATCTCCACATCGGTTGCTCAGATTAACACAAAACTTGGTAGACTTATTACCAATGCCCTCCTGAGGAAACCTGTCAAAGCTTTTACTGATCCGCCACTAGGTGACGCTCTGGTGGCTGTCTGAATTTATAATGACTGTGTATTGCGGGAGCTACAGTGTGTGACATTATTGCTGGAGTGGGGAGCACCTGGAAACACCGGTGAAAAAATTCTCTTCAGCTTTATGTGGATCCCACATCTTTTACTTCACATAGACAATATATATATAGACATGTAGAACATCTTCTTGCTTTTCAGCTGATGTTCTTATTTCAGATGTAGGACTTACGGTTTTGGCTGTAGAAGCCCTACAGTGACAAGCACTCCAGCAGCTCCCCCATAAGCCGTAATGTTAATTTGGAGCCTAAATTTCTGGAAGAGAGCAGACATTACCTGTTCTGTCTCTCGCTCTGGCGACGTCATTTTTCACTCTACAGAAATGAAAAAGATATCGCAAAGCTCAGCAATGTCTGCTGTTACTCACTGTATGAATATTCTGGTGATAACCCATGGACTTTTTTCAAAAATCACAGGAGTTTGGGAGGCGTTTTCCCATTCGTTCTTATGGGGACATTTTCAACTTCGGTTCTGCCACTGCTGCAGCAGCCAGAGAAACAGTTCACCTTTTTAAGCTCTTTCAGCCCTCTTACCTGTCAGCTTTTCTGCCTTGACAGCAAGCAGCACACAGCACGCAGCAGGCCACGATTTCTGCACGCCGCGGCGGCAGTACTCGCCGACACGCGCGGCCTGCGAGGGCCCGTTCATCGCTGCTTGCAGCTTTAATTAGGGCCCGAGCAGGTACACCTGCGAGGACCCTATTGTAACTGTAGTGTTTTTTTATTATTATTAGGGCCCGAGCAGGTACACCTGCGAGGACCCTATTGTTTCTGTAATGTTTATTATTATTAGGGCCCGAGCAGGTCACAGACCTGCGAGGTCCCTATTGTTTTTCTAATGTTTTTTATTAGGGCCCGAGCAGGTACACCTGCGAGGACCCTATTGTAATTGCGCTGTTTATTATTATTATTCTTTATTATTTTGAAACCCCTATTTGGCCCCTTTCCCATGCTCAAAAACTCACCAAACTTTGCCAAGTTGTTCGGCCGGATCCGAAATTCGATATTTCGGCCAGCTCGCACATGGTCGGCGCAAGATGGCGCAATAGCGCCCCCTACCATTTTTTTTTTTCTTTCCACAATAGTTGAATTACGGCTCGTCCCAATTTGAATAACTTTGGACATCCACACATTCCCTGAATACCGATGAATCATTTTGGAATTGGATATGCCCACTTCCGCGTCTAATTTTTTGTGCTACATCGAGAAAACTGTAAAACCTACTTTTTCGAACTCCTCCTTGGGATTTTGTCCGCTCTGCGTGAAACTTGGCAGGTACACTCTTCTGATAGAGCTCATCAAAAGTTATCAAAAGATTCTAATTAGTTTCAAAAATGCGCTAATTATTAACGACATTCTTTCTGTAGCTAGCTATGAAAATGCTAACTGTTGCATATCTTTGTCAAACTTAATGCTATTAACACCAAACTTCAGATCCTTGGTTGGCATGTGACTGTAGGGCTACCAATTACATTTGGCGAATGTTGCCCACTAGGGGGCGCTACAAATATGGGAATTCTGTTTCTCTGAAATGGCTGGACGGATTTCTTCCAAATTCACTCAGTATGATGTAGGCGCATTCCTGAGCCCGTATCTGGAAGGTGGTTGTGACCGCTCAATGTGGGCGTGGCCTATTACGCATTTTAGTCAAAATACATGCTATTAACACCAAACTTCAGATCCTTGGTTCCCATGTGACTGTGGGGCTACCAATTCAATTTGGCGAATGTTGGCCACTAGGGGGCGCTACAAATATGGGAAGTTTATTTCTCTTGAATGGCTGGACCAATTTCTTCTAAATTCACTCAGTATGATGTAGGCCCATTCCTGAGGCGGTATCTTGAAGATGGTTGTGACAGCTCAATGTGGGCGTGGCCTATTACCACTTAAACATTCAAATATTAATTCCAGCCAAACTGTTGTGCTGAGGAGTTTGAAATTTTTACAGTAAGTACAGAATGGGACATCGACCTTCCATTTCGAAAATTGCGTGTGTACTCCACTAGGTGGCGCTATAACTGACGAAAACGCGTTTTTGCCTGTAAGTTCCACAGTTTTTATGACACATTCAAAACTATTATATCCCTGTATTCCCTGAATACAGCTGAGTTTTCTGACACAGGCCACGCCCAATTCTGCTGCACATTTGCATGGCTAAGTCACTCTATATCCAAAACCTACTTTTTCGAACTCCTCCTACACGATTTCACCGATTTGCACCAAACTTTGGATCTAGCATCTGTGGAATGTCCTGACAAAAAGTTATCAAAAGAATTTTGATTGTCCAAAAAAATCCCAAAATATAAAACAACAATGTCCTGCACATTGTGGTGAAAACGGATAATCTCGCATATCTTCACCAAATACAGTTCGATTACAATGAAACTTTAGCTAATTGTGTTCCATGGCTCCTTGGAGGAGTGTGCAAAATTTGGTGCAGATCGGCCAATAGGTGGCGCTTTTATTGCTAAATGCCCAAAAATGCTACATTGCTAATGGACACAAATCTCTGTTTAACAGTGTTCAGGGTGACACAATATAGGCCTCTCATGTAGTCCAGCAAACAGCACGCAGCAGGCCACAATTTCTGCACACCGCGGCAGCAGTACTCGCCGACACGCGCGGCCTGCGAGGGCCCGTTCATCGCTGCTTGCAGCTTTAATTAGGGCCCGAGCAGCGAAGCTGCGAGGACCCTATTGTAATTGTGCTGTTTATTATTAGGGCCCGAGCAGGTACACCTGCGAGGACCCTATTGTATCTGCTCTGTTTATTATTATTAGGGCCCGAGCAGGTACACCTGCGAGGACCCTATTGTTCCTGTAATGTTTTTTATTATTATTATTATTCTTTACTTTTTTCAAGCCCCAATTTGGCCCCTTTCCCGTGCTCGAAAACTCACCAAACTTTGCAAAGTTGTTCGTCCGGATCCGAAATTCGATATTTTGGCCAGCTCGCACATGGTTGACGCAAGATGGCGAAATAGCGCCCCCTACTCACTTTTTTGGGTCTCTCCGCAATAACTGAATTATGGCACGTCGCAAATTCTAAAAATTTGGACATCCACAGATTCCCTCAATACCGATGAACCATTTTGGAATAGGATATACCCACGTCCGCCTATAATTTTTTTGTGCTACATCGCGAAAACTGTAAAACCTACTTTTTCTAACTCCTCCTTGGGATTTTGTCCCATCTGCGTGAAACTTGGCAGGGACACTCTTCTGATAGAGCTCATCTAAAGTTGTGCGAACCCGGTGATTAGTTTCAAAAATGCGCTAATTATTAACGAAATACTTTCTGTAGCTAGCTATAAAAATGCGAACTCTTGCATATCTTTGTGAAAGTAAATGCTATTAACACCAAACTTCAGATCCTTGGTTGGCATGTGACTGTGGGGCTACGAATTCAATTTAGCGAATGTTGGCCACTAGGGGGCGCTACAAATATGGGAAGTTTATTTCTCTTAAATGGCTGGACCGATTTCTTCCAAATTCAGTAAGTATGATTTAGGCCCACTCCTGAGCCTGTATCTGGAAGAAGGTTGTGACAGCTCAATGTGGGCGTGGCCTATTGCACTTTTTGGTCAAAATACATGCTATTAACACCAAACTTCATATATTTCATTGCCATGTCACTGTGGGGCTAATAATTCAATTTGGTGAATGTTGGCCACTAGGGGGCGCTATAACAGACCAAAACGCGTTTTTGCCCGTAACTTCCACAGTTTTTATGACACATTCAAAACAATTATATCCCTGTATTCCCTGAATACAGCTGAGTTTTCTGACATAGGCCACGCCCACTTTTGCCCTAACTTTCCATTCGCAAAATCGCCAAACATGAAAAACTAACTTTTTCGAACTCCTCCTAGGCAATTTCACCGATTTGCACCAAACTTTGCATGAAGCATCTGTACAACCTCCTGACCAAAAGTTATCAAAACAATTGTGATTGTGCAAAAGACGTCCAAAATATTAAACAACAATTTCCTGCACATTATAGTGCAAACAGACAGTCTTGCATATCTTGACCAAATACAGTCCGATTACAACGAAACTTTCGCTAATTGTGTTCCATGGCGGCATGAGGGTGTGTGCAAAATTTGGTGCAGATCGGCCAATAGGTGGCGCTTTTATTGCTAAATGACCAAAAATGCTGCTTTGCTAATGGACACAAACCTCTGTTTAACAGTGTTCAGGGTCACACAATATAGTCCTCTCATGTAGTTCAGCACACAGCACGCAGCAGCCCGCAATTTCTGCACGCCGCGGCAGCATCACTCGCCGACACGCGCGGCCTGCGAGGGCCCGTTCATCGCTGCTTGCAGCTTTAATTGTTATTATTATTATTCTTGACCCTTTTCAAACCCCAATTTGGCCCCTTTCCCCTGCTCAAAAACTCACCAAAGTTTGCCTTGTTGTGCGGCCGGATCCGAAATTCGATATTTCGGGCGGCTCGCACATGGTCGACGCAAGATGGCGCAATAGCGCCCCCTACAAATTTTTATTTTCTTTCCGCAGTAGGTGAATTATGGCACGTCGCAAATTCTAAAACTTAGGACATACAGACATTCCTTGAATACCCATGAATAACTTTGGAATTGGTAATGCCCACTTCCGCCTTCATTTTTTCGTGCTACATCGTGAAAATGCTAAAACCTACTTTTTCGAACTCCTCCTTGGGATTTTGTCCCATCTGCGTGAAACTTGGCATGTACACTCTTCTGATAGAGCTCATCTAAAGTTGTGCGAACCCGGTAATTAGTTTGAAAAATGCGCTAATTATTAACTAAATACTTTCTGTAGCTAGCTATGAAAACGCTAACTGATGCGTATCTTTGGCAAAGTAAATGCTATTAACACCAAACTTCAGATCCTTGGTTGCCATATGACTGTAGGGCTACCAATTAACTTTGGCGAATGTTGCCCACTAGGGGGCGCTACAAATATGGGAAGTTTATTTCTCTTAAACGGCTGGACCGATTTCTTCGAAATTCAGTCAGTATGATTAAGGCGCATTCCTGAGCCCGTATCTGGAAGGTGGTTGTGACTGCTCAATGTGGGCGTGGCCTATTACGCATTTTTGTCAAAGTACATGCTATTAACACCAAACTTCAGATCCTTGGTTCCCATGTGACTGTGGGCCTACCAATTCAATTTGGCGAATGTTGGCCACTAGGGGGCGCTACAAATATGGGAAGTTTATTCCTCTTGAATGGCTGAACCGATTTCTTCCAAATTCACTCAGTGTGATGTAGATCCATTCCTGAGGCGGTATCTTGAAGATGGTTGTGACTGCTCTATGTGGGCGTGGCTTATTACCACTTAAACATTCAACCATTAATTGGTGTTGGATATCTCCACATTGGTGTGGCCCAATGACATGAAACTCTGAATACAACTTCCCCATGAGCCCCTAAGGCGCTGCGCAACATTTTGGCCCATGACCACTGGGTGGCGCTCTTTAAATTTAAGTATTTTATATCTCCACATCGGTTGCTCAGATTAACACAAAACTTGGTAGAATTCTTGTCAATGCCCTCCTGAGGATATCCCTTGAAGATCTTACCAATCCGCCACTAGGTGGCGCTCTGGTGGCAGTCTGAATTTACAATGAGTGTGTATTGTGGGAGCTACAGTGTGTGACATCATCGCTAGAGTGGAGAGCAGCTGGAACAACTTGAGAACAAATTATCTTCAGCCTGATGGTGATCCCACAGCTTTTACTTCACATAGACAATATATACATAGAAATGTAAATCTCGCCTGGAGCAGCCCCAGCTTGCAACAGCCAATGCATTCAGCAAGCCGCATACACCATCAGGCCACAATTGCTGCACACCGCCATGGCAGTTCTCGCCGACATGCAGCAGGCCGCAATGGCTGCAAACCGTAACGGCAATACTCGCCGACACGCGCGGCCTGCGAGGGCCCGTTCATCGCTGCTTGCAGCTTTAATTAGGGCCCGAGCAGGTCACGACCTGCGAGGTCCCTATTGTATCTGTGGTGGTTATTATTTGTTTTTTTTCTTTGTCCCAAATGATCGCATTTTTCACTGCCTGAACATGGATGAAAACGCGATTTTATTTGGCAAACACATTAGGCTTGGCGAAAAATTTTATAATCTATTGTCGTCCTGAATTTCCACCACTAGGTGGCGCTATAGTCAAGAAAAGTGTGTTTTGGCTAATAACTCCCATATACTTTGTCGCACATTCAAAAACCTTATATCCACGCGTTCACTGAATGTTGCTGAATCTCGTGGTATAGGCCACGCCCATTTCCGCCTACCGTTTTTTTTCGCAAATTCGCGAAATGTCGCAAACCTACTTTTTCGAACTCCTCCCAGGAAATTTCACCGATCTGCACTAAACTTTGAACACAGCATCTGTGGACCCTCCTGACAAAAAGTTATTAAAAGAGTTTTGATTACTCAAACAATACTCAAGTTATTAAATAACAACTTCCTGCAGATTTCGTTCCAAACAGGAAGTGTTGCAAATCTCCATACTGGTGTGTCCGAATGACATGAAACTCAGGTGACTACTTCCACATGAGGCCCTGAGGCTCTCTGCAAAATTTTGTGCCATGACCACTAGGTGGCGCTCTTTTAATGTAAGTAATTTATATCTCCACATCGGTTGGTTGGATTCACACAAAACTTGGTACACTTATTGCCAATGACCTCCTGAGGATACCTGTTGAAGGTCTTATTGATCCGCCACTAGGTGGCGCTCTGGTGGCTGTCTGAATTCATAATGAGTGTGTATTGCGGGAGCTAGAGTGTGTGACATGGAGAGTGCTAGAGTGGAGAGCGGCTGGAAACACTGAGGACTAATTCTCTTCAGCCTGATGTGGATCCCACATCTTTTACTTCACATAGACAATATATACATAGAAATGTAGGTAATCTTGTTGGCTTTCAGCTGATTGTCTTATTTCAGATGTAGGACTTACGGTTTTGGTTGTAGAAGCCCTAGAGCGACAAGCACTCCAGCAACTCCCCCATAAGCCGCCATGTTAATTTTGAGCCTAAATTTCTGGAGGAGAGCAGACATTACCTGTTCTGTCTCTCGCTCTGGCGACCTCATTTTTCACTCTACAGAAATAAAAAAGACATCACAGAGTTCAACAATGTCTGCTGTTACTCACTGTATGAATATTCTGGTGATAACCCATGCACTTTTTTCAAAAATCACAGGAGTTTGGGAGGCGTTTTCCCATTCATTCTTATGGGGACATTTTTAACTTCGGTTCTGCCACTGCTGCAGCAGCCAGAGAAACTGTTCACCTTTTTAAGCTCTTTCAGCCCTCTTACCTGTCAGCTTTTCTGCCTTTACAGGAAGCAGCACACAGCACGCAGCAGGCCACGATTGCTGCACACCGCGGCGGCAGTACTCGCCGACACGCGCGGCCTGCGAGGGCCCGTTCATCGCTGCTTGCAGCTTTAATTATTATTATTATTATTCCTAATTATTTTCAAACCCCAAATTGGCCCCTTTCCCGTGCTGGAAAACTCACCGATCTTTGCCAAGTTGTTCGGCCGGATCCGAAATTCGATATTTCGGGCGGCTCGCACATGGTCGACGCAAGATGGCGCAATAGCGCCCCCTACAAATTTTTTTTTTCTTTCCGCAGTAGGTGAATTATGGCACGTCTCAAATTCTAAAACTTTGTACATCCACAGATTCCCTGAATACCGATGAATCATTTTGGAATTGGTAATGCCGATGTTTACCTAACTTTTTTTTGTGCTACATCGCGAAAACAGTAAAACCTACTTTTTCGAACTCCTCCTTGGGATTTTGTCCGATCTGCGTGAAACTTGGCATGTACACTCTTCTGATAGAGCTCATCAAAAGTTATTAAAAGATTCTAATTAGTTTCTAAAATGCGCTAATTATTAACAAACTAATTTCTGTAGCTAGCTATGAAAATGCTAACTGTTGCCTATCTTTGTCAAAGTAAATGCTATTAACACCAAACTTCAGATCCTTGGTTGGCATGTGACTGTAGGGCTACCAATTCAATTTGGCGAATGTTGGCCACTAGGGGGCGCTACAAATATGGGAAGTTTATTTCTCTGAAATGGCTGGACCGATTTCTTCGAAATTAAGTCAGTATGATGAAGGCCCATTCCTGAGCCCCTATCTCGAAGGTGGTTGTGACCGCTCAATGTGGGCGTGGCCTATTACGCATTTTAGTCAAAGTACATGCTATTAACACCAAACTTCAGATCCTTGGTTCCCATGTGACTGTGGGCCTACCAATTCAATTTGGCGAATGTTGGCCACTAGGGGGCGCTACAAATATGGGAAGTTTATTCCTCTTGAATGGCTGGACCGATTTCTTCGCAATTCACTCAGTGTGATGTTGACCCATTCCTGAGGCGGTACCTTGAAGATGGTTGTGACTGCTCAATGTGGGCGTGGCTTATTACCACTTAAACATTCAACCATTAATTGGTGTTGGATATCTCCACATTGGTGTGGCCCATTGACATGAAACTCTGAATACAACTTCCCCATGAGCCCCTAAGTCGCTGCGCTGCATTTTGGCCCATGACCACTAGGTGGCGCTCTTTAAATTTAAGTATTTTATATCTCCACATCGGTTGGTCAGATTAACACAAAACTTGGTAGAATTATTGTCAATGCCCTCCTGAGGATATCCCTTGAAGGTCTTACCAGTCCGCCACTAGGTGGCGCTCTGGTGGCAGTCTGAATTTACAATGACTGTGTATTGCGGGAGCTACAGTGTGTGACATCATCGCTAGAGTGGAGAGCAGCTGGAACAGCTTGAGAACAAATTATCTTCAGCCTGATGGTGATCCCACAGCTTTTACTTCACATTGACAATATATACATAGAAATGTTAATCTCGCCTGTAGCAGCCCCCGCTTGCAACAGCCCATGCATTCAGCACAACGCAGACAGTACGCAGCACCATCAGGCCACAAATGCTGCACACCCTGATGGCAGTACTCGCCGACACGCGCGGCCTGCGAGGGCCCGTTCATCGCTGCTTGCAGCTTTAATTAGGGCCCGAGCAGCGAAGCTGCGAGGACCCTATTGTAATTGTAATGTTTTTTATTATTATTATTCCAACAACAATCTAGACCCCAATTTGGCCCCTTTCCCGTGCTCAAAAACTCACCAAACTTTGCCAAGTTGTTCGGCCGGATCCGAAATTCGATATTTCGGCCAGCTCGCACATGCCCGACGCTAAATGACGCAATAGCGCCCCCTACAACTTTTATTTTTCTTTCCACAATAAGTGAATTACGGCACGTCGCAATTTGAAAAACTTTGGACATCCACACATTCCCTGAATACCGATGAATCATTTTGGAATTGGATATGCCAACTTCCGCGTCTACTTTTTTGTGCTACATCGCGAAAACTGTAAAACCTACTTTTTCGAACTCCTCCTTGGGATTTTGTCCGATCTGCGTGAAACTTGGCATGTACACTCTTCTGATAGAGCGCATCTAAAGTTGTGCGAACCCCGTAATTAGTTTCAAAAATGCGCTAATTATTAACGAAATACTTTCTGTAGCTAGCTATGACAATGCTAACTGTTGCATATCTTTGTCAAATTAAATGCTATTAACACCAAACTTCAGATCCTTGGTTGGCATGTCACTGTAGGGCTACCAATTACATTTGGCGAATATTGCCCACTAGGGGGCGCTACAAATATGGGAAGTTTGTTTCTCTGAAATGGCTGAACCGATTTCTTTGACAGTCCGTCCGTATGATAAAGACACATTCCTGAGCCCGTATCTGGAAGGTGGTTGTGACTGCGCAATGTGGGCGTGGCCTATTACCAATTAAACATACTGTTGGGCTGAGGACTTTGAAATTTTTACAGTAAGTACAGAATAGTACTTCCACCCTCCAAATCCTACATTGTGTGTGTACTCCACTAGGTGGCGCTAGAACAGACGAAAACGCGTTTTTGCCTGTAACTTCCACAGTTTTTATGACACTTTCATAACCACTATATCCCTGACTTCCCTGAATAAAGCTGAGTTTTCTGACATAGGCCACGCCCACTTCTGCTGCACATTTCCACGGCTAAGTCACCTTATATCCAAAACCTACTTTTTCCAAAAACCTCATAGGGAATTTTGTCCGATTTGCACCAAACTTTGTATGTAGCATCTGTGGAATGTCCTGACACAAAGTTATCAAAAGAATATTGATAGTCCAAAAAAATCCCAAAATATAAAACAACTATATCCTGCACATTGTGCTGAAACCACACAATCTCGCATATCTTGACCAAATACAGTCCGATTACTACGAAACTTTTGCTGATGGTCTTCCATGGCCACATGAGGGTTTGTGCAAAATTTGGTGAAAATCGGCCACTAGGTGGCGCTATAACTGACTAAACACCTTTTTGCCTGTCAGTTCCACAGTTTTTATGACACATTCAAAACCATTATATCCCTATATTCCCTGAATAGAGCTGAGGAGACATCGGCCACGCCCACTTTTGCCCTAAGTTTCCATTCGCGCAATCGGCAAACATGAAAACATTACTTTTTCAAACTCCTCCTAGGCAGTTTCACCAATTTGCACCAAACTTTGCATGAAGCATCTGTACAACCTCCTGACAAAACGATATCAAAAGATTTGTGATTGTGCAAAAGACGTCCTAAATATAAAACAACAATTTCCTGCACATTCTAGTGAACACAGACAGTCTTGCATATCTTGACGAAATACAGTCCCATTACAACGAAACTTTGCCTAATTGTTTTCCATGCCTCGATGTAGTGTGTGCAAAATTTGGTGCAGATCGGCCAATAGGAGGCGCTTTTATTGCTCGATGACCACAAATGCTGCTTTGCTAATGGACACAAACCTCTGTTTAAGACTGTTTAGGGTAACACAGTGTTGTCCTCTCATGTAGTCTTCCGGGTAGCCTTTATTTTCTCACCTGTAGCAGCCCACGCTTGCAACGGCCCGCTCATTCAGCACACTGCACGCAGCAGGCTGCAATTTCTGCACGCCGCGGCGGCACCACTCGCCGACACGCGCGGCCTGCGAGGGCCCGTTCATCGCTGCTTGCAGCTTTAATTAGGGCCCGAGCAGGTCACAGACCTGCGAGGTCCCTATTGTTATTGCGCTGTTTTTTATTATTATTCTTAGTTATTTTGAAACCCCAATTTGGCCCCTTTCCCGTGCTCTAAAACTCACCAAACTTTCCCAAGTTGTTCGGCCGGATCCGAAATTCGATATTTTGCCCAGCTCGCACATGGTCGACGCAAGATGGCGCAATAGCGCCCCCTACAAATTTTATTTTTCTTTCCGCAATAGGTGAATTACGGCACGTCGCAAATTCTAAAACTTTTGACATCCACACATTCCCTGAATACCGATGAATCATTTTGGAATTGGATATGCCCACCTCCGCCTTAATTTTTTCGTGCTACATCGCGAAAACTGTAAAACCTACTTTTTCGAACTCCTCCTTGGGATTTTGTCCGATCTGCGTGAAACTTGGCAGGTACACTCTTCTGATAGAGCTCATCTAAAGTTATTAAAAGATTCTAATTAGTTTCAAAAATGCGCTAATTATTAACGACATACTTTCTGTAGCTAGCTATGAAAATGCTAACTGTTGCATATCTTTGTCAAAGTAAATGCTATTAACACCAAACTTCAGATCCTTGGTTGGCATGTGACTGTGGGACTACCAATTCAATTTGGCGAATGTTGGCCACTAGGGGGCGCTACAAATATGGGAAGTTTGTTTCTCTGAAATGGCTGGACCGATTTCTTCCAAATTCTGTCAGTATAATGTAGGCGCATTCCTGAGCCCGAATCTGGAAGGTGGTTGTGACTGCTCAATGTGGGTGTGGCCTATTACCAATTAAGCATACTGTTGTGCTGAGGACTTTGAAATTTTTACAGTAAGTATAGAATAGGACATCGACCTTCCATTTCGAAAATTGCGTGTGTACTCCACTAGGTGGCGCTATAACTGACGAAAACGCGTTTTTGCCTGTAAGTTCCACAGTTTTTATGACACATTCAAAACTATTATATCCCTGTATTCCCTGAATACAGCTGAGTTTTCTGACACAGGCCACGCCCAATTCTGCTGCACATTTGCATGGCTAAGTCACTCTATATCCAAAACCTACTTTTTCGAACTCCTCCTACACGATTTCACCGATTTGCACCAAACTTTGGATCTAGCATCTGTGGAATGTCCTGACAAAAAGTTATCAAAAGAATTTTGATTGTCCAAAAAAATCCCAAAATATAAAACAACAATTTCCTGCACATTGTGGTGAAAACGGACAATCTCGCATATCTTCACCAAATACAGTTCGATTACAATGACACTTTAGCTAATTGTGTTCCATGGCTCCTTGGAGGAGTGTGCAAAATTTGGTGCAGATCGGCCAATAGGTGGCGCTTTTTTTGCTAAATGCCCAAAAATGCTACATTGCTAATGGACACAAATCTCTGTTTAACAGTGTTCAGGGTGACACAATATAGGCCTCTCATGTAGTTCAGCACACTGCACGCAGCAGGCCACAATTTCTGCACACCGCGGCAGCAGTACTCGCCGACAGGCGCGGTCTGCGAGGGCCCGTTCATCGCTGCTTGCAGCTTTAATTATTATTATTATTCTTGACCCCAAACAAACCCCAATTTGGCCCCTTTCCCGTGCTCAAAAACTCACCAAACTTTGCAAAGTTCTTCGGCCTCGTGAAAAATTTGATATTTCGGCCAGCTCGCACATGGTCGACGCAAGATGGAGCAATAGCGCCCCCTACAAAAAAAAATTTTCTTTCCGCAGTAGGTGCATTACGGAACGTCGCATTTTCTAAAACTTTATACATATACAGATTCCCTGAATAGCGATGAGTCACTTTGGAATTGGTCACGCCCACATCCGCCGACAATTTTTTGTGCTACATCGCGAAAACTGTAAAACCTTCTTTTAAGAACTCCTCCTTGGGATTTTGTCTGATCTGCGTGAAACTTGGTATGTACACTCTGCTGATAGAGCTCATCAAAAGTTATTAAAAGATTCTAATTAGTTTGAAAAATGTGCTAATTATTAACGAAATACTTTCTGTAGCTAGCTATGAAAACGCTAACTGATGCGTATCTTTGGCAAAGTAAATGCTATTAACACCAAACTTCAGATCCTTGGTTGCCATGTGACTGTAGGGCTACCAATTAACTTTGGCGAATGTTGCCCACTAGGGGGCGCTACAAATATGGGAATTCTGTTTCTCTGAAATGGCTGGACGGATTTCTTCCAAATTCACTCAGTATGATGTAGGCGCATTCCTGAGCCCGAATCTGGAAGGTGGTTGTGACCGCTCAATGTGGGCGTGGCCTATTACGCATTTTAGTCAAAATACATGCTATTAACACCAAACTTCATATCCTTGGTTCCCATGTGACTGTGGGACGAAGAATTCAATTTCGCGAATGTTGGCCACTAGGTGGCGCTATAACAGACGAAAACGCGTTTTTGCCCGTAACTTCCACAGTTTTTATGACACATTCAAAACAATTATATCACTGTGTTCCCTGAATACAGCTGAGTATTCTGACATAGGCCACGCCCACTTCTGCAGCTAATGTCTATGGATAACTCACCGTATATCCAAAACCTACTTTGGCCAAAAACCTCATACGGAATTTTGTCCGATTTGCACCAAACTTTGGATCTAGCATCTGTGGAATGTCCTGACAAAAAGTTATCAAAAGAATTTTGATTGTCCAAAAAAATCCCAAAATATAAAACAACAATTTCCTGCACATTGTGGTAAAAACGGACTATCTCGCATATCTTCACCAAATACAGTTCGATTACAATGAAACTTTAGCTTATTGTGTTCCATGGCTCCTTGGAGGAGTGTGCAAAATTTGGTGCAGATCGGCCAATAGGTGGCGCTTTTATTGCTAAATGCCCAAAAATGCTACATTGCTAATGGACACAAATCTCTGTTTAACAGTGTTCAGGGTGACACAATATAGGCCTCTCATGTAGTTCAGCACACTGCACGCAGCAGGCCACAATTTCTGCACACCGCGGCAGCAGTACTCGCCGACACGCGCGGCCTGCGAGGGCCCGTTCATCGCTGCTTGCAGCTTTAATTAGGGCCCGAGCAGGTACACCTGCGAGGACCCTATTGTAATTGTAGTGTTTTTTATTATTATTCTTTATTATTTTGAAACCCCTATTTGGCCCCTTTCTCATGCTCAAAAACTCACCAAACTTTGCCAAGTTGTTCGGCCGGATCCGAAATTCGATATTTCGGCCAGCTCGCACATGGTCGGCGCAAGATGGCGCAATAGCGCCCCCTACAAATTTTTTTTTTCTTTCCACAATAGTTGAATTACGGCTCGTCGCAATTTGAATAACTTTGGACATCCACACATTCCCTGAATACCGATGAATCATTTTGGAATTGGATATGCCCACTTCCGCGTCTAATTTTTTGTGCTACATCGCGAAAACTGTAAAACCTACTTTTTCGAACTCCTCCTTGGGATTTTGTCGCATCTGCGTGAAACTTGGCAGGGACACTCTTCTGATAGAGCTCATCTAAAGTTGTGCGAACCCCGTAATTAGTTTCAAAAATGCGCTAATTATTAACGAAATACTTTCTCTAGCTAGCTATGAAAATGCTAACTGTTGCGTATCTTTGTCAAAGTTAATGCTATTAACACCAAACTTGAGTTCCTTGGTTGGCATGTGACTGTGGGGCTACCAATTCAATTTGGCGAATGTTGCCCACTAGGGGGCGCTACAAATATGGGAAATTTATTTCTCTGAAATGGCTGGACCGATTTCTTCGAAATTGTGTCAGTATGACGAAGGCCCATTCCTGAGCCCGGATCTGGAAGGTGGTTGTGACCGCTCAATGTGGGCGTGGCCTATTACGCATTTTAGTCAAAGTACATGCTATTAACACCAAACTTGATATCCTTGGTTCCCATGTGACTGTGGGGCTACCAATTCAATTTGGCGAATGTTGGCCACTAGGGGGCGCTACAAATATGGGAAGTTTATTTCTCTTTAATGGCTGGACCAATTTCTTCTAAATTCACTCAGTATGATGTAGGCCCATTCCTGAGGTGGTATCTTGAAGATGGTTGTGACAGCTCAATGTGGGCGTGGCCTATTACCACTTAAACATTCAAATATTAATTCCAGCCAAACTGTTGTGCTGAGGAGTTTGAAATTTTTACAGTAAGTATAGAATAGGACATCGACCTTCCATGTCGAAAATTGCGCGGGTACTCCACTAGGTGGCGCTATCACTGACGAAAACGCGTTTTTGCCTATAAGTTCCACAGTTTTTATGACACATTCAAAACTATTATATCCCTGTATTCCCTGAATACAGCTGAGTTTTCTGACACAGGCCACGCCCACTTCTGCTACACATTTGCATGGCTAAGTCACTGTATATCCAAAACCTACTTTTTCGAACTCCTCCCAGGAAATTTCACCAATGTGCACCAAACTTTGCACACAGCATCTGTGGATACTGATGACAAAAAGTTGTGCAAAGAATTTTGATAGCACAAACAATACTCAAGTTATTATATAACAACTTCCTGCAGATTTCGTTCCAAACACGAAGTGTTGCATATCTCCACATTGGTTTGTCCGAATGACATGAATCTCAGGTGACTACTTCCCCATGGTCCCCTGAGCCTCTCTGCAAAATATTTGGTGATGACCACTAGGTGGCGCTCTTTAAATTGAAGTATTTTATATCTCCACATCGGTTGCTCAGATTAACACAAAACTTCGTACACTTATTACCAATGCCCTCCTGAGGACACCTCTCAAAGGTTTTACTGATCCGCCACTAGTTGGCGCTCTGGTGGCTGTCTGAATTTATTACGGGAGCTAAAAACTGAGTGAAAATTCTTTTCAGCCTGATGTGGATGCCACATCTTTTACTTCACATAGACAATATATCCATACAAATGTAGGAAAACTTGTTGGCTTTCAGCTGATGTTTTTCTTTCAGATGTAGGACTCAAACTTTTGGCTGTAGAAGCCCTAGAGCAACAAGCACTCCAGCAACTCCCCCATAAGCCGCCATGTTAATTTTGAGTCTAAATTTCTGGAGGCGAGCAGACGGTACCTGTCCTGTCTCTCGCTCTGGTGACCTCATTTTTCACTCTACAGAAATAAAAAAGACATCGCAGAGTTCAACAATGTCTGCTGTTACTCACTGTATGAATATTCTGGCGATAACCCATGCACTTTTTTCTAAAATCGCAGGAGTTTGGGAGGCGTTTTCCCATTCATTCTTATGGGGACATTTTCAACTTCGGTTCTGCCACTGCTGCAGCAGCCAGAGAAACTGTTCACCTTTTTAAGCTCTTTCAGCCCTCTTACCTGTCAGCTTTTCTGCCTTTACAGCAAGCAGCACACAGCACGCAGCAGGCCACAATTTCTGCACACCGCGGCAGCAGGACTCGCCGACACGCGCGGCCTGCGAGGGCCCGTTCATCGCTGCTTGCAGCTTTAATTATTATTAGGGCCCGAGCAGGTACACCTGCGAGGACCCTATTGTTATTCTAATGTTTTTTATTCTTATTCTTGACCTTTTTCAAACCCCAATTTGGCCCCTTTCCCGTGCTCAAAAACTCACCAAACTTTGCAAAGTTCTTCGGCCGGATCCGAAATTCGATATTTTGACCAGCTCGCACATGGTCGACGCAAGATGGCGCAATAGCGCCCCCTACACTGTTTTTTCGGTCTTTCCGCAATAGGTGAATTACGGCACGTCGCAAATTCAAAAACTTTGTACATCCACTGATTCCCTGAATACCGATGAACCATTTTGGAATTGGATATACCCACGTCCGCCTATAATTTTTTTGTGCTACATCGCGAAAACTGTAAAACCTACTTTTTCGAACTCCTCCTTGGGATTTTGTCCGATCTGCGTGAAACTTGGCAGGTACACTCTTCTGATAGAGCTCATCTAAAGTTATCAAAAGATTCTGATTAGTTTCAAAAATGCGCTAATTATTAACGAAATAATTTCTGTAGCTAGCTATAAAAATGCGAACTGTTGCATATCTTTGTCAAACTAAATTCTAATCACACCAAACTTCAGATCCTTGGTTGGCATGTGACTGTGGGGCTATGATTTCAATTTGGCGAATGTTGCCCACTAGGGGGCGCTACAAATATGGGAAGTTTATTTCTCTTTAATGGCTGGACGGATTTCTTCGAAATTCACTCAGTATGATGTAGGCCAGTTCCTGAGGCCGCATCCGGAAGGAGGTTGTGACTGCTCAATGTGGGCGTGGCCTATTGCAATTTTTTTTCAAAGTCTATGTTTTTAATACCAAACTTCAGATCCTTGGTTGACATGTGACTGGGGGCCTAAGAATTCAATTTCATGAATGTTGGCCACTAGGGGGCGCTATAACAGACGAAAACGCGTTTTTGCCCGTAAGTTCCACAGTTTTTATGACACATTCAAAACTATTATATCCCTGTATTCCCTGAATACAGCTGAGTTTTCTGACATAGGCCACGCCCACTTCTGCTGCACATTTACATGGCTAAGTCACTGTATATCCAAAACCTACTTTTTCGAACTCCTCCTACACGATATCACCGATTTGCACCAAACTTTGGATCTAGCATCTGTGGAATGTCCTGACAAAAAGTTATCAAAAGAATTTTGATTGTCCAAAAAAATCCCAAAATATAAAACAACAATTTCCTGCACATTGTGGTGAAAACGGACAATCTCGCATATCTTCACCAAATACAGTTCGATTACAACGAAACTTTGGCTAATTGTGTTCCATGGCTGCATGAGGGTGTGTGCAAAATTTGGTGAAGATCGGCCAATAGGTGGCGCTTTTATTGCTAAATGCCCAAAAATGCTGCGTTGCTAATGGACACAAATCTCTGTTTAACAGTGCTCAGGGGAAGACAATATAGTCCTCTCATGTAGTTCAGCACACTGCACGCAGCAGGCCACAATTTCTGCACACCGCGGCGGCAGTACTCGCCGACACGCGCGGCCTGCGAGGGCCCGTTCATCGCTGCTTGCAGCTTTAATTATTATTATTATTATTATTCCTAATTATTTCCAAACCCCAAATTGGCCCCTTTCCCGTGCTGGAAAACTCACCGATCTTTGCCAAGTTGTTCGGCCGGATCCGAAATTCGATATTTCGGCCGGCTCGCACATGGTCGACGCAAGATGGCGCAATAGCGCCCCCTACAAATTTTTTTTTTCTTTCTGCAATAGGTGAATTACGGCACGTCGCAATTTCGATAACTTTGGACATACACAGATTCCTTGAATATCGATGAATCTTTTTGGAATTGGTAATGCCCACTTCCGCCTTCATTTTTTCGTGCTACATCGTGAAAATGCTAAAACCTACTTTTTCGAACTCCTCCTTGGGATTTTGTCAGATCTGCGTGAAACTTGGCATGTACACTCTTCTGATAGAGCTCATCTAAAGTTGTGCGAACCCGGTGATTAGTTTCAAAAATGCGCTAATTATTAACTAAATACTTTCTGTAGCTAGCTATGAAAACGCTAACTGATGCGTATCTTTGGCAAAGTAAATGCTATTAACACCAAACTTTAGATCCTTGGTTGCCATATGACTGTAGGGCTACCAATTAACTTTGGCGAATGTTGCCCACTAGGGGGCGCTACAAATATGGGAAGTTTATTTCTCTTAAATGGCTGGACCGATTTCTTCGAAATTCAGTCAGTATGATTAAGGCGCATTCCTGAGCCCGTATCTGGAAGGTGGTTGTGACTGCTCAATGTGGGCGTGGCCTATTACGCATTTTAGTCAAAGTACATGCTATTAACACCAAACTTCATATCCTTGGTTCCCATGTGACTGTGGGCCTACCAATTCAATTTGGCGAATGTTGGCCACTAGGGGGCGCTACAAATATGGGAAGTTTATTCCTCTTGAATGGCTGGACCGATTTCTTCCAAATTCACTCAGTGTGATGTAGACCCATTCCTGAGGCGGTATCTTGAAGATGGTTGTGACTGCTCAATGTGGGCGTGGCTTATTACCACTTAAACATTCAAATATTAATTCCAGCCAAACTATTGTGCTGAGGACTTTGAAATTTTTACAGTACGTATAGAATAGGACATCGACCTTCCATTTCGAAAATTGCGTGTGTACTCCACTAGGTGGCGCTATAACTGACGAAAACGCGTTTTTGCCTGTAAGTTCCACAGTTTTTATGACACATTCAAAACTATTATATCCCTGTATTCCCTGAATACAGCTGAGTTTTCTGACACAGGCCACGCCCAATTCTGCTGCACATTTGCATGGCTAAGTCACTCTATATCCAAAACCTACTTTTTCGAACTCCTCCTACACGATTTCACCGATTTGCACCAAACTTTGGATCTAGCATCTGTGGAATGTCCTGACAAAAAGTTATCAAAAGAATTTTGATTGTCCAAAAAAATCCCAAAATATAAAACAACAATTTCCTGCACATTGTGGTGAAAACGGACAATCTCGCATATCTTCACCAAATACAGTTCGATTACAATGAAACTTTAGCTAATTGTGTTCCATGGCTCCTTGGAGGAGTGTGCAAAATTTGGTGCAGATCGGCCAATAGGTGGCGCTTTTATTGCTAAATGCCCAAAAATGCTACATTGCTAATGGACACAAATCTCTGTTTAACAGTGTTCAGGGTGACACAATATAGGCCTCTCATGTAGTCCAGCAAACAGCACGCAGCAGGCCACAATTTCTGCACACCGCGGCAGCAGTACTCGCCGACACGCGCGGCCTGCGAGGGCCCGTTCATCGCTGCTTGCAGCTTTAATTCAGGGCCCGAGCAGCGAAGCTGCGAGGACCCTATTGTAATTGTAATGTTTATTAGGGCCCGAGCAGGTACACCTGCGAGGACCCTATTGTAATTGTAATGTTTATTAGGGCCCGAGCAGGTACACCTGCGAGGACCCTATTGTAATTGCGCTGTTTTTTATTATTATTAGGGCCCGAGCAGGTACACCTGCGAGGACCCTATTGTATCTGCTCAGTTTATTGTTGTTATTATTATTATTATTCTTGACCCTTTTCAAACCCCAATTTGGCCCCTTTCCCGTGCTCTAAAACTCACCAAACTTTCCCAAGTTGTTCGGCCTCTTCCGAAATTCGATATTTCGGTCAGGTCGCACATGGTCAACGCAAGCCGGCGTAATAGCGCCCCCTACAAGTTTTTTTTTTCTTTCCACAATAGGTGAATTACGGCACGTCGCAATTTCCATAACTTTGTACATAAACAGATTCCCAGAGTACCGATGTATCACTTTGGAATTGGTGACGCCCACATCCGCCTCTAATTTTTTGTGCTACATCGTGAAAATGCTAAAACCTACTTTTTCGAACTCCTCCTTGGGATTTTGTCCGATCTGCGTGAAACTTGGCAGGTACACTCTTCTGATAGAGCTCATCAAAAGTTATTAAAAGATTCTAATTAGTTTCTAAAATGCGCTAATTATTAACAAACTAAATTCTGTAGCTAGCTATGAAAATGCTAACTGTTGCCTATCTTTGTCAAAGTAAATGCTATTAACACCAAACTTCAGATCCTTGGTTGGCATGTGACTGTGGGGCTACCAATTCAATTTGGCGAATGTTGGCCACTAGGGGGCGCTACAAATATGGGAAGTTTGTTTCTCTGAAATGGCTGGACCGATTTCTTCCAAATTCAGTCAGTATGATGTAGGCGCATTCCTGAGCCCGTATCTGGAAGGTGGTTGTGACTGCTCAATGTGGGCGTGGCCTATTACCAATTAAGCATACTGTTGTGCTGAGGACTTTGAAATTTTTACAGTAAGTACAGAATAGGACTTCCACCTTCCATATCCAAAATTGTGTGTGTACTCCACTAGGTGGCGCTAGAACTGACCAAAACGCGTTTTTGCCTGTAACTTCCACAGTTTTTATGACACTTTCAAAACCATTATATCCCTGTCTTCCCTGAATACAGCTGAGTTTTCTGACACAGGCCCCGCCCACTTCTGCTGCACATTTGCATGGCTAAGTCACTCTATATCCAAAACCTACTTTTTCGAACTCCTCCTACACGATTTCACCGATTTGCACCAAACTTTGGATCTAGCATCTGTGGAATGTCCTGACAAAAAGTTATCAAAAGAATTTTGATTGTCCAAAAAAATCCCAAAATATAAAACAACAATTTCCTGCACATTGTGGTGAAAACGGACAATCTCGCATATCTTCACCAAATACAGTTCGATTACAATGAAACTTTAGCTAATTGTGTTCCATGGCTCCTTGGAGGAGTGTGCAAAATTTGGTGCAGATCGGCCAATAGGTGGCGCTTTTATTGCTAAATGCCCAAAAATGCTACATTGCTAATGGACACAAATCTCTGTTTAACAGTGTTCAGGGTGACACAATATAGGCCTCTCATGTAGTTCAGCACACTGCACGCAGCAGGCCACAATTTCTGCACACCGCGGCAGCAGTACTCGCCGACACGCGCGGCCTGCGAGGGCCCGTTCATCGCTGCTTGCAGCTTTAATTAGGGCCCGAGCAGGTACACCTGCGAGGACCCTATTGTATCTGCTCTGTTTATTGTTGTTATTATTAGGGCCCGAGCAGGTACCCTGCGAGGACCCTATTGTAATTGTGCTGTTTTTTATTATTATTATTATTATTATTATTATTCTTGATTATTTTGAAACCCCAATTTGGCCCCTTTCCCGTGCTCAAAAACTCACCAAAGTTTGCCAAGTTGTTCGGCCTCCTCCGAAATTCGATATTTCGGCGAGCTCGCACATGGTCGACGCACGATGGCGAAATAGCGCCCCCTACAAATTTTTTTTTTCTTTCTGCAATAGGTGAATTACGGCACGTCGCAATTTCTAAAACTTTGGACATACAGAGATTCCTTGAATACCGATGAATCTTTTTGGAATTGGTCATGCCCACTTCCGCCTTAATTTTTTCGTGCTACATCGCGCTAACTGTAAAACCTACTTCTTCGAACTCCTCCTTGGGATTTTGTGCGATCTGCGTGAAACTTGGCATGTACACTCTTCTGATAGAGCTCATCAAAAGTTATTAAAAGATTCTAATTAGTTTCTAAAATGCGCTAATTATTAACAAACTAATTTCTGTAGCTAGCTATGAAAATGCTAACTGTTGCCTATCTTTGTCAAAGTAAATGCTATTAACACCAAACTTCAGATCCTTGGTTGGCATGTGACTGTGGGGCTACCAATTCAATTTGGCGAATGTTGGCCACTAGGGGGCGCTACAAATATGGGAAGTTTATTTCTCTGAAATGGCTGGACCAATTTCTTCGAAATTCTGTCAGTATGATGAAGGCCCATTCCTGAGCCCCTATCTCGAAGGTGGTTGTGACCGCTCAATGTGGGCGTGGCCTATTACGCATTTTAGTCAAAGTACATGCTATTAACACCAAACTTCAGATCCTTGGTTCCCATGTGACTGTGGGCCTACCAATTCAATTTGGCGAATGTTGGCCACTAGGGGGCGCTACAAATATGGGAAGTTTATTCCTCTTGAATGGCTGGACCGATTTCTTCGCAATTCACTCAGTGTGATGTAGACCCATTCCTGAGGCGGTACCTTGAAGATGGTTGTGACTGCTCAATGTGGGCGTGGCTTATTACCACTTAAACATTCAACCATTAATTGGTGTTGGATATCTCCACATTGGTGTGGCCCATTGACATGAAACTCTGAATACAACTTCCCCATGAGCCCCTAAGACGCTGTGCAACATTTTGGCCCATGACCACTAGGTGGCGCTCTTTAAATTTAAGTATTTTATATCTCCACATCGGTTGGTCAGATTAACACAAAACTTGGTAGAATTATTGTCAATGCCCTCCTGAGGATATCCCTTGAAGGTCTTACCAATCCGCCACTAGGTGGCGCTCTGGTGGCAGTCTGAATTTACATTGACTGTGTATTGCGGGAGCTACAGTGTGTGACATCATCGCTAGAGTGGAGAGCAGCTGGAACAGCTTGAGAACAAATTATCTTCAGCCTGATGGGGATCCCACAGCTTTGACTTCACATAGACAATATATACATAGAAATGTCAATCTCGCCTGTAGCAGCCCCCGCTTGCAACAGCCCATGCATTCAGCAAAACGCAGACAGTACGCAGCACCATCAGGCCACAAATGCTGCACACCCCCATGGCAGTACTCGCCGACACGCGCGGCCTGCGAGGGCCCGTTCATCGCTGCTTGCAGCTTTAATTAGGGCCCGAGCAGGTACACCTGCGAGGACCCTATTGTATCTGCTCTGTTTTTTATTGTTATTATTATTCTATATTATTTTGAAACCCCAATTTGGCCCCTTTCCCCTGCTCAAAAACTCACCAAACTTTGCAAAGTTGTTCGGCCGGATCCGAAATTCGATATTTCGGGCACCTCGCACATGGTCGACGCAAGATGGGGAAATAGCGCCCCCTACTCACTTTTTTGGGTCTCTCCGCAATAAGTGATTTACGGCACGTCGCAATTTCACAAACTTTGTACATCCACATTCCCTGAATACCGATGCATAACTTTGTAATTTAATATGCCCTTGTCCGCCTACAATTTTTTTATGCTACATCGCGGAAACTGTAAAACCTACTTTTTCGAACTCCTCCTTGGGATTTTGTCCGATCTGCGTGAAACTTGGCATGTACACTCTTCTGATAGAGCTCATCTAAAGTTATTAAAAGATTCTAATTAGTTTCAAAAATGCGCTAATTATTAACTAAATACTTTCCGTAGCTAGCTATGAAAACGCTAACTGATGCATATCTTTGTCAAAGTAAATGCTATTAACACCAAACTTCAGATCCTTGGTTGGCATGTGACTGTGGGGCTACCAATTCAATTTGGCGAATGTTGGCCACTAGGGGGCGCTACAAATATGGGAAGTTTGTTTCTCTGAAATGGCTGGACCGATTTCTTCCAAATTCAGTCAGTATGATGAAGGCCCATTCCTGAGGCCGTATCTGGAAGGTGGTTGTGACTGCTAAATGTGGGCGTGGCCTATTACCAATTAAGCATACTGTTGTGCTGAGGACTTTGAAATTTTTACAGTACGTATAGAATAGGACATCGACCTTCCATATTGAAAATTGCGCGTGTACTCCACTAGGTGGCGCTATAACTGACGAAAACGCGTTTTTGCCTGTAAGTTCCACAGTTTTTATGACACATTCAAAACTATTATATCCCTGTATTCCCTGAATACAGCTGAGTTCTCTGACACAGGCCACGCCCACTTCTGCTGCACATTTGCATGGTTAAGTCACTGTATATCCAAAACCTACTTTTTTGAACTTCTCCTACACGATTTCACCGATGTGCACCAAACTTTGCACACAGCATCTGTGGAGCCTCATGACTCAAAGTTGTGCAAAGAATTTTGATAGCACAAACAATACTCAAGTTATTAAATAACAACTTCCTGCAGATTTCGTTCCAAACAGGAAGTGTTGCATATCTCCACATTGGTTTGTCCGAATGACATGAAACTCAGGTGACTTCTTCCCCATGAGTCCCTGAGCCTCTCTGCAAAATATTTGGTGATGACCACTAGGTGGCGCTCTTTAAATTGAAGTATTTTATATCTCCACATTGGTTGGTCAGATTAACACAAAACTTGGTACACTTATTACCAATGCCCTCCTGAGGATACCTGTCAATGCTTTTACTGATCCGCCACTAGTTGGCGCTCTGGTGGCTGTCTGAATTTATACTGACTGTGTATTGCGGGAGCTAAAAACTGAGAGAAAATTCTCTTCAGCCTGATGTGGATGCCACATCTTTTACTTCACATGGACAGTATATACATACAAATGTAGGAAATCTTGTTGGCTTTCAGCTGATTGTCTTATTTCAGATGTAGGACTCAAACTTTTGGCTGTGGAAGTCCTAGAGCGACAAGCACTCCAGCAACTCCCCCATAAGCCGCCATGTTAATCTTGAGCCTAAAATTCTGGAGGAGAGCAGAGGGTACCTGTCATGTCTCTCACTCAGCCCTCTTACCTGTCAGCTTTTCTGCCTTTACAGAAGCAGCACACAGCACGCAGCAGGCCACGATTGCTGCACACCGCGGCGGCAGTACTCGCCGACACGCGCGGCCTGCGAGGGCCCGTTCATCGCTGCTTGCAGCTTTAATTATTATTATTCTTGACCCTTTTCAAACCCCAATTTGGCCCCTTTCCCGTGCTCTAAAACTCACCAAACTTTCCCAAGTTGTTCGGCCTCTTCCGAAATTCGATATTTCGGTCAGGTCGCACATGGTCAACGCAAGCCGGCGTAATAGCGCCCCCTACAAGTTTTTTTTTTCTTTCCACAATAGGTGAATTACGGCACGTCGCAATTTCGATAACTTTGTACATAAACAGATTCCCAGAGTACCGATGTATCACTTTGGAATTGGTGACGCCCACATCCGCCTCTAATTTTTTGTGCTACATCGTGAAAATGCTAAAACCTACTTTTTCGAACTCCTCCTTGGGATTTTGTCCGATCTGCGTGAAACTTGGCATGTACACTCTTCTGATAGAGCTCATCAAAAGTTATTAAAAGATTCTAATTAGTTTCAAAAATGCGCGAATTATTAACGAAATACTTTCTGTAGCTAGCTATGAAAATGCTAACTGTTGCATATCTTTGTCAAAATAAATGCTATTAACACCAAACTTCAGATCCTTGGTTGGCATGTGACTGTAGGGCTACCAATTACATTTGGCGAATGTTGCCCACTAGGGGGCGCTACAAATATGGGAAGTTTGTTTCTCTGAAATGGCTGGACGGATTTCTTCCAAATTCACTCAGTATGATGTAGGCGCATTCCTGAGCCCGTATCTGGAAGGTGGTTGTGACCGCTCAATGTGGGCGTGGCCTATTACGCATTTTAGTCAAAATACATGCTATTAACACCAAACTTCATATCCTTGGTTCCCATGTGACTGTGGGGCGAAGAATTCAATTTCGCGAATGTTGGCCACTAGGTGGCGCTATAACTGACGAAAACGCGTTTTTGCCCGTAAGTTACACAGTTTTTATGACATATTCAAAACCATTATATCCCTGTGTTCCTTGAATAGAGCTGAGTTTTCTGACATAGGCCCCGCCCACTTTTGCCCTAACTTTCCATTCGCAAAATCGCCAAACATGAAAAACTAACTTTTTCGAACTCCTCTTAGGCAATTTCACCGATTTGCACCAAACTTTGCATGAAGCATCTGTACAACCTCCTGACAAAAAGTTATCAAAACAATTGTGATTGTGCAAAAGACCTCCAAAATATAAAACAACAATTTCCTGCACATTGTAGTGAAAACAGAAAGTCTTGCATATCTTGAACAAATACAGTCCGATTACAACGAAACTTTGGCTACTTGTGTTCCATGGGTGGATGGGGGTGTGTGCAAAATTTGGTGCAGATCGGCCAATAGGTGGCGCTTTTATTGCTAAATGACCAAAAATGCTGCTTTGCTAATGGACACAAACCTCTGTTTAACAGTGTTCAGGGTCACACAATATAGTCCTCTCATGTAGTCCAGCAAACAGCACGCAGCAGGCCGCAATTTCTGCACACCGCGGCGGCAGTACTCGCCGACACGCGCGGCCTGCGAGGGCCCGTTCATCGCTGCTTGCAGCTTTAATTATTATTATTATTCCTAATTATTTTCAAACCCCAAATTGGCCCCTTTCCCGTGCTGGAAAACTCACCGATCTTTGCCAAGTTGTTCGGCCGGATCCGAAATTCGATATTTCGGCCGGCTCGCACATGGTCGACGCAAGATGGCGCAATAGCGCCCCCTACAAATTTTTATTTTCTTTCTGCAATAGGTGAATTACGGCACGTCGCAATTTCCATAACTTTGGACATACACAGATTCCTTGAATATCGATGAATCTTTTTGGAATTGGTAATGCCCACTTCCGCCTTCATTTTTTCGTGCTACATCGTGAAAATGCTAAAACCTACTTTTTCGAACTCCTCCTTGGGATTTCTTCAGATCTGCGTGAAACTTGGCATGTACACTCTTCTGATAGAGCTCATCAAAAGTTATTAAAAGATTCTAATTAGTTTCAAAAATGCGCTAATTATTAACAAACTAATTTCTGTAGCTAGCTATGAAAATGCTAACTGTTGCCTATCTTTACCAAAGTAAATGCTATTAACACCAAACTTCAGATCCTTGGTTGCCATGTGACTGTGGGGCTACCAATTCAATTTGGCGAATGTTGCCCACTAGGGGGCGCTACAAATATGGGAAGTTTATTTCTCTGAAATGGGTGGACCAATTTCTTCGAAATTCTGTCAGTATGATGAAGGCCCATTCCTGAGCCCCTATCTCGAACGTGGTTGTGACCGCTCAATGTGGGCGTGGCCTATTACGCATTTTAGTCAAAGTACATGCTATTAACACCAAACTTCAGATCCTTGGTTCCCATGTGACTGTGGGCCTACCAATTCAATTTGGTGAATGTTGGCCACTAGGGGGCGCTATAACTGACGAAAATGCGTTTTTGCCCGTAAGTTACACAGTTTTTATGACATATTCAAAACCATTATATCCCTGTGTTCCTTGAATAGAGCTGAGTTTTCTGACATAGGCCACGCCCACTTTTGCCCTAACTTTCCATTCGCAAAATCGCCAAACATGAAAAACTAACTTTTTCGAACTCCTCCTAGGCAATTTCACCGATTTGCACCAAACTTTGCATGAAGCATCTGTACAACCTCCTGACCAAAAGTTATCAAAACAATTGTGATTGTGCAAAAGACGTCCAAAATATAAAACAACAATTTCCTGCACATTGTCGTGAAAACAGATAGTCTTGGCTATCTTGACCAAATACAGTCCGATTACAACGAAACTTTGTCGAATTGTGTTCCATGGGTGGATGAGGGTGTGTGCAAAATTTGGTGCAGATCGGCCAATAGGTGGCGCTTTTATTGCTAAATGACCTAAAATGCTGCTTTGCTAATGGACACAAACCTCTGTTTAAGAGTGATTAGGGTAACACTATATAGTCCTCTCATGTAGTCTTCCGGGTATCCTTTTTTTTCTCACTTGTAGCAGCAAACGCTTGCAGCAGCCCACTCATTCAGCACACTGCACGCAGCAGGCTGCAATTGCTGCACGCCACGACGGCAACAGTCGCCGACACGCGCGGCCTGCGAGGGCCCGTTCATCGCTGCTTGCAGCTTTAATTATTATTATTATTATTCTTTAATATTTTCAAGCTCCAATTTGGCCCCTTTCCCGTGCTCTAAAACTCACCAAAATTTGCCAAGTTGTTCGGTCTCATCCGAAATTCGATATTTCGGGCAGCTTGCACAGGGTCGACGCAACATGGCGAAATAGCGCCCCCTACTCACTTTTTGCCTCCTTTCCTCAACAGGTGCATTACGGCACGTCGCAATTTCACAAACTTTGTACATCCACATTCCCTGAATACCGATGAATAACTTTGTAATTTAATATGCCGCCGCCCACCTGCTATTTTTTTCGGCTACATCGCGAAAACTGTAAAACCTACTTTTTCGAACTCCTCCTTGGGATTTGGTCGGATCTGCGTGAAACTTGGCATGTACACTCTTCTGATAGAGCTCATCAAAAGTTATTAAAAGATTCTGATTAGTTTCAAAAATGCGCTAATTATTAACAAACTAATTTTTGTAGCTAGCTATGAAAATGCTAACTGTTGCCTATCTTTGTCAAAGTAAATGCTATTAACACCAAACTTCAGATCCTTGGTTGGCATGTGACTGTGGGGCTACCAATTCAATTTGGCGAATGTTGGCCACTAGGGGGCGCTACAAATATGAGAAGTTTATTTCTCTGAAATGGCTGGACCGATTTCTTCGAAATTAAGTCAGTATGATGAAGGCCCATTCCTGAGCCCCTATCTCGAAGGTGGTTGTGACCGCTCAATGTGGGCGTGGCCTATTACGCATTTTAGTCAAAGTACATGCTATTAACACCAAACTTCAGATCCTTGGTTCCCATGTGACTGTGGGCCTACCAATTCAATTTGGCGAATGTTGGCCACTAGGTGGCGCTACAACTGACAAAAACGCGTTTTTGCCCGTAAGTTCCACAGTTTTTATGACACATTCAAAACAATTATATCCCTGTATTCCCTGAATACAGCTGAGTTTTCTGACATAGGCCACGCCCACTTTTGCCCTTACTTTCCATTCGCAAAATCGCCAAACATGAAAAACTTACTTTTTCAACGTGCTCCTAGGCAATTTCACCGATTGGCACCAAACTTTGCATGAACCATCTGTACATCCCCCTGACAAAAACTTATCAAAACATTTGTGCTTGTGCAAAAGACGTCCAAAATATTAAACAACAATTTCCTGCACATTATAGTGAAAACAGACAGTCTTGCATATCTTGACCAAATACAGTCCGATTACAACGAAACTTTCGCTAATTGTGTTCCATGGCGGCATGAGGGTGTGTGCAAAATTTGGTGCAGATCGGCCAATAGGTGGCGCTTTTATTGCTAAATGACCAAAAATGCTGCTTTGCTAATGGACACAAACCTCTGTTTAACAGTGTTCAGGGTCACACAATATAGTCCTCTCATGTAGTTCAGCACACAGCACGCAGCAGCCCGCAATTTCTGCACGCCGCGGCAGCACCACTCGCCGACACGCGCGGCCTGCGAGGGCCCGTTCATCGCTGCTTGCAGCTTTAATTAGGGCCCGAGCAGGTAAACCTGCGAGGACCCTATTGTAATTGCGCTGTTTATTATTATTATTATTATTATTATTATTATTATTATTCTTTACTTTTTTCAAGCCCCAATTTCGCCCCTTTCCCGTGCTCTAAAAGTCACCGATCTTTGCCAAGTTGTTCGGCCTCATCCGAAATTCGATATTTGGGCCAGCTTGCACATGGTCGACGCAACATGGCGCAATAGCGCCCCCTACAAGCTGCTTTCTTTCTTTCCACAATAGGTGAATTACGGCACGTTGCAATTTCTAAAACTTTGGACATCCAGACATTCTCTGAATACCGATGAATCTTTTTGGAATTGGTCATGCCCACTTCCGCCTTAATTTTTTCGTGCTACATCGCGCTAACTGTAAAACCTACTTCTTCGAACTCGTCCTTGGGATTTTGTGCGATCTGCGTGAAACTTGGTATGTACACTCTTCTGATAGAGCTCATCAAAAGTTATTAAAAGATTCTAATTAGTTTCAAAAATGCGCGAATTATTAACGAAATACTTTCTGTAGCTAGCTATGAAAATGCTAACTGTTGCATATCTTTGTCAAAATAAATGCTATTAACACCAAACTTCAGATCCTTGGTTGCCATGTGACTGTAGGGCTACCAATTACATTTGGCGAATGTTGCCCACTAGGGGGCGCTACAAATATGGGAAGTTTGTTTCTCTGAAATGGCTGGACGGATTTCTTCCAAATTCACTCAGTATGATGTAGGCGCATTCCTGAGCCCGTATCTGGAAGGTGGTTGTGACCGCTCAATGTGGGCGTGGCCTATTACGCATTTTAGTCAAAATACATGCTATTAACACCAAACTTCATATCCTTGGTTCCCATGTGACTGTGGGGCGAAGAATTCAATTTCGCGAATGTTGGCCACTAGGTGGCGCTATAACTGACGAAAACGCGTTTTTGCCCGTAAGTTACACAGTTTTTATGACATATTCAAAACCATTATATCCCTGTGTTCCTTGAATAGAGCTGAGTTTTCTGACATAGGCCACGCCCACTTTTGCCCTAACTTTCCATTCGCAAAATCGCCAAACATGAAAAACTAACTTTTTCGAACTCCTCTTAGGCAATTTCACCGATTTGCACCAAACTTTGCATGAAGCATCTGTACAACCTCCTGACCAAAAGTTATCAAAACAATTGTGATTGTGCAAAAGACGTCCAAAATATAAAACAACAATTTCCTGCACATTGTCGTGAAAACAGATAGTCTTGGCTATCTTGACCAAATACAGTCCGATTACAACGAAACTTTGTCGAATTGTGTTCCATGGGTGGATGAGGATGTGTGCAAAATTTGGTGCAGATCGGCCAATAGGTGGCGCTTTTATTGCTAAATGACCTAAAATGCTGCTTTGCTAATGGACACAAACCTCTGTTTAAGAGTGATTAGGGTAACACTATATAGTCCTCTCATGTAGTCTTCCGGGTATCCTTTTTTTTCTCACTTGAAGCAGCAAACGCTTGCAGCAGCCCACTCATTCAGCACACTGCACGCAGCAGGCTGCAATTGCTGCACGCCACGACGGCAACAGTCGCCGACACGCGCGGCCTGCGAGGGCCCGTTCATCGCTGCTTGCAGCTTTAATTATTAGGGCCCGAGCAGGTAAACCTGCGAGGACCCTATTGTAATTGCGCTGTTTATTATTATTATTATTATTATTATTATTATTATTATTATTCTTTACTTTTTTCAAGCCCCAATTTCGCCCCTTTCCCGTGCTCTAAAAGTCACCGATCTTTGCCAAGTTGTTCGGCCTCATCCGAAATTCGATATTTGGGCCAGCTTGCACATGGTCGACGCAACATGGCGCAATAGCGCCCCCTACAAGCTGCTTTCTTTCTTTCCACAATAGGTGAATTACGGCACGTTGCAATTTCTAAAACTTTGGACATCCAGACATTCTCTGAATACCGATGAATCTTTTTGGAATTGGTCATGCCCACTTCCGCCTTAATTTTTTCGTGCTACATCGCGCTAACTGTAAAACCTACTTCTTCGAACTCCTCCTTGGGATTTTGTGCGATCTGCGTGAAACTTGGTATGTACACTCTTCTCATAGAGCTCATCAAAAGTTATTAAAACATTCTAATTAGTTTCAAAAATGCGCGAATTATTAACGAAATACTTTCTGTAGCTAGCTATGAAAATGCTAACTGTTGCATATCTTTGTCAAAATAAATGCTATTAACACCAAACTTCAGATCCTTGGTTGCCATGTGACTGTAGGGCTACCAATTACATTTGGCGAATGTTGCCCACTAGGGGGCGCTACAAATATGGGAAGTTTGTTTCTCTCAAATGGCTGGACGGATTTCTTCCAAATTCACTCAGTATGATGTAGGCACATTCCTGAGCCCGTATCTGGAAGGTGGTTGTGACCGCTCAATGTGGGCGTGGCCTATTACGCATTTTAGTCAAAATACATGCTATTAACACCAAACTTCATATCCTTGGTTCCCATGTGACTGTGGGGCGAAGAATTCAATTTCGCGAATGTTGGCCACTAGGTGGCGCTATAACTGATGAAAACGCGTTTTTGCCCGTAAGTTACACAGTTTTTATGACATATTCAAAACCATTATATCCCTGTGTTCCTTGAATAGAGCTGAGTTTTCTGACATAGGCCACGCCCACTTTTGCCCTAACTTTCCATTCGCAAAATCGCCAAACATGAAAAACTAACTTTTTCGAACTCCTCTTAGGCAATTTCACCGATTTGCACCAAACTTTGCATGAAGCATCTGTACAACCTCCTGACCAAAAGTTATCAAAACAATTGTGATTGTGCAAAAGACGTCCAAAATATAAAACAACAATTTCCTGCACATTGTCGTGAAAACAGATAGTCTTGGCTATCTTGACCAAATACAGTCCGATTACAACGAAACTTTGTCGAATTGTGTTCCATGGGTGGATGAGGATGTGTGCAAAATTTGGTGCAGATCGGCCAATAGGTGGCGCTTTTATTGCTAAATGACCTAAAATGCTGCTTTGCTAATGGACACAAACCTCTGTTTAAGAGTGATTAGGGTAACACTATATAGTCCTCTCATGTAGTCTTCCGGGTATCCTTTTTTTCTCACTTGAAGCAGCAAACGCTTGCAGCAGCCCACTCATTCAGCACACTGCACGCAGCAGGCTGCAATTGCTGCACGCCACGACGGCAACAGTCGCCGACACGCGCGGCCTGCGAGGGCCCGTTCATCGCTGCTTGCAGCTTTAATTAGGGCCCGAGCAGGTACACCTGCGAGGACCCTATTGTAATTGTGCTGTTTATTATTATTATTATTATTATTCCTAATTATTTTCAAACCCCAAATTGGCCCCTTTCCCGTGCTGGAAAACTCACCGATCTTTGCCAAGTTGTTCGGCCGCATCCGAAATTCGATATTTCGGGCGGCTCGCACATGGTCGACGCAAGATGGCGCAATAGCGCCCCCTACAATTTTTTTTTTCTTTCCGCAGTAGATGAATTATGGCACGTCTCAAATTCTAAAACTTTGTACATCCACAGATTCCCTGAATACCGATGAATCATTTTGGAATTGGTAATGCCGATGTTTACCTAACTGTTTTTTGTGCTACATCGCGAAAACAGTAAAACCTACTTTTTCGAACTCCTCCTTGGGATTTTGTCCGATCTGCGTGAAACTTGGCATGTACACTCTTCTGATAGAGCTCATCAAAAGTTATCAAAAGATTCTAATTAGTTTCAAAAATGCGCTAATTATTAACGACATTCTTTCTGTAGCTAGCTATGAAAATGCTAACTGTTGCATATCTTTGTCAAACTTAATGCTATTAACACCAAACTTCAGATCCTTGGTTGGCATGTGACTGTAGGGCTACCAATTACATTTGGCGAATGTTGCCCACTAGGGGGCGCTACAAATATGGGAATTCTGTTTCTCTGAAATGGCTGGACGGATTTCTTCCAAATTCACTCAGTATGATGTAGGCGCATTCCTGAGCCCGTATCTGGAAGGTGGTTGTGACCGCTCAATGTGGGCGTGGCCTATTACGCATTTTAGTCAAAATACATGCTATTAACACCAAACTTCATATCCTTGGTTCCCATGTGACTGTGGGGCTACCAATTCAATTTGGCGAATGTTGGCCACTAGGGGGCGCTACAAATATGGGAAGTTTATTTCTCTTGAATGGCTGGACCAATTTCTTCTAAATTCACTCAGTATGATGTAGGCCCATTCCTGAGGCGGTATCTTGAAGATGGTTGTGACTGCTCAATGTGGGCGTGGCCTATTACCACTTAAACATTCAAACATTCATTGGTGTTGGATAGCTCCACATTGGTGTGGCCAAATGACATGAAACTCTGAATACGACTTCCCCATGACCCCCTAAGGCGCTGTGCAAAATTTTGGCCGATGACCACTAGTTGGCGCTCTTTAAATTGAAGTATTTTATATCTCCACATCGGTTGCTAAGATTAACACAAAACTTGGTACACTTATTACCAATGCCCTCCTGAGGATATCCCTTGAAGGTCTTACCAATCCGCCACTAGATGGCGTTCTGGTGGCTGTCTGAATTTACAATGAATGTGTATTGCGGGAGCTGCAGTGTGTGACATCATCGCTAGAGTGGAGAGCAGCTGGAACAACTTGAGAAACAATTATCTTCAGCCTGATGGGGATCCCACATCTTTTACTTCACATACACAATATATACATAGAAATGTCAATCTCGCCTGTAGCAGCCCCCGCTTGCAACAGCCCATGCATTCAGCACACCACAGACAGTACGCAGCACCATCAGGCCACAAATGCTGCACGCCGACACGCGTGGACTGCGAGGGCCCGTTCATCGCTGCTTGCAGCTTTAATTAGGGCCCGAGCAGGTACACCTGCGAGGACCCTATTGTAATTGCGCTGTTTATTATTATTAGGGCCCGAGCAGGTACACCTGCGAGGACCCTATTGTATCTGCTCTGTTTATTGTTGTTATTATTATTATTATTCTTGACCCTTTTCAAACCCCAATTTGGCCCCTTTCCCGTGCTCTAAAACTCACCAAACTTTCCCAAGTTGTTCGGCCTCTTCCGAAATTCGATATTTCGGTCAGGTCGCACATGGTCAACGCAAGCCGGCGTAATAGCGCCCCCTACAAGTTTTTTTTTTCTTTCCACAATAGGTGAATTACGGCACGTCGCAATTTCGATAACTTTGTACATAAACAGATTCCCAGAGTACCGATGTATCACTTTGGAATTGGTGACGCCCACATCCGCCTCTAATTTTTTGTGCTACATCGTGAAAATGCTAAAACCTACTTTTTCGAACTCCTCCTTGGGATTTTGTCCGATCTGCGTGAAACTTGGCATGTACACTCTTCTGATAGAGCTCATCAAAAGTTATTAAAAGATTCTAATTAGTTTCAAAAATGCGCTAATTATTAACAAACTAATTTCTGTAGCTAGCTATGAAAATGCTAACTGTTGCCTATCTTTATCAAAGTAAATGCTATTAACACCAAACTTCAGATCCTTGGTTGCCATGTGACTGTGGGGCTACCAATTCAATTTGGCGAATGTTGGCCACTAGGGGGCGCTACAAATATGGGAAGTTTATTTCTCTGAAATGGCTGGACCAATTTCTTCGAAATTCTGTCAGTATGATGAAGGCCCATTCCTGAGCCCCTATCTCGAACGTGGTTGTGACCGCTCAATGTGGGCGTGGCCTATTACGCATTTTAGTCAAAGTACATGCTATTAACACCAAACTTCAGATCCTTGGTTCCCATGTGACTGTGGGCCTACCAATTCAATTTGGCGAATGTTGGCAACTAGGGGGCGCTACAAATATGGGAAGTTTATTCCTCTTGAATGGCTGGACCGATTTCTTCGCAATTCACTCAGTGTGATGTAGACCCATTCCTGAGGCGGTACCTTGAAGATGGTTGTGACTGCTCAATGTGGGCGTGGCTTATTACCACTTAAACATTCAACCATTAATTGGTGTTGGATATCTCCACATTGGTGTGACCCATTGACATGAAACTCTGAATACAACTTCTCCATGAGCCCCTAAGACGCTGTGCAACATTTTGGCCTATGACCACTAGGTGGCGCTCTTTAAATTTAAGTATTTTATATCTCCACATCGGTTGGTCAGATTAACACAAAACTTGGTAGAATTATTGTCAATGCCCTCCTGAGGATATCCCTTGAAGGTCTTACCAATCCGCCACTAGGTGGCGCTCTGGTAGCAGTCTGAATTTACAATGAGTGTGTATTGCGGGAGCTACAGTGTGTGACATCATCGCTAGAGTGGAGAGCAGCTGGAACAGCTTGAGAACAAATTCTCTTCAGCCTGATGGTGATCCCACAGCTTTTACTTCACATAGACAATATATACATAGAAATGTAAATCTCGCCTGTAGCAGCCCCCGCTTGCAACAGCCCATGCATTCAGCAAAACGCAGACAGTACACAGCACCATCAGGCCACAAATGCTGCACACCACGATGGCAGTACTCGCCGATACGCGCGGCCTGCGAGGGCCCGTTCATCGCTGCTTGCAGCTTTAATTATTATTATTATTATTATTATTATTATTCCTAATTATTTTCAAACCCCAAATTGGCCCCTTTCCCGTGCTGGAAAACTCACCGATCTTTGCCAAGTTGTTCGGCCGGATCCGAAATTCGATATTTCGGCCGGCTCGCACATGGTCGACGCAAGATGGCGCAATAGCGCCCCCTACAAATTTTTTTTTTCTTTCTGCAATAGGTGAATTACGGCACGTCGCAATTTTGATAACTTTGGACATACACAGATTCCTTGAATATCGATGAATCTTTTTGGAATTGGTAATGCCCACTTCCGCCTTCAATTTTTCGTGCTACATCGTGAAAATGCTAAAACCTACTTTTTCGAACTCCTCCTTGGGATTTTGTCCGATCTGCGTGAAACTTGGCATGTACACTCTTCTGATAGAGCTCATCTAAAGTTGTGCGAACCCGGTGAATAGTTTGAAAAATGCGCTAATTATTAACTAAATACTTTCTGTAGCTAGCTATGAAAACGCTAACTGATGCGTATCTTTGGAAAAGTAAATGCTATTAACACCAAACTTTAGATCCTTGGTTGCCATATGACTGTAGGGCTACCAATTAACTTTGGCGAATGTTGCCCACTAGGGGGCGCTACAAATATGGGAAGTTTATTTCTCTTAAACGGCTGGACCGATTTCTTCGAAATTCAGTCAGTATGATTAAGGCCCATTCCTGAGCCCGGATCTGGAAGGTGGTTGTGACCGCTCAATGTGGGCGTGGCCTATTACGCATTTTAGTCAAAGTACATGCTATTAACACCAAACTTCATATCCTAGGTTCCCATGTGACTGTGGGGCTACCAATTCAATTTGGCGAATGTTGGCCACTAGGGGGCGCTACAAATATGGGAAGTTTATTTCTCTTTAATGGCTGGACCAATTTCTTCTAAATTCACTCAGTATGATGTAGGCCCATTCCTGAGGCGGTATCTTGAAGATGGTTGTGACAGCTCAATGTGGGCGTGGCCTATTACCACTTAAACATTCAAATATTAATTCCAGCCAAACTATTGTGCTGAGGACTTTGAAATTTTTACAGTAAGTATAGAATAGGACATCGACCTTCCATTTCGAAAATTGCGTGTGTACTCCACTAGGTGGCGCTATAACTGACGAAAACGCGTTTTTGCCTGTAAGTTCCACAGTTTTTATGACACATTCAAAACTATTATATCCCTGTATTCCCTGAATACAGCTGAGTTTTCTGACACAGGCCACGCCCAATTCTGCTGCACATTTGCATGGCTAAGTCACTCTATATCCAAAACCTACTTTTTCGAACTCCTCCTACACGATTTCACCGATTTGCACCAAACTTTGGATCTAGCATCTGTGGAATGTCCTGACAAAAAGTTATCAAAAGAATTTTGATTGTCCAAAAAAATCCCAAAATATAAAACAACAATTTCCTGCACATTGTGGTGAAAACGGACAATCTCGCATATCTTCACCAAATACAGTTCGATTACAATGAAACTTTAGCTAATTGTGTTCCATGGCTCCTTGGAGGAGTGTGCAAAATTTGGTGCAGATCGGCCAATAGGTGGCGCTTTTATTGCTAAATGCCCAAAAATGCTACATTGCTAATGGACACAAATCTCTGTTTAACAGTGTTCAGGGTGACACAATATAGGCCTCTCATGTAGTTCAGCACACTGCACGCAGCAGGCCACAATTTCTGCACACCGCGGCAGCAGTACTCGCCGACACGCGCGGCCTGCGAGGGCCCGTTCATCGCTGCTTGCAGCTTTAATTATTATTATTATTCTTTAATATTTTCAAGCCCCAATTTGGCCCCTTTCCCATGCTCTAAAACTCACCAAAATTTGCCAAGTTGTTCGGCCGGATCCGAAATTCGATATTTCGGGCAGCTCGCACAGGGTCGACGCAACATGGCGAAATAGCGCCCCCTACTCACTTTTTGCCTCCTTTCCGCAACAGGTGCTTTACGGCACGTCGCAATTTCACAAACTTTGCACATCCACATTCCCTGAATACCAATGACTCACTTTGCAATTGGATATGGCCCCGCCCATCTACAATTTTTTTTGGCTACATCGCGAAAACTGTAAAACCTACTTTTTCGAACTCCTCCTTGGGATTTTGTCCCATCTGCGTGAAACTTGACATGTACACTCTTCTGAAAGAGCTGATCAAAAGTTATTAAAAGATTCTAATTAGTTTGAAAAATGCGCTAATTATTAACGAAATACTTTCTGTAGCTAGCTATGAAAACGCTAACTGATGCGTATCTTTGGCAAAGTAAATGCTATTAACACCAAACTTCAGATCCTTGGTTGCCATATGACTGTAGGGCTACCAATTAACTTTGGCGAATGTTGCCCACTAGGGGGCGCTACAAATATGGGAAGTTTATTTCTCTTAAACGGCTGGACCGATTTCTTCGAAATTCAGTCAGTATGATTAAGGCGCATTCCTGAGCCCGTATCTGGAAGGTGGTTGTGACTGCTCAATGTGGGCGTGGCCTATTGCACTTTTTTGTCAAAGTAAATGCTATTAACACCAAACTTCACATGCTTGATTGCCATGTCACTCTGGGGCTAAGAATTCAATTTGGCGAATGTTGGCCACTAGGTGGCGCTACAACTGAGGAAAACGCGTTTTTGCCTGTAAGTTCTACAGATTTTGTGACACATTCAAAATCATTATATCCCTGTATTCCCTGAATATAGCTGAGTTTTCTGACATAGGCCACGCCCACTTCTGCTGAACATTTCCATGGCTAAGTCACCGTATATCCAAAACCTACTTTTTCCTAAAACCTCATACGGAATTTTGTCCCATTTGCAACAAACTCTGGATTTAGCATCTGTAGAATGTCCTGACAACAAGTTATCAAAAGAATTTTGATAGTCCAAAAACATCCAAAAATATAATACAACTATTTCCTACACATTGTGGTGAAACCGGACAATCTCGCATATCTTGACAAAATACTGTCGGATTACAACGAAACTTTGGCTAATTATGTTCCATGGCTCCATGAGGGTGTGTGCAAAATTTGGTGCAGATCGGCCAATAGGTGGCGCTTTTATTGCTAAATGCCCAAAAAAGCTGCGTTGTTAATGGACACAAATCTCTGTTTAAGAGTGTTCAGGGTGACACAGTATAGTCCTCTCATGTAGTTCAGCACACTGCACGCAGCAGGCCACAATTTCTGCACACCACGGCAGCAGTACTCGCCGACCACGCGGCCTGCGAGGGCCCGTTCATCGCTGCTTGCAGCTTTAATTATTATTATTATTATTCTTTACTTTTTTCAAGCCCCAATTTCGCCCCTTTCCCCTGCTCTAAAAGTCACCGATCTTTGCCTAGTTGTTCGGCCGGATCCGAAATTCGATATTTGGGCCAGCTTGCACATGGTCGACGCAACATAGCGCAATAGCGCCCCCTACAAGTTGCTTTCTTTCTTTCCACAATAGGTGAATTACGGCACGTTGCAATTTCTAAAACTTTGGACATCCACACATTGTCTGAATACCAATGAATCTTTTTGGAATCGGTAATGCCCACTTCCGCCTTAATTTTTTCGTGCTACATCGCGCTAACTGTAAAACCTACTTTTTCGAACTCCTCCTTGGGATTTTGTCCGATCTGCGTGAAACTTGGCATGTACACTCTTCTGATAGAGCTCATCTAAAGTTATTAAAAGATTCTAATTAGTTTGAAAAATGCGCTAATTATTAACGAAATACTTTCTGTAGCTAGCTATGAAAACACTAACTGATGCGTATCTTTGGCAAAGTAAATGCTATTAACACCAAACTTCAGATCCTTGGTTGCCATGTGACTGTAGGGCTACCAATTAACTTTGGCGAATGTTGCCCACTAGGGGGCGCTACAAATATGGGAAGTTTATTTCTCTTAAACGGCTGGACCGATTTCTTCCAAATTCACTCAGTATGATGTAGGCGCATTCCTGAGCCCGAATCTGGAAGGTGGTTGTGACCGCTCAATGTGGGCGTGGCCTATTACGCATTTTAGTCAAAATACATGCTATTAACACCAAACTTCATATCCTTGGTTCCCATGTGACTGTGGGGCGAATAATTCAATTTCGCGAATGTTGGCCACTAGGTGGCGCTATAACAGACGAAAACGCGTTTTTGCCCGTAACTTCCACAGTTTTTATGACACATTCAAAACAATTATATCACTGTGTTCCCTGAATACAGCTGAGTATTCTGACATAGGCCACGCCCACTTCTGCAGCTAATGTCTATGGATAAGTCACCGTATATCCAAAACCTACTTTGGCCAAAAACCTCACACGGAATTTTGTCCGATTTGCACCAAACTTTGGATGTAGCATCTGTGGAATGTCCTGACAACAAGTTATCAAAAGAATTTTGATTGTCCAAAAAAATCCCAAAATATAAAACAACAATTTCCTGCACATTGTGGTGAAACCAGACAATCTCGCATATCTTCACCAAATACAGTCCGATTACAACGAAACTTTGGCTAATTGTGTTCCATGGCTCGATGGGGGTGTGTGCAAAATTTGGTGCAGATCGGCCAATAGGTGGCGCTTTTATTGCTAAATGCCCAAAAATGCTGCGTTGCTAATGGACAGAAATCTCTGTTTAAGAGTGTTCGAGGTGACACAATATAGTCCTCTCATGTAGTTCAGCACACTGCACGCAGCAGGCCACAACTTTGAACGCCGCGGCAGCAGTACTCGCCGACACGCGCGGCCTGCGAGGGCCCGTTCATCGCTGCTTGCAGCTTTAATTAGGGCCCGAGCAGGTACACCTGCGAGGACCCTATTGTAATTGCTCTGTTTATTGTTATTATTATTCCAACAACAATCTAGACCCCAATTTGGCCCCTTTCCCGTGCTCAAAAACTCACCAAACTTTGCCAAGTTGTTCGGCCGGATCCGAAATTCGATATTTCGGCCAGCTCGCACATGGTCGACTCAAAATGACGCAATAGCGCCCCCTACAACTTTTATTTTTCTTTCCACAATAAGTGAATTACGGCACGTCGCAATTTCATACACTTTCGACATCCACACATTCCCTGAATACCGATGACTCATTTTGGAATTGGATATGCCCACTTCCGCTTCAAAATTTTTGTGCTACAT
>CM077786.1:36602987-36665487 GCA_039737535.1 Lagodon rhomboides
TCAACAGCAGATAGTGCTGTGATGTTAGTCTGGAGGTAAGTCTCAGTGTGGACAGGGACTCTCAGCACATCAGTTCCTGTCTTCACTGTTACCGGCAGTGCTGCTGGTTTAGACTGTGAATCAACAGTCCTCAGCTTGTCAGTGTGACAGAGAAACAGTGTGTGAGCTCTTGATGTCTTTTCACACCTGAGAGTTTCCAGTATCCAGTCTGGATCATCGAGTCCAGCTGACAGCAGCTTCACTCCTGAGTCTCCTGGATGATTGTAGCTCAGGTCCAGCTCTCTCAGATGGGAGGGGTTGGATCTCAGAGCTGAGGCCAGAGAAGTACAGCCATCCTCTGTGATCAGACAGCCTGACAGCCTGGAGACACACACACACAAAAACACACACACACACACACACCTGATGAGACCAAATTCATTGTTACTGCACAATCAAATGACACCTTAGCATCCTCAACAAAGTATTTAAAGTATTTTGTGAAACGATTAATTTTTTTTATCGCGATTAATAGCAATTTGTCCATAGTTAACTCACGATTAATCGCAAATTAATAGCGATTTTTTTCTGTTCTAAATGTACCTTAATGTATTTTTTCCATGTTCTTAATACTTTTAACAACCTAAGAAAGGGCAATTGTGCTTGCTTTATGAAAATGCATGTCGATTGGACGGTCAGTTAACTACACAGGTCCCTCATTCAACTTAATACAGAGAAATGTCCCACAAAGGAACGTTACAGGACCAAAAAAAAAGTAATGTAGTAACTGTAACTGTCTTTGGCAACTTACATGAGGAGAAAAATACCACAGATATACATAGAGAAGCGTCTGTCCTCCTGTCTGTCTGACCCACTCTTCGTCATATTTCTGCCCAAAAAACTTTCAGTCACCAAGTGTTAGTGATGGAAATAGATCACCGCGAACGTCAGACGTCCCGAACGAGACTTCAGAGAACTTTCTCCCAGAAAACAGCCTCTTTCCCAGCGAGTGCCAGAGTCTACTGATGGCGATTATGTAATTATGTAATTTAGAGTGAAACATTTAACTTTGTCACTTTCCAGGATGTTTGGTGGGTCAGGATCTCAATCACAACACATTATAACAGTATCCATATGATTATAAACTATCCGTGGGTTTAGATTGCCATAACCCTACTACTATTTAAAATTATTGCGATCTATTTTTGTAATACGCATATGCCTATCTGTACTTTTCTTTCAAATAAAATAAAAATTTGATCACAAAAAACATATAAAAAATATATAAAACTAATAAAATTACAAAAAAAACTCTTCAATGCTAAAGTGAAAAAAGATTTCTACAAAGAAATGTGAATTCACATTCATGTAAAATTGGTGATTGCAAAAGTCTTCACACCCTTTAAACTAACTGATCTAAATCAACAGAGGTCCAGCCAATTGGTGGTAGTAGTCTCACAATTAGAGAAATGGAGATCACCTGAGTGCAGTGAATGTGTCTCAATTGATTGTAGTATAAAGACACCTGTGTCTGAAGGTCTAATCACTGGTTAATCAGTACTCCTGGCTACAATTACACCATGAAGACAAAAGAACACTCCTAACAATTCTGTGAAAAGGTTATTGAAAAGCATAAATCAGGGGATGGATACAAAAACATTTCCAAGTCACTGAACATCCCCTAGTGCAGCAGTTGCCTGGGTTCTTCACCAGTCAAAGCTTTATGGGAGAATGGCAAAGAGAAAGCCACTGTTGAAGTAAACACCTTAAATCTCCACTAGAATTCACTCAAAGGCATGTGGGAGACTCAAAGTTTAACTGGAAAAATGTTCTTTGGTTGGTGAGACCAAAATGGAGCTTTTTCACTCAGACTAGACACCAAACACTGCACATCATCCATGGTGGTGGCAGCATCAATGCTAGCAAGACAATGACCCAACGCATACAGCGAAAGCTGCACAGACATGGTTTAAAGAGAACAAGGTGAATGTTCTGGAGCGGCTGAGTCAAATCCCAGACCTCACTCAAATAGAGAATTTGTGGCTGGACTTGAAAAGGGCAGTTCACGCCTGATCCCTGTGCAACCTGACAAAGCCTGAGCAGCTTTCCAAAGAAGAATAGAGTAAAAACAGATGTGCAGGCCTGATTGAGACCTATCCACAGACTCAGTGCTGTGATTGAGGCAAAAGGTGCACCTTCCAAAATGCTGACTTTAGGGGAGTGAATACCTATGCAATCACATTATATTACATACTTTCAATAAATTGACATTACTTTGTAGAAATCTGTTTTCACTTTGTCACTGAAGAGTTTTTTTCTGTAAAGTTCTTGCTTTGTATATTTTTGACCATGATTCAATTTATAAAAGCAATAAACATGAAAACAATTAAGGGGGTAAATATAGGCACTGTATGGACACCCAAGAATATATTTTGTTTTTAGGGATTTCACTTGTGTACGGTTTTTGCTTTGAAAATCCAGAATTCAGGATTACTTTATAGATTATTTTATAGATTTTTTTAATTTAGATTATATATTCCAGGATCATATCCCTGATTGATCAGACCTGCTTTGATAATTATTTGTATTATTTTTCTAATTCAAATACATTCTAAATGTTCATTACATAGTTTAGTGTTTTAATTATAATTGGACATGAAACGTTTTTTTCGTCAAATCATTTACTTGTATGTTAAGCAACATTTAAATGCTCATCTCTTCAATAGAAGTTCAATACTGACCTGAGAGTCTTAAGTTTACAGTGTGGACTCTTCAGTCCAACAGACAGCAGCTTCACTCCTGAATCGTGCAGGTCATTGTTACTCAGGTCCAGCTCTCCCAGACTAGAGAACTGGAAGCTGAGAACCGATGAGAACTCCTGGCAGCATTTCTCTGTGAGGCTGGTTTGATTTAACCTGATTAAAAACAAAATAACATATAATCCAGTCGATATGCAAAATAAATCATTCACTTTTTCATAAAAGTATTAACCTTGGCACAGTGCTACAGTTTGAAGCCCTGAACATTTTTCAGGTATGGAGCCATCACAAAAATGCCATGTGGCAGCTATGGCAACCATTTTTCTTTCCACCATGATTGAATGATGTATTTGGCAGCATATCTCCTGAACCAAACATGATAATAAAGAAAAGGTGATGTCTATACATGTTTTGACGGTCAGTGATTATGATACCATATACAGCATCATAAACTACGATGCCCTTTAACATGTTGACACATTACTACATCATTACAGGAGTACTCCATAATCATGGGTCAGACAACACTTATCTTTAAACTAGGCGTTCATATTTATCTCAACTTCATCCCTGTAAAGTTTCATGACTGCATCTTGCACAGTTATGATGCTGTCACACTGGGACAAAATATGTTCACAGGCAGACAGACTTATCACCTGGCAAAGTACTGAAAACAGATTCTGTAGCTGGTTCTTAATACAGTTTCTGTCACCAGGAGCACGTTTCGATATGATCACACACACACACACACACACACACACACACACACACACACACACACACACACGGTGAAAACATAACCAGCCATGCTGTCATGGATGCATAGTATCTGAGAACCTTGGCCAGACTTTATGATAATATCATCTCTGTTCAATCTATCTTTCTATTTGTATAGTACTAATTCACATCAAAAATTACCTCATGACATTTTCCAATTGAAGCAGTTCTAGGCTATACTCTTTAATCAATTAATTAACAGAGATCCAACATTCCCCCCATACGCCAGCACTTTGTGACACTGGCAAGAAAAAACTGCCTTATAAAACTTCAATAGCCCCTTCACAAGTGGAGGTACTGCAGAGATTGATATACTTCTCCCCACTCCTAAACACAGTGACACATTCAAAAGGTTCAAAGGCCCTCACACACCACCCAAGGCCGATTTCCTTATCCGACCACTTCGTCGCCAGAACAGTTGCATCGAAACACACCGCCCCGGCTACACAGCAGCGTATACCTTCTGCGCCTGCGTGAAATGCAATAAGTCTCCTAAACATCGGGTGGCGCTAGTCTCGTGCCAGTAACCCGAAACATAAAAACAGGAAATGACGGAACGGAGTGCGGACCGTAGCTTATCAGAACAAAGCACACACAGCGTTAGCTCGGCATTACTTGCATGATGTCGTATTACGGTGGTCTCTCTTCCACCAGGGCAATCAGCAAAATCCCAAAAATAACGAAGGGTGAAGTGTTGTTTGTAACTCTGCGCTATCTCTGCTTATGTGGTTTGTTTATCATCGTCACTTCCGCCGCCCCTCCCACACGCCGCGCTGATTCACTGGCACACCGCCAATCAGAATGGTCACTGAACAGCTAGCTAACAACCAATCAGAGTATCCGACGGCGTCCTAACTCAGACGGCCAACTTTGCATGTTCAGTTGGATCAGACGGCATCCGCGAGCTACTGAACAGAGTAGCTTCCGAACTCTCTACAAACGCTTCAGATGTCCGACGTTTTAGCCGGTGTGTGCTGGCCTTAAGGGTTGTGAAAAGCTCTTCAAGCAGTCTGGTAATCATGTACAACGTAGGTTAGCAAGGTCAACACATATCCTGGGTTTCTTATTATTCTTATTTCTTTTTAGAAATTTGCTCATTCAAACAAGCTTTGCACCAGGACGTGTGAACTCCACTTAAAAGTTTCTCAAAGGGGTTGCTTGGGCAGGCCTTGGTATGTGTGTTCCAATGTTACTGTAATATCTGGGCCTGTGTCAATTTTGCCCATAGCATACAACAAAGTGTTAACTTGAACATCAACATCTTCCTGGTCAAGTTCCACATTTCCAGTGCGTTAAACTTGGCCATTTCGCTGCTCCAAACCCATCTCTTCTCTCATTCACTTGGAAAGGGTCACTTCTGGAATTAGTTGCAAACTATTTTATAATTGATTTAACCAATAAGTTGCTGCAGCCATAGTCTTCAGTTTAACCTAACCTCATCTTTGTCTCAATCACACAGCCAATGTGTCATGACTACGTCTGGCAGGTTTGTAATACTATCATGTTGACAAAAGCAGTCCACATATTCTTTTTAGTCTAAGTTGCTAGGGTTATATAACAGTTTTCCAGGTGTGATTGTGTTACTGTGTAAATGTGATCAGGGTATTCCTGGAAAAGAGAGCACTGCTCTCAGTGTCACCTGAATAAATAAAGGTTAAAAAAATACATTACAGTCACTGTGTTAACAGGGTTAATGGATATAAGGATTCAGCTTTTAAAGCTCTTCACAACATACACGCAGTTCACAACATACACGCAGTTGACATGATACTATAAAGTCTCACCTCACTTCTCAGATGCTGTCACTTCCTTCTGACATCACTGCGTTCAACTTCCGAACAATTTATGATGCTGTATATGGCATCATTGTAATCACTTGCCATCATAACATAGGAGTAGACTTCACCTTTTCTGTGTTATCGTGTTGTGTTTCAGAAGATATAATGCAAAATACAGTATAGTTATGTAATCTAGTTATGCGGATGATAAAATGGCTGCTGTGGCTGCCATGAGGCATTTTTGCAATGGCGCCATATCTAAAAACGTTTAAACTGTATGACTGTACTAAGTTTCATTCTTTTCTGAAAAAAGTGAAAGATTCACCTTAAATATGGCGCATATCACCTGGACTAACACCATAACTTTGTTTTACTTCAACATCTCACACATGTTCAGGGTCAGTGAACAGATATCAGTATATTTATGAATGGACTTTATGGAACATTTTATGCAAACATACAGTATGATAATCAACAACACAATAAAAACCAGGGTAATACATGTCTGTCGAACTGACTTTGTCAGCAAAAATATATGTTTATCTCATTAACAGGGAAATACAGTTTTACACAAAATCATCACAGTGGAAACTGACCTGAGAGCCTCCAGTTTACAGTGTGTACTCTTCAGTCCAACAGACAGCTTCTTCACTCCTGAATCCTGCAGGTCGTTGTTACTCAGGTCCAGCTCTCTCAGACCAGATGACTGGGATGTGAGAACTGATGAGAAAGCCTGACAGCATTTCTCTGTGAGGCCATTGTGATTTAACCTGATAATAAGTGAAAAAAAATATTTCTATGTTTCAGTTTCGCAAATCTGTTCCATGCAATTAAATAAGACATATATTTATTTTCTTTGTAAAATATATATTTCATGTGATACAAGACTAAATCAGAGTACTTGGAGGAATACTGAGAACAAGAGGATTTTAAAAATGTTAAATGCAAAAAAAAAAAATTAAAATGCAGATGATCACTACTGGATGTGAGACATTAGAAGGGAAATGTCTGTTGTATGTTGCTTTGTAATATTTACCGCATGCACCACACCCATTTTAAGTGTTCCACTATGTTTATTACTTGTATCATGAATCACCACAAACACACCATTCATCTGGATGTTCTTACCGGAGTCTCTCAAGTTTGCAGTAAGCACTTCTTAGACTTTCATAGATCAGCTTCATTCCAGAGTCCTGCAGTCTATTCATGCGTAGGTCCAACTCCTCCAGACCAGAAGACTTAAAGCTGAGAACTGATGAAATATGCTTCGAACATCTGTCTGTGAGGTTACAGTTACTTAACCTAAAGTGAAAAAAAAACCATGACAGTCAACATTTTGCACTCTCTTCATATTTTAAGTGACTACGAGGAACTTTCGGTTTTTGTTGATTCTAGCGGCCCCTTTTGACAAAAGCGGTAGGACACCAGCGCATGCTGGTGCAAAGATCTTTGCTAGCGCGTGCTGGCCGTGAGTTTTTGCATTTGTTTTGGAAGTGAGTGATAGAGAGACCACAGGATGGATCGTGATGAGGTAATGTATTGTGTTATATGTGAATTTATATGTAATTTTCCCTGATCGAACCCAAACACAGGCATTAATAATAACTATATAAAAATAGCAATCTTTTTGCTGATTGTCTTGTTTGTTGTTATGTAGGTTATTTATAGTGGAATAACAAGACTTTCAAAAAAAACCTAAAAGTTCCTTGTATTTACTTTAAACACAACCAGAGAGTTTAAGAGCAGTTGGGTATCTTGAGGTCGAACACTTACAAAGCTGTCTTTGATACTTTGAGCACAGGCAGCAGCCTCTCCAGAACTTCATCTGATCTGTAGTATTTTTTCAGGTCAAAGACATCCAGGTCTTCATTGGAACTGAGCAGCAGAAATGCCAAAGCTGACCAATGTGCAGGTGAGAATTTATGAACATCTCCTGAGTTCTGATACTGTTGGACTTGCTCTAGCAGAGACTGGTCACCCAACTCATTTAAACAGTGGAACAGATTGATAACTTTGTTGGTGTAGGACAATTTCTTATTCTTCAGCTTCCTGTGAATATAGGTGAGTGTCTGCTTGTTTGTCCCTAGATGTCTTTTTCTGTCTCCAAATACTCGCTGAAGAAGCACCTGATTCTTTTTCTGTGAAAGGCCAAGCAGGAAGCGCAGGAACAAGTCCCATTGTCCATGATCATTGTCTAAAGCCATATCCACTGCATCCTTATGGAGGAGGAAAAGTTCTCTTCTCTCTGATGACCCACTCCACCCACTTTCCTTGCTGGCAAGTAGATTCTTTCCACTATCTATGAAGGTTTCTAACACATACAGAGCTGCAAGAAACTCCTGAACAGTCAAATGTATGAAAGAGTACATCACTTGTTTGTGAAGACCAGCTTCTTTTCTTATGAGCTGTGTACAAACTCCTGAATAAACAGCTGCTTCTGTCAGATCAATCTGACTTTTCAAGTCGTCTTCATAGAATACTATGTTGCCCTTCTGCAGCTGTTCAAATGCCAGCTTTCCCAATTTCATGATCACATCTTTGTCTGTTTCATCGTTCTGATAATCCTTTTCATTTTTACGTTTTGTCTGGATGATCAGGAAGTGTGTGTACAGTTCAGTCACAGTCTTTGGCAAGTCACCTTCGGGAGTTCCTGTGAGGAGACTCAGGAGCACTGTGGCTAAAATCCAACAGAAGAGTGGAATGTGGCACATGATGTAAAGACTTCTTAACGGTTTGGACTGAAGATGATTGAGGATCTTCTGAGCCTTATCCTTGTCATGGACTTTCTTCTGAAAGTATTCCTCCTTTTGCTCATCATTAAATCCTTGAACCTCGGTCACCCTGTGGATGAACGTGGAGGGAATCTTAGTGGCTGCAGCTGGTCTACTTGTGATCCAGACTGAGGCTTTGTGGAGCAGTTTCCCTTTGATTAAGTTGGTTAGTAGGCAGTCTAATGTTGTAGTGTCTGTAATACTCCGGCACGTCTCGTTTTTCTCAAAGTCCAGAGGCAGTCTGCTTTCATCCAGACCGTCAAAGATGAACAGAATATTTGAAGTGTTGTAGTCTGATGTTTCTAAATCCCTCACTTCTTTAAAATAGTGACCTATTAACTTTGTCAGACTCCAACACTTATCTTCTATTAAATTCAGCTCTCTGAATGTGAATGGAAATATGAACTGAGTAGTTTGGTTGGCTTTTCCAGTCGCCCAGTCGTGAATGAATTTCTGCACAGCGACAGTTTTTCCAATCCCAGCGTTTCCCTTGGTCAGAACTCTCTGGAGAGGATTTTCTTCATTTGATAACGGTTTAAAAATGTCATTGAGGTTGATTTTCTTCGGCTCACTCGAACTCCTTTTACATTCGAACTCAACAACTTCGTGTTCACTATTAACCTCCCCACTGTCTCCTTCTGTGATGTAAAGCTCCGTATAGATCTTGTGTAACAGAGTTGATGATTCATCTTCCCGTGTTCCTTGAGACAGATTCTGAGTTTGAGATTCAAGATAAGATTTTAGATCAGCTTGGCACTTTTGGATTTTTCCTGAAAGATAAATGAGATCATAGTAACATGAATAAGATGTTTCTCGTACTTTTCCAAGTCAGCAAATACTACAGATGTTTCTACTTTCAGAAGACGCCATTTTCACCGCTTTCAAAGTGCCGTGACACGGCAGAAAAGGAGAGGGACTACTGTTCTATCCTATCTATCGTCCGGCTGATTTTGCATTAAATGCAGTGGGCACCAACAACCACCAGGTGGGACATGTGAACAATCCACACTACAGTGAACAGGCCAGGACCCTGAGTTTTTCTCTCCTCCCTCTGGAACCAGCTGTTTTGTCGCCTCATTGTCTCAGTCCATATCAACGGAGCCCTTCTAGGGCCACATGGTGACTGTATATGAGCAAACTGAGCAAAAGTTAACTGGAGGAGGAGCACTGCAGTGCGTCTCGTGCTTTTTGTGGTGCGCAAATCTCAGTCTTCAGACTGGACAGGACAGGTCATAAGAACTATCATTTTGATTAATAGGGCTGTTAAAGTTATTAATATCACATACATCCGCTTCCTGTGGAGTCAAGTAGCTGAAATACGGACAGTGCCATGCTGCCATTGCTGATCACACTGTGGTCAAACTGGGTATAAAGTAAAATCCTGTCATCAGGATTCACACACTCTGCTGGCATCTAGTGGCTACAGAGTTCATCGCTGTAACGCAGCAGCGAACAGGGCATATGAAAGGAGAAACATCTGCATATGTGTGCAGATGTGTGCAAAATTTTCAGATAAACTCAAACAGATTCAACTTAAGACTTAAAGGGACAGTTAACCCCTAATCAAAAATAATATTTATTCCTCTGACCAGTCATGTTTGTTATACGTCTAGATTGTTTTTGTGTGAGCTGCCAAGATATTGGCCTTAGAGATGTCTGCTGTCTTTCCAGAAATCATGACCCAGTTACTCAAAATAATCCACAAACCTTGTTGTGAGCAGTTTCATTCATCAATAACTATTTTCTGCACAGTATCACAGCACATAAGGAAGAGTGCATCTACTCATGGTTTTAGCTAAGTATGCTAACTTAGCTAGCTATCATTAAATCTCAGTGTGGTCAGTGCCATTTTTGTTTACATTCTGTGATGTCACGAACATGGATCTATCGTCCAAGAGTAGAGACAAGCTTCTGCGTGATGATTCCGTTGGCAAATGTACTTTGTTTGGCGCTTAAAGCATCGCGAGTCATGATACAGTCTAGTTTTCTTACATTCCAGAGAACAGACATCCACATTTTACACCAAAATGATCTTAAATAAAGTACAAAATGGCCAGATGAAAGGGAAGAACAGCTGATGGCCAATAACTTTACAGGATGGTAAAGTCACATGTGCAGCTTTAAGTGTGTCATCTCCATAATATACTGTGTGTTCATAATATCTGAATCTAGTCATGTTTTAATAGTAGAAATATGGTGAACTTTTTCATCATTTGGCTGTGAGAAACCTTATTTAATATCCAGGTATGTTGTATGTTTTTATGTGTTTAATCAGCTGAATACCTTTGGTTTTAGTAGAAACATCAGTGGTCTCATCTGTTCTGTTTGGAGGTCGGTCTGAAACAGAAACATACAACATCTTTTGGAAAATGCTAAATATTTAAAGGTATTTTGGTGATTACATTTCAAGCAAGCACAAAATCAAGTATACAAGTTGTTTAATGTATTAATTCAGGGGGAACATTTACCTGTGAAATTATTGGTGATATTGGTGATATTGTCTCCTCCAATGTTGACACCAGTCATATGAGGTGTGTAGATGACACTTCCAGTCTGTGCTGTGACTGTTGTGCTTCCCACTTGAGTTTCAGCTGTTAGAAAATAGACAAAATAATTAGGAACCATAACTCCCTTTCCTTTTGTTCATGTCTGAACTATGTTAAGGGGGTTCACAGATTCTATTTTGTTAGAGCAGACTGACCTGAAAGATTATGAACAAATAAAGTCTAGTGAAGCCTCTTGGTGAGGCCAGTTGTTGAACCTCAGATTCAGGCGGAACTAGGGATCTAGATTATCGGCCGGGCCGATTATCGGCGCCGATATTCGGCATTTTGACGCATATCGGCATCGGCCTTTGTTTTTAATCCGACGGCCGATAAGAGATCAATTTAAAACTGGGTTATTTTGGCTCTGATGCAGCCTCTGTCTGCTGTCACTACGCTGTCTCCAGCATTGTCCCACCCACAGCACCATCTGATTGGTTACACACAGAGCCACAGCACAGGTAACAGCCAATCAGCAGTGAAAGCCGTGCATGCACAGTGCTCACACACACGCGGTGGAGAGGAGAAAAAGTTTTGCCACCACTAGATTCAAAGCCCGGCGCTGTTCCTGGGGGCTTGGTTTCGAAGGTAAGATAAGGCAGCAGACTCTCCTACACTTGTATTAAACATCCCAGTCCTCTACAGCTCACAGCTGCTAGGAACATTACTGTGAGCCCATTAACGTTATAGAAACATAAGCAGCAGCTCTGCTGCTCGCAGTCGCTCCAGACGTGCCTGTTAATCACTCGAAACAAGGTTGCTGATAATATCGATATGGAAATAGTCCGTGATAGTAGAAGTCTCTGTATGAGTGAGAGAGTAAAAACCTAATAAACTCAATTCAGTCGTTTTATTGCAGGGAAGCTCGTTAAGGTGAAGGCTGATTACTAGGGGTGTAACGATACATGTATTTGTATTGAACAGCTTCGGTACAGGACGTTCGGTTCGGTACAGGGCTGTGCACGGGTGAGTTCCCGGAACAGAAGTTGCGTGTGTTTATTTTCCGCCTGCAGCTACACGTGCAGCCCGTTTACGTCATGGCTAACGCTCAGCGAGAAACCAGCAGAGCTTAAAGACCCTCACTTGTGCTAAAGTCTCCTGCTTGGGAACACTTCGGCTTCCTAGTTAAATAATGCGACGGAGAAAGACAAGTAGATAAAACGAGCCGACATTGTTCAGCTGAGATCGGGTATGTTTCCGGTGTGACAGTTTGACTCGGTGTTAATTTTAACTGGTGAGGGTCCCAGGTGTGCTGGAGGTGTGGTTTGAGAATCCCGTCTCCAGAGGGGTCCTCGGCCATGTCCGCTAACCAGGAAAAACATTCCGATCGCCCTGCTCATCGATCCAAGTCATGTATATGTATTTTTTTTTTTAAAGTATTTTTTGGCCTTTATGGCTTTATTGATAGGTAAGCTGACGATATGACAGGAAACGGGATGAGAGAGAGGGGGAGTGACATGCAGCAAAGGGTCCCAGGCCGGGAGTCGAACCTGGGTCTGCTGCAGCGAGGACTTAGCCTCTGTACATGGGACGCCTGCTCTACCAAGTGAGCTAAATGGCGCCCCATGTATATGTATTTTTATTTTGACGTGGCTTGAACACTACTATTTTACACGGAGATGTCGGGGTCTGCGACCTGCAGACCACTGTTCGACGAGCGCTACAGAGCACACAGTGACAGTGTAGGTGACTGTGTCGATGCCTGTCCAAAAAAACGCGACTGTCAATAAATCGTCCAAAAGTGCATGTTGTCGTCCTTATATCTTCTTAATGAAAGCCTGAACTCACAAATAACTCATGGGTGGAGTCATTGTGGACAAGTTAATCTCTCTGGCAAAAATGATGAAGGTTGAGTAAAACTGAACAGGGCTACATGCTGGAACTGTTAGTGCTGCACTTTACTTGTGGAAAAGTTTTGTTAAAAGCCTTTAACAAGCTGTGAGGAATTTCTTTTTATAATGTTTCATATATTTTTTGTTTGAGAATATTTTATTTATTGGAAAGCTTATTTTATATATATTTTGTTTATTTGAGAATAATTTAACTTATTATCTTGCAGCACTTTAAAACAATATTCTATTTTTTTAAATTTTATTTTCACATTTTGTATAATGTTACAATAAATTGCTGGTTTACAAAAGTTCCAAATAAACAACAAGCAAATTCATGTTTGCATTTTGTTCCCATACTGTACCGAAAATTAACCGAACCGTGACCTCAAAACCGAGGTACGTATCGAACCGTGATTTTTGTGTATCGTTACACCCCTACTGATTAGCTTTTAGCGTAACGTCAACGTTAGCCCAGCGGTCCGCTTTCTCCTTCTCTGGCTCGAGACGCTCAGCAGACTGTAGCGAAACTCTACAACTCACGACTACTAATGTTACTATGAGGCCCGATACGTTACCGGCAGCTGTCTGTTCCTGTGATCAACACTGATTATTAAAGTGGAGATGCCGTAGGCTATTTGGTGTTTTTAACGGTTTAATCACTTGAAACAAGGTTGCTGATAATATTGATAGGGAAATAGTGATAAAAGTAAGAAGTGTGTGTGTGTTTGTGTGTGTGTGTGTGTGTGTGTGTGTGTGTGTGTGTGTGTGGTGTGTGTGTGTGTGTAAGCCACATGAGAAGCTGCAGAAACTGACAGCAAAGCCCCTGCTGTCTGAGAGAAAACTGTAGGGCAAAAATGGCTGTTTAACTACCACGTTATTTTACTTGACCCTTTTCTGTGTTGATTGACAGATCCCAAGCAGCAGAAAATGACATATTGTTAGATGAAGTGTGTCCTGAAGCTGTCTTTGACAGGTTCTTGTAGAGAGGAGCAGGATATTGCTGTTCAGGACTTAAGACACAATGTAACTGCATCATAAAGCCGACATGAACTATTTATATATTTGTTTACATTTTAATTTACCTTTATAAGACGTGCTGCTGAGCCTGGGAGCTCCCTGCACTTTCTGTTAGACAATAGACATCTTTGTTGTAAAATTCTAAGATAAAAAAAAAAAACAACCTTTTACATGTTGCAAATTGGATACGCTGTTTAATAAACATATGTGTAAAGGTTAAGTGTCGGAATTTTTGGTTTATTCAAAATTTTGACGCCAATATTTTCCCTTTTACTGCAAATGAATATCGGCTCCAAATATCGGTTATCGGCCTCCCTGACTACTAATAATCGGTATCGGTATCGGCCCTGAAAAACCCATATCAGTCTATCTCTAGGCGGAACAATGCAGATTCCACTCTGGTCACATCACAGTGGACATTATATGGTACATGAATCTGAGCTTGTGTCGAAGCAACAGACATTTTTCAGCTTTTGTCCTTCATAAGAGGATAAAACAGTCCTATAGATTTGGTCCTGCTTCATGTTATTTAGAAGAACGAAAGCAGGCTAATGGAAACACTACATGATTTTGAAAATCATAAACTAAAACTACAAAAACACCTTCCAATATGATGCAATCCAATACTGAGACATAACAATGGTGAGAAAATTCTGCCTTACTAAAAACAACCTGGACACACAGCCTCAAAAGATTACAGGAAGTTTGGACTGTAAACAACTTTTTGGTGCATTACAGCCACCTACTGGTATGGAGTGTGGATCGGGACTTTACACATTCCTGAATTGTATTGGTAAATAAATAAATAAATAAATAAATAAATAAATAAAAATAAAATACATATATATTCTCTCTATTAAGCTTGTTCACCTAAGAAACTAACACAAAAAAGGATAACACTTCTCCTCAGAACTTCTTTGTAAAAGATCCTGTAAATCATAATTCAACTTAATCAATATCAGTTCCTTCTCTCAGCATCGTATTTTTGACAGTAAAGCATAACATGTTCTAAAGTTTCTTCTTCATAACAATATTCACATCTTCCTGAGTTGTGTTTTTCCTATTTTAAATAATGTACTGTTTAATCTTGTATGACCAAAGCGTAACCTGGATATCAATGTTTCCTCTCTCCAGGTTCTCCCCATGCTTCTCATCACGCCTAATTTCCTTTGAATTCTATAGAACCACCTTCCTGTTTCTCTTCTTCCCGCTGATTTTGCCACCTTTCTTTCAATTTATACTTGATTGTAGTTTTCATTTCCGTTTCACTAAAGGGAACCGTGATGTCAATATGATTCCCTTTTGTTGCTTCCTTTGCACATTTGTCAGCTAACTAATTTCCTTTGATTCCTATATGTGCTGGTATCCATACAAGTATTATATTTAGTCCCATCATTTGAATTCTATATAATGTTTGCTGCATTTCTATTAAAACATCTGCTCTGCCATCTGACTTGTTATTCTTCAGGCTGATTAATGAAGAACTGGAATCAGAGCATATTACTGCTCTCAAAGGTCTCACCTCTTCAACCCACTGTAATGCTAACACCTGCCATCATCTCTCCTGTAAACACTGACAGTCCATCACTGATCCGTTTGCAAGTTTTAATGCTGAACTCTGGAACTATGAATGCAATACCAATTTTGTTAGCTGAGTTCTTTGAAGCATCTGTATAAATCTGAATACAAATATAATAGTTATTTTCTATATATGTCTTTATTACTTGTGGGTGTAAAATAAATTCCTTATCATTGTTCTTTTTGTTGAGCAATGTGAGATCAACAATAGGATCAGGAAGTATCCATGGATGTATTACTGAGAGTGGTCAAATATGGACAAATATTTATTTCATTAACTTCTAGTTCTTTTGCTTTCTGCTCAATGATCCATCCAAAACTTTGTTTCTCTTCTCTCCTTCTCCCAACATTGTTTCAGTATATCTTGTGTTGGGTGATCTTCATTACGTCCTTTTAAATTAACCTAGTAATTTATAGATTGCTGTGCTCTCCTTAGTTCCAGAGGCATTTCCACTTGTAATGCTGATGTTGGGGTTGTTCTAATAGCACCTGAGCACAGTCTCAAAGCCTGATATTGAACATTATCTAACCTTTTCAGTATGTGACGTACACTGGACTGTGAAATGTGTCTGCTGGGTTCAGACCTGCAGAGGAGCTACAGGTTTGTCCACTTGAAAAGGGAAAACTCGAACTACAGACAGGAAGTGTGTCTTCGTTCACTTCTGAAAACTTACAAGGCTCACTTGGTTGTGATTGGACAGTGAACCCAAAATAATTGATTGTCACTTTGACAGTCGGTGTTTTGAAGCAAGTATACAAATCAGTGATACTTAATGTGGAAAGTAAGAAACCATCTTACCACCTCGTGATGTTTCTGGATCCACTGCCCGGCTGGTTGTTGACCCATTTCCATCTCTGCATTCGTTCCCCGACTCCTCTAACTTTAGAAGTAAAGAAAAAATAAAGATAAATACAAGGAACTAAAATTAATTTAGTTTTCATGTCACAAAACACTTCTGAAGAGCAAAGGTTTGATTTGGATATTAGTGGTGACATAAAAGCATCATCTAGAACATTATTTTATAAAAATGGTAGAAGAAACACTCGTAAAGGTTTTTTTTTTTTTTACCCAGAACTTTAACAATATGAACAATGAGGGAAAACATGTATAGCTTTGTTGAGGATTATTATTACTATTATTGCTGATTGTACACATTCCAAATTCAGAGACTTACTCTTTGACTTGTTGTACGGTCGTCCTGACAGTTAACCTTTCTTTTTTTTGGCTTCCATCCTGACTGTAGGCAGAATGGTTCAGGTTCTGTTCTGGTGCACAAACACTGCAGACTGAAGCATCTTGTTGAACTGTCTCACAGTCATGTTCAATGCAGACTGACTATTAACTTGAGACTAAGGAAACACAAACAGAACATTTATTCAAACATGTTTTAGGTCATAAATGTGTTGAATTTACTGTGTTTGTAAAAGGAGGGAAAACCGTATTCAGTAGTTTGAAATTTACTGAGGGTATTGCGGTATTTGTCATCATTCTTCTCAGTCACGTGACAAATATACAGACCTCTGATTGGTTCTGATTGATATTGTGATTATCTGTAAATTCTGTGGCCCTTTGTCACGGCTGCACATACATAAAGTCTTATTAATAATTCTGAAAACATTCTTAATGTGTGTCCTCTCATGTATTGTGTCTTTAACTATCAGAGTTTAAATAACAGCACTGACTGTTCATATAATGAATGGCTGATTCAAGCAGCAGACAGACTTAGCAAAAGTCAGGATCTGTTAGCGTTTTCTTCCCTTGAGCCAAACTGGCTCCTCTGTCTTCAGTATTTCTCTCAGCTTCAGACATAGTTGTTCAGATCACAGCATCAGGAATACAATCTACAAGACAATGCTCACTGTAAAAGATCCCTGACTCCACAGTGGTTATAAACAGTCAGAAAGATTAAAAACAAGAATGGGCTGCTGTCTTACCGGACTGAACTTGTGCCAGAGCAGAAGCTGAAACCAGGAACTGGTTCTCAGCTCTACACTTGTTCACCCAGATCCTCTGACCTGAGATGTACAATAAAACATGACTAGGAAGACATTTAAAGAGTGTGAACACAGAAGAGAAAAGGCAGTTTCATATTGTAGTTAGTCACTATTAGAGTTTGAAATCAACAACAAACCTCAGAGGCTGCTTCCTGGTCTTTGTTACGTTAATCTATGACTTGTGAGGAAGTAATCTTCTTCTTCTTCTTGATGTTTTATGGCGGTTGACAAACAACTTTTTGGTGCATTACAGCCACCTACTGGTATGGAGTGTGGATCGGGACTTTACACATTCCTGAATTGTATTGATAAATAAATAATAATAATAATATAATAATATAATAATAATAATAATTATTATATATATATATATATATATATATTCTCTCTATTAAGCTTGTTCACCTAAGAAACTGAAACAAAAAAGGATAACACTTCTCCTCAGAACTTCTTTGTAAAAGATCCTGTAAATCATAATTCAACTTAATCAATATCAGTTCCTTCTCTCAGCATCGTATTTTTGACAGTAAAGCATAACATGTTCTAAAGTTTCTTCTTCATAACAATATTCACATCTTCCTGAGTTGTGTTTTTTCTATTTTAAATAATGTACTGTTTAATCTTGTATGACCAAAGCGTAACCTGGATATTAATGTTTCCTCTCTCCAGGTTCTCCCCATGCTTCTCATCACGCCTACTTTCCTTTGAATTCTATAGAACCACCTTCCTGTTTCTCTTCTTCCCGCTGATTTTGCCACCTTTCTTTCAATTTATACTTGATTGTAGTTTTCATTTCCGTTTCACTAAAGGGAACCGTGATGTCAATATGATTCCCTTTTGTTGCTTCCTTTGCACATTTGTCAGCTAACTAATTTCCTTTGATTCCTATATGTGCTGGTATCCATACAAGTATTATATTTAGTCCCATCATTTGAATTCTATATAATGTTTGCTGCATTTCTATTAAAACATCTGCTCTGCCATCTGACTTGTTATTCTTCAGGCTGATTAATGAAGAACTGAAATCAGAGCATATTACTGTCTCAAAGGTCTCACCTCTTCAACCCATTGTAATGCTAACACCTGCCATCATCTCTCCTGTAAACACTGACAGTCCATCACTGATCCGTTTGCAAATTTTAATGCTGAACTCTGGAACTCTAAATGAAATACCAGTTTTGTTAGCTGAGTTCTTTGAAGCATCTGCATAAATCTGAATACAAATATAATAGTTATTTTCTATATATGTCTTTATTACTTGTGGGTGTAAAATAAATTCCTTATCGTTGCTCTTTTTGTTGAGCAATGTGAGATCAACAATAGGATCAGGAAGTATCCATGGATGTATTACTGAGAGTGGTACCGTTGGACAAATATTTATTTCATTTACTTCAAGTTCTTTTGCTTTCTGCTCAATGATCCATCCAAAACTTTTTGTTTCTCTTCTCTCCTTCTCCCAACATTGTTTCAGTATATCTTGTGTTGGATGATCTTCATTTTGTCCTTTTAAATTAATCCAGCAATTTAATGATAATTGTGTTTCCTTAATTCCAGTGGCATTTCTCCCATTTCCACTTGTAATGCTGACGTTGGGGTTGTTCTAATAGCACCTGAGCACAGTCTCAAAGCCTGATATTGAACATTATCTAACCTTTTCAGAGATGTGTTTGCTGCAGATCCAAACGCTACACAACCATAATCTAATACTGATCTGATTAATCCTATATAAATGGTTTTCAGTGATGTTCTCTCAGCTCCCCATTCATTTCCTACCAGACATCTCATTACATTTAAAACTTTCTTACACTTGTCATTTATTTTCTGAATATGTACATTCCATGTAATTCTTTCATCAAACCACAAACCCAGAAATTTTAATAGTTTCACTGTATCCAATTCTTGATTATATAATCTAAATTTTAAATTACTGACAATTCTTTTCCTTGTAAAGAACATTGTCTTTGTTTTATCTACCGAAAATTTAAATCCCCACTTAAATGACCATTCTTCTATTTTAATAATAGCCTCTTGTAGTTTCTTTACAATAAATTCCAAATTCCTACCCCTCTTCCAAATTGCCCCATCATCCGCAAAAAGAGAAAATCACATCCCATTTTCTAAACTCATAAAAACATCATTTATCATAATAGAAAATAACAGAGGGCTCACTATACTCCCCTGAGGAGTTCCATTTTCAATAACAAATTTCCCTGAATAACACTTCCCTATTTTAACTTGAATAGATCTTCCCACCAAAAGATCCTTGATCCCTCTATACATCAGGCCTTTAATCCCTAATTTACTTAGTTTAATAATAATCATTCTTTCCACATCATATCATTAGCCTTCACTATATCAAAAAAGATGGCTCCTACACTTTCCCTATTTTTCACCATCACCTTATCGTGGTGGAGAGGTTTGCGTGTCCCAATGAACCTGGGAGCTAGGTTGTCAGGAGCCATGTGCTCCTGACAACCTAGCTCCCAGGTAGGGTCTCCCAAGGCAAATTGGTCTCAGGTGAGGGGCCACACTAAGTATGGTTCAAAGAGACCCCATGAAGAACTGAGGTGAGAGGGAAGGGACCCTGCCCGGAGGAAGCCCGGGGCCCACGTCCGGAGCCAGACCCGGACAGAGGGCCCATGAGCGAGCGCAGGCACAGCCCAAACGAGAAACATAGCACATCTTCCTCCCCCATCCTGTGGACCCACCACCCGCAGGAAAAACCGCTGGGGTTGGGTGCGCTCCCACATGAGTGGCAATGGCGGTGACGAGCCTCGGCGACCCAGACCTGGGCTGCAGAGGCTGACGCTGGGGACGTGGAACGTCACCTCTCTTGGGGGGAAGGAGCCGGAGCTGGTGTGGGAGGTGGAGCGTTACCGGTTGGATCTGGTTGGGCTTGCCTCCACGCACAGCATCGGCTCTGGATCCAGACTCCTGGATAGGGGCTGGACGCTATTCTTCTCTGGAGTTGCCAAAGGTGTGAGGCGCCGGGCGGGTGTGGGGATACTCACAAGTCCCCGGCTGAGCGCTGCCGCGTTAGAGTTTACCCCAGTGGACGAGAGGGTCGCCTCCCTACGCCTAAAGGCTGGGGGGAAAACTCTGACTATCGTTTGTGCATATGCACCGAATGGCAGTTTGGACTATGCAGCCTTCTTGGAGGTCCTGGCAGGGGGGGACTCCATGGTCCTACTGGGAGATTTCAACGCGCACGTCGGCAATGACGGAGATACCTGGAGGGGCGTGATTGGGAGGAACGGCCTCCCCGATCTGCAGTTCTGGGGTACCGACGGGCCCGAAGGGCAGCAGCCACAGCTGTGGCAGACGCAAAGCAGCGGGTGAGGGAGGAGTTTGGCGAGGCCATGGAGAAGGACTTTCGGGCGGCGCCGAGGCACTTCTGGAAAACTGTCCAGCACCTCAGGAGGGGGAAACGGGGAACCATCCAAGCTGTGTACAGCAAGGATGAGACCTTGTTGACTTCAACTGAGGAGGTTATAGTGTGGTGGAAGGAGTACTTTGGTGACCTCCTCTGTAGCAGAGACAGAGTTGGAGGATGATGGTGTATCATCACTGATTTCCCTGGGTGAAGTCACTGCAGTAGTCAAACAACTCCACAGTGGCAAAGCCCCAGGGCTCGATAAAATACCACCAGAAATGCTCAAGGCTCTGGGTGTTTAGGGGCTGTCTTGGTTGACACGCCTCTTCAACATTGTGTGGGGGTCGGGTCAGTGCCGAAGGAGTGGCAAACAGGTGTGGTGGTCCCTATCTTTAAGAAGGGGGACCAGAGGGTGTGTGCCAATTACAGAGGTATCACACTACTCAGCCTCCCTGGGAAAGTCTACTCCAAGGTGCTGGAAAGGAGGGTCCGACCGATTGTCGAACCACGGGCCAGCTCTTTACTCTTGTAGGGATCCTGGAGGGGGCCTGGGAGTAGTCCACATGTGTTTTGTGGATGTGGAGAAGGTGTATGACTGGGTCCCAAGGGATGTTCTGTGGGAGGTGCTGCGGGAGTATGGGGTGAGGGGGTCCCTTCTCAGGACCATCCAATCCCTATATTCCCAAAGCAAGAGCTGCAAGCGTGTACTCGGAAGTAAGCCGGACCAGTTCCAAGTGGGTGTTGGCCTCCGCCAGGGCTATTTTCCTCACATTTGCTTGCAACCTTATAAATTCATTAAGATTCTGGTCATTATGAGTTCTTTTTACCATTTTAAATGCTTTATTCTGAGATTTTATTGCATTGTCACATTCCTTCGTCCACCATGGCACAAGTTTCTTTTAACTTCTACCTCCCCTCTATTGAATTGTTTGCTTTGCTGCTCCTAGAATGGCTTCACAAACAGAATGATTTAATTCATCAACATCTTGACTAACATCAACTTTTTCCATTTCATTATCACTAATCTGCTTAAATGTTTCCCAGTCAACACTAGTGGAAACCCATCTATCTACTCCTCCAGTATCATACTCTTCCAACCTCACGCCTACTTCTGTTATTATAGGATAATGGTCACTTCCCACTGTTGTTTCTTTTACAATTTCCCAAGTACAAATACCTGCCACTGTTTCCGACACTAAAGTAAGATCCATGGCAGACTCCGTACCATTTCTAACATCAATTCTCGTACCATTTCCATCATTGAGGCATACTAGGTTTTTAATTTCCATTAGCTCTTCAATCACCGCTCTATTTTTATCATTATAGCTATCCCATAATGTACTATGAGCATTAAAATCTCCACAACAAATAATTATCCCATCTAAATTTACAGCAAATTCCTCCAGTAATTCCAATGAAAACTTCTTGCAAGGACTGCAAAAGTTAACTATTTTGATAAAACCATATTTTGTCCAAACTTCAATCACTATCATTTCCCACTCTTTTCCTTGAATACTCTATATTGCATTTCTTGTTTCACAAATATTATACAGCCTCCTCCACTTCCCTCCACCCTATCTCTGCGTATACCATCATATCCTTTAATTACAAAATCTAATGCTGTTTTTAGCCAAGTTTCTTGAATGCATATAATTTCTGGTTTATTTCTGAGAGCTTTAATAAGTCCTTTAAATTCCTGACCATTTGCTACTAAACTCCTTGTGTTCCATTGAAGAATAATCACTCAGTCTAAGTGTTGTCCCCATGAACCCCTGGTTTCTTCCTCAAGTCTTCTGTTGATTTGTTCCCAGGATAAATCTTTCATATCCAAGAATTTTTCAGCTCCTTTCACAATTATCTTAATTTTTTCTGTTTTGTGTTGATCTGCACAGTTGATCACATATGCTACAAACAAAATCAACGTATCCACATCCAGTTCTGTAGTCCTATTAGCTTGCCCTCTTTGACCTCCTCCTGATCTTGAACTTTGATTGATTTTGTCCGTTTCTTCCATTCCCTTTTGTCCTTGCATTGTCTTTACCGCTTGAGCATAACTTATGTTGTTAGCTGTTTTCACTTGTTGAATTTCCACTGTTCTCTTCCTGACTTCACAACCCCCATATGTCACATTATGTTGGCCACCACAATTACAACACTTGGCCTGCACATTATCTCCACAGTCCTCAAATCTGTGATCCCCGCCACATTTAGCACACCTTTGCTTTCCTTTGCAAGCCATGGCTATATGTCCATACCCCTGGCATTTGTAACACCGAGGCGAAGGAGGAACATAAGGCCTGACTGGGAAACTCATACATCCTATCTTTATTTTATCCAGAAATACCAAGTCCCGGAACTCCAGAAGGACTGACAAGCTTTCTACTCTTTCACCATTTACTCTTAACAGTCTCTTCAGTCTCCTCACCTCGCCTCCCTGAATACTTCTTTTAGACAACGCTATTGGACTTAGATTGATCTGCTCATCTTCCTTCCTGAACTTAATTATTATTTTAAATGTATCCCTTTCCACCTTCCTGCGAACTGCCCAGTTATCCTCCTCTAAACTATTTCCCTCTAAACTTCTTTTATTATTCTGGCTGGCAGATGATCTTGCATCCATACCTTGCCTCGTATTTGTTTTACCTCCTTTTCCTCTAACAACCGGAGACCAATCATCAAAATCCACATCATCTTCTTCATCTACTACCTGTGTAGCCATCCCGATCCAGTCACAAACCAGTTTATGTCAATCACGCCTGAAACAAACTCCGTTCGACGGGTTTGGACAAGACAAAGAGAAAATATGCGACTATTTTATCAATATACACGTTTTACACCGGCGTGTGCTATGGTTTATCACAGTCCCGGCTCCAGTTAGGCAAAGTGTAACACAATGGGTATTTTACAGCGCCCTTATTTTGTTAAAATATTGTATAGGCATAGGGAGCTGTAGCCCCGCCCCTTCCTGTTCCCCTTATGGACCTTATTAATCAAACCTTTGTCTGGTAGTGAAGAGAAACAGATAGTTTAATGATCCTGTTGAACTGGGTCATGAACCTCACACATGATGTTTGTCAGTTTGTTGTAATTAAAGTCAAACCTCATGTAGTTTTGTGTTAAAGCTCAGTGAACTACATCGTCTCATCAACATGGCACCAGAACCAACATGGAGCCAACTGGGTCAGAGAAGGTTCTAAACAGGATGATGATGTAGCTCACTGAGCGGTTTAACACAAAACTACATGAGATTTTACTTTAATTACAACAAACTCCTCCTGTTTCTTCACACAACAGAGTCGACGGGTTGCTTGACGGTGACTCATCACAGAACAACAGAAAACAGACATGAGTTCCAGAATGACACAAGTTTCCAGGGGACACTCAAAAGTGATGAACACGTTCAACATTAAAATTCCTGATTTAATTATTCAGATTTTCGTTTTTTTGTTTTCATTACTAGCTTACCATTCAGATATGGTACATAATATGTGAATTATGCAAACAGAATTAAAGCGAACCACATTTACCGCCTCACTGTTGTTTGCCTCCATGCCTTCATGTGCTGTTAGACATTTGTGTAAGACTTTGTCTTCTAAAGTCCTCCTCTCCTCCTCCTGATGGTATAAAGTCCTCCTCTCCTCCTCCCGATGATATAAAGTCCTCCTCTCCTCCTCCTGATGATATAAAGTCAGGTGAAGTGTCGTAGTCCACAGAACAGTTCTGGAGCTTCACAGTAAAACAGAGTTGCAGCATTCTGCTAAACAACTGAAGCAGCTGGAGACTTGATTTAAAACAGAGAAACAGCCAAAGAACCATCAGATGTCTCCATACAGCTCGTCTGCTGTGATGTCTGTAATGTAAAGTGATGTGAAAAGACGTTATTTCAATCAGGAGAGACACGTGAATGAGAAAGTCAAATGTTTCTTCTGACAGATGATGTGAGATGATGAAGTGTTGACAGAAAGTCTTTGGCTCTTGGACTCTACAGGGAGATTTTGTAATGGAGGTCCGTCTGCACGTAGCAGCAGCTCTATCCACTCATATACACATATTTACAGATAATAACTCAAATAAGACAAATGACAAACTTCAATGATGAATGACACATCAACAAAATACAAGCTGTGTGAACAAAGATCATCATTCTGATTCTCTATATGCATGTGTGTGTGCAGCCTGGTTTTATTGTATATACAGGCTGATTGTTGTGAGAAAACAATCAGATCACAAAGTTCAGAAAACTGAAATCTGAACGTTCAAAACATATTTAAAGATATTTAAAACCACTGATGTGCAGCACATTGACCAAGAAGAGACAAAACACCTCAACCATTTCTGTTACTGTGGGTGTGTGTGTGTGTGTGAGAGAGAGTGTGTGTGTGTGTGTGAGAGTGTGTGTGTGTGTGTGTGTGTGAGAGTGTGTGTATGTGTGTGTGTGTGTGTGTGTGTGTGTGTGTGTGTGTGAGAGTGAGTGTGTGTGTGTGTGTGTGAGAGAGAGAGTGCGTGTGTGTGTGTGTGTGTGTGTTCCTCCTACAGAGACACTAAGGAACCTAAAGTTAAACTGAACCCAGGATAAAGAGGCTCAGTGAATGCAGTGTTGAAGGTGTGGAGGTGGATCAGTGAGTCAGAGGAGACTCTGTAGAAGGACAGAGTGCCAGCAGGACAGTCCACATACACTGCTGCTCTGTTAGAGACAGAGGAGAAGAAGGAGGAGGAGGAGGAAGAGGAGAAGGAGGAGGAGAGGACTGTTCTTCTGTTATTGTGCCAGACAGAGTAACCACCATCATGATCAGAACAGTCCAGACTCCAGGACTGATTATTCCGTCCAAACAAACAGTCATCACTGTCTCCTCTCCTGCTGATTCCTCTGTAACTCACTGATATATGAACCCATCCTCTCCACTCGACCTCCCAGTAACAGCGACCAGTCAGATCATTTCTACACAGCAGCTGAGGCCAGTCCTCAAACCTCTCTGGATGATCAGGATATGGCTGATACTCTAACACAGATGTCACCTTCCTGTTGTTGTCAGACAGTTTGAGGCGTCCGTTTACTGTGTTTGTGTCGACTGTGAGTTCACAGACATCTGATGGAGAGAACAAGACACAATACAGCTGCAGTTTATCATCTAACACAGCTGATGGTTTATTTGTTGCTTTATTAACAGACTGACTGTTAATTAGATCAAAACTTCACAATGACTCATCTTTTTGGATCTTCTTTCAAACTGACAGTTGAATGCAGATACACAAGCTTTAGATTTAAACTACTTTAACATGTGCTGCCTTGTTTTCATCAGTCAAAGTGAACACACACACTTACACTTCCTCAGACCAGGTTTCAGCCTCTGCTCTCCACCATGTTCCACCCTGGAGGAAGAAACAAAGTCAGAATGATCCTTCGAGGTTCCTCTTCGACTAAGGACATTATCTCTTTGATTCCATGTTTCACAATCATCAGTTCAGCAATATAATCCAGCTCTCTTCCCTGATAAATGGTCAATTTGTAAAAACTGTTCATCATGACTATTGTCTGCAATGTCTCCCATTTCACTGTCAAGCAGTTTGATGGAAGTTTCAGTCATATCCACATCTTCTCATTACCTCATGTACATTGTAGATGAGGAGGTTGGAATGTTAATTTCTGACTGTTAAGTCATTATAAATGATAAAGAGCAGCTCCTCAAGTGAATTTGTTAATCTGATAATGACTTATTATGCTATGATCAGAAAAACTCACTTTTCAGCCAAGGAGGCACAAATGGGTTCAGTCTCAGAAAAGCAATGGTCTTAAGAAAAAAACAATAACACATGTAATACAGTGACAGAATCTGAGAAAGTGGGAAGGGCAAAGAGAGGGAGAGAAAGAAAAAAAGTGCACAGGTAAAAAACTGCCCATCACCTGTTGTGTGTATTCTCTACATGTCTGTGACATATTCCACATATACAGACATTAATACTGTAGTGAAACCATGGCATGATGTCCATATGACTGTCTACAAGACATTTTAGGCCTATTTTTGCGGAGAACCGTACGTGTTGTGGTAAAAATAGGTGAGACTCAGAATGTCTACATGACGTGCCGCTGCAGCCCCGCTAGACAAGCAAGTGAGAAGTCCAGTCTGGTTCTGTCTACACTGTTATCAGTAGTGCTTCTGGTTTAGACTGTGAACCAACAGTTCTCAGCTTGTCAGTGTGACAGAGAAACAGTATGTGAGCTCTTGTTGTCTGTTAATACCTGAGAGTGTCCAGTCTCCAGTCTGGATCCTCAAGTCCAGCCGACAGCAGGTTCACTCCTAAGTCTCTTGGATGATTGTAGCTCAGGTTCAGCTCTCTCAGATGGGAGGGGTTGGATCTCACAGCTGAGGCCAGAGAGGTACAGCCTTCCTCTGTAATCAGACAGCCTGACAGCCTGGAGACACACACACGCATGCACAGAATGATTTGTTTTGATCTTTTCATCATTTTCTGTGTGAATTTTGAGTTAAATCTGCAGTTATCTATTCTTGACCACTTAGGAGCAGCACAAGAAGATGTAAAACACAACACTGACATATCAACACAACTGAATTTAAAGATCCACATACCCAAATCTATCAGACTGCTAATTCAATCCAGCTTTCAGTTTCTAAGTTTACTACACGAGAACAAAATGCATTGCATGTAATGACATGGTCAACATCAAGCAGAAAATAATAATAACATTAAAAAAACAAGCTCTATTTTGAAGCTTTTTATAAGCACTCTGGCACAGTGTTAACATTCATGTATTTTCCTGTACAACCTCTGTGATTGGTCTCGTCTTCTTGCCTCTGTTCTGTTTACTGAATATACACACATTTGACATAACTGTCATCTTTCTAACACTCAACAGTCCTGAATGTTCAGGCCAGGTGACACAAATGGACACCCACAAACATTGTTTGGGTTCTTTGGTTGTGTTCTAAGGTTGGAAAATCCAGAAATACTGGTAAATCCGGAAGAATCTTATTATTAATGGACTGTGACTTGAAATCATTGACAGGACTTTTAAGTCAAGTAACATTTAAATGCTGTGTTTTAAATGCTTCTGTTTAACAGCAGCTAAATCCTGACCTGAGATTCTCCAGTTTACAGAGCGGACACTTCAGTCCAACAGACAGCTTCTTCACTCCTGAATCCTGCAGGTCGTTGTTACTCAGGTCCAGCTCTCTCAGACGTGAGGACTGGGAGCTGAGAACTGATGAGAACTCATGACAGCAGTTTGTTGTGAGGCCAGTGTGATTTAACCTTATACAAAGAAAAAATAAAACTATTTTCTTTTTATGTTTCAATTCAGCAAATCTGTTCAGTGTCAGTGAGCAGGACAGCTTTTCTATATTAATCAAGTTTAAAACACTATATCACACTCAACAGTCCTGAATGCTCAGGCCAGGTGACACACATGGACACCCTCAAACATTGTTTTGGTTCTTGGGTTGTCCTCTAAGGTTGGAAAATCCACAAATTCTTGTAAATCAGGAAAGATCCTATTATTGATTGACTGTGACTAGAAATCATTGATTTGTATGTCAGGTAACATTTAAATGCTCATCTGTTTAACAGAAGCTAAATCCTGACCTGAGAGTCTCCAGTTTACAGTGTGGACTTTTCAGTCCTACAGACAGCTTCTTCACTCCTGAATCCTGCAGGTTGTTGTTACTGAGGTCCAGCTCTATCAGATGAGATGACTGGGAGCTGAGAACTGATGAGAACTCATGACAGCAGTTTGTTGTGAGGCCGGTGTGATTCAACCTTATACAAAGAGAAAACAAAAATATTTTCTTTTTATGTTTCAGTTCAGCAAATCTGTTGAGTGTCACTGAGCAGGACCGATTTTCTATATTAATCAAGTTTAAAACACTATATCACACTCAACAGTCCTGAATGCTCAGGCCAAGTGACATGTGGACCCCCACAAACATTGTTTGGGTTCTTGGGTTGTCCTCTAAGGTTGGAAAATCCACATAACCTGGTAAATCAGGAAAAATCCTATTATTGATACACCATGACTTGAAATCATTGATTTGTATGTCAAGTAACATTTAAATGCTCATCTGTTAAACAGAAGCTAAATCCTGACCTGAGAGTCTCCAATTTACAGTGTTGACCCTTCAGTCCAACAGACAGCTTCTTCACTCCTGAATCCTGCAGGTCATTGTTACTCATGTCCAGCTCTCTCAGACGTGAGGACTGGGAGCTGAGAACTGATGAGAACTCATGACAACAGTTTGTTGTGAGGCCAGTGTGATTTAACCTTATACAAAGAGAAAACAAAAATATGTCATTCTTATGTTTCAGTTCAGCAAATCGGTTCAGTGTCAGTGAGCAGGGCAGCTTTTCTATATTAATCAAGTTTAAAACACTATATCACACTCAATATTCCTGAATGCTCAGGTCAGGTGACATATATGGACACCAACAAAAATTGTTTGGGTTCTTGGTTTGTATTCTAAGGTTGGACAATCCACAAATCCTGGTAAATCAAGGACAAATCCTATTATTGATAGACTGTGACTTGAAATCATTGATTTGTATGTCAAGTAACGTTAAACAGAAGCTAAATCCTGACCTGAGAGTCTCCAGTTTGCAGCGTGGACTGTTCAGTCCTACAGACAGCTTCTTCACTCCTGAATCCTGCAGGTCGTTGTTACTCAGGTCCAGCTCTCTCAGACGTGAGGACTGGGAGCTGAGAACTGATGAGAACTCATGACAGCAGTTTGTTGTGAGGCCAGTGTGATTTAACCTTATACAAAGAGAAAATAAAAATATTTTCTTTTTATGTTTCAGTTTAGTAAATCTGTTCAGTGTGAGCAGGAAATACTTTCTATATAGTTCAAGTTGAAAAAACTATATCATACTCAACAGTCCTGAATGCTCAGGCCAGGTGACACATATGGACACCCACAAACATTGTTTGGATTCTTGGTTTGTATTCTAAGGTTGGAAAATTCAGAAATCCTGCTAAATTACGAAAAATCCTGTTCCTGATGGACTGTTACTTGAAATCATTGACTTGTATGTCAAGTAACAATTCAATTCTCATCTGTTAAACAGATGCTGAATCCTGACCTGAGAGTCTCCAGTTTACAGTGTGGACTCTTCAGTCCAACAGACAGCTTCTTCACTCCTGAATCCTGCAGGTCGTTGTTACTCAGGTTCAGCTCTCTCAGACGAGATGACTGGAAGCTGATAACTGATGAGAACTCATGACAGCAGTTTGTTGTGAGGCTGGTGTGACTTAACCTTAAACAAAGAGAAAACAAAAACATTTTCTTTATATGTTTCAGTTTAGCAAATCTGTTCAGTGTCAGTGAGCAGGAAATATTTTCTATATTAATCAAGTCTGAAACACTATAGTAATCAGAATAAATCAACTTGACATTAAATCCTACTTTTTAAAAATAGTGACTTTTTTTCTGAGTAAATACAGTAGTGCTTTACATTTGACCCAAAAAAGTCTGTGAAAACCGCAGGACACACTGCGCCAAAAACTAAAACTCTGCTTCATGTTCACTGAAGTCACTTTTATTGCTTACAATTACAGATGGTAAAAAGGATGTTTCAGGTTGCACTGCTCAAATGTGAGCTGTTACTGGCTGGTGTAGATGTAAAACAACAGTTACCTGCAATAGGTAGCTACAGTTCTATGAATTCCCTTCAGCCATTAGATTTTTCTTCATTAAAATGTCTGAAATACATCAGTTTACAGACAATGATCAGACAGGGATGGTGTTGTGTTCAGAGATTAGAATCCCTATTATAAATTTGTGAAGGGGATGTGTTCAAGCTAAGGTAGTTCTTTAGCACATAGCATGTGATCATTTCTATAAATGCAAATGTGTATGTTTCATGCAAATGTTGGATGATCGCCCATTGACATTAAAAGGGAAACGTCTGTTGTATGTTCACTGTAACATTTAGTACATGAAAGAAAAGAGAATCACCCCCACTTTAAGTGTCCCACTATGTGTATTACTTGCATCATAAATCACCACAAATACACCATTCATCTGGATGTTCTTACCGAAGTGTCTGAAGTTTGCAGTTAGCACTTGTAAGACCATCAGAGATCAGCTTCACTCCAGAATCATGCAGTCTATTCATGCTCAAGTCCAACTCCTCCAGACCAGAAGACTTCCAGCTGAGAACTGATGAGATATGCTTACAACATATGTCTGTGAGGTTACACTTACTTAACCTAAAGAGAAAAACAAAATGACAGTAAACATTTTGCAAACATTCTCTCCTATATTTAAACACAAGCAGGGAGTTTTAGAGCAGTTGGGTATCTTGAGGTCGAACACTTACAAAGCTGTCTTTGATACTTTGAGCACAGGCAGCAGCCTCTCCAGAACTTCATCTGATCTGTAGTATTTTTTCAGGTCAAAGACATCCAGGTCTTCATTGGAACTGAGCAGCAGAAATGCCAAAGCTGACCAATGTGCAGGTGAGATTTTATGAACATCTCCTGAGTTCTGGTACTGTTGGACTTGCTCTAGCAGAGACTGGTCACCCAACTCATTTAAACAGTGGAACAGATTGACAACTTTGTTAGCGTGGGACAGATTCTTGATCTGATGGTGAATGTAGCTAATTGTGTTCTGGTCATTCCCTGGACATCTTCTTTTAAATTTAAATTCTCTCTGAAGAAGTTCCTGATTCTTTTCCTGTGAAAGACCAAGCAGGAAGCGCAGGAACAAGTCCCAATGCCCATGATCGTCGATCAAAGCTGTATCCACTGCCTTCTTATGGAGGAAGGAAAGTTTACTTTTCTCTGATGACCAACTCCACCCACTTTTCTTGCTGGGAAGCAGATTCTTTCTGCTATCTATGAAGGTTTCTAATACATACAGAGCTGCAAGAAATTCCTGAACAGTTAAATGTATGAAAGAGTACATCACTTGTTTGTGAAGACCATATTCTTTTCTTATGACCTGTGTACAAACTCCTGAATAAACAGCAGCTTCTGTCAGATCAATCTGACAACTTCTCAAGTCATCTTCATAGAATACTATGTTGCCTTTGTGCAGCTGCTCAAATGCCAGCTTTCCCAATTTCATGATCACATCTTTGTCTGTTTCATCATTCTGATAGTCCTTCTCATGTTTCCATTTTGTCTGGATGATCAGAAAGTGTGTGTACAGTTCAGTCACAGTCTTTGGCAACTCACCTTCGGGAGTTCCTGTGAGGAGACTCAGGAGCACTGTGGCTAAAATCCAACAGAAGAGTGGAATGTGGCACATGATGTAAAGACTTCTTAATGGTTTGGACTGAAGATGATTGAGGATCTTCTGAGCCTTATCCTTGTCATGGACTTTCTTCTGAAAGTATTCCTCCTTTTGCTCATCATTAAATCCTTGAACCTCGGTCACCCTGTGGATGAACTTGGAGGGAATCTTAGTGGCTGCAGCTGGTCTACTTGTGATCCAGACTGAGGCTTTGTGGAGCAGTTTCCCTTTGATTAAGTTGGTTAGTAGGCAGTCTAATGTTGTAGTGTCTGTAATACTCCGGCACGTCTCGTTTCTCTCAAAGTCCAGAGGCAGTCTGCTTTCATCCAGACCGTCAAAGATGAACAGAATATTTGAACTGTTGTAGTCTGACGTTTCTAAATCCCTCACTTCTTCAAAATAGCGACCTATTAAGTCTTTAAGACTCATCTTATCTTTTATTAAATTCAACTCTCTGAATGTGAATGGAAATATGAAGTCAGTGTTGTTTGCTGTTCCAGTCGCCCAGTCGTGAATGAATTTCTGCACAGCGAAAGTTTTTCCAATCCCAGCGTTTCCCTTGGTCAGAACTCTCTGGGGAGGATTTTCTTCATTTGATAACGGTTTAAAAATGTCATTGAGGTCGATTTTCTTCTGCTCACTCGAACTCCTTTTACATTCGAATTCAACAACTTCGTGTTCACTATTAACCTCCCCACTGTCTCCTTCTGTGATGTAAAGCTCCGTATAGATCTTGTGTAACAGAGTTGATGATCCATCTTCCAGTGTTCCTTGAAACAGATTCTGAGTTTGAGATTCAAGATAAGATTTCAGATCAGCTTGGCACTTTTTGATGTTTCCTGAAAGATAAATGAGATCATAGTTACATGAATAACATGTTTCTTGTACTTTTCCAAGTCAGCAAATACTACAGATATTTCTCCTTTCAGAAGACGCCGTTTTCACCGCTTTCAAGGTGCTGCTACACGGCAGAAAAGGAGGGGGACTTCTCTTTTGTCTAGCTGATTTTGCATTAACTGCAGTGGGCACCAACAACCACCAGGTGGCACATATGAGCAATCCAGATGAGAGTGAACAGGCCAGGGCCCTGAGTTTTTCTCTCCTCCCTCTGGAACCAGACGCTGTTTTATCGCCTCATTGTTTCAGTCCATATCGACGGAGCCCCTATAGGGCCACATGGTAGGAAAACACTGGATGTGAAAATCTGTGTGAATGGATTTGTAAACTGAGATTGCTGCTGCCACCTAGCGGCTACAGTTATCAAGTGCATCTCCCTGTTTTACCGCTGCAGCTTCACTGCGGTTACTCACTGTATCACAGCGGGTTAGGGTTACGAGCTTATCGTCCAATAGCAGAGACAAGCTTTTGCGTAGTGGTTTTGGTTGGCAATTTAACTTTGCTTGGCGCTTTGAGCACCATGAGCCATGATACACCCTAGTTCCCTTACATTCCAGAGGACAGACATATCTATATCTACAACAATCAGCATTTCACATCAAAATGAACTTAATGGATACATAACACTACAGGGCATCATGCTCTAAGTCTGGCAGACTAGAAAGATTCAGTTTAGCATCTATTCAGAAACCAAAAGAATCACATCAAGCATAAAACAGGAAGATGACAGGGAAGAAAAGCTGATGGCCAATAACTTTACAGGATGGTAAAGTCACATTTGCGGCTTTAAGTGTGTCATCTCCATAATATACTGTGTGTTCATAATATCTGAATCTAGTCATGTTTTAATAGTAGAAGTATGGTGAACTTTTTTATCATTTGGCTGTGAAAAACCTTGTTTAATATCCAGGTATGTTGTATGTTTTTATGTGTTTAATCAGCTGAATACCTTTGGTTTTAGTAGAAACATCAGTGGTCTCATCTGTTCTGTTTGAAGGTCGGTCTGAAACAGAAACATACAACATCTTTTTAAAAATGCTAAATATTTAAAGACATTTTGGTTGCTACATTTTAAGCAAGCACAAAATCAAGTATACAAGTTGTTAATTTAATGTATTAATTCAGGGGGAACATTTACCTGTGAAATTATTGGGGATAATGTCTCTTCCAATGTTGACACCAGTCATATGAGGTGTGTTGATGACACTTCCAGTCTGTGCTGTGACTGTTGTGCTTCCCACTTGAGTTTCAGCTGTTAGAAAATAGACAAAATAATTAGGAACCATAACTCACTTTCCTTTTGTTAATGTCTGAACTATGTTAAAGGGACACTCCACCCAATTGCATTAAGCTTTGCATTGTTAGAAACCCAGTCATACTTTTTAATGGTCGTGCAACACAAGTCATTTTCCCCTGAGATGGGAGAAATCCATATTTTACCTCTTACACTTCCTCCTGCAATGACCCAAAAATCGTCATTTTGCGTCATTGTAGGCGGAAGTGTAAGAGGGGGGGATTTCTATTGAGACTACAAGCACTAGTTCCCATCCTTTCAAACCCGCCCAAAGGGGGTGGGACCTAATGCGCTAACAGACCTATCACAGATGAGTGGCAGTGCGTTAGACTTCACCTGCAGAAAACATTGCCGAACACGCAGACAGATACAACATGAGGATTGGGATTTTGAAGACGTTATGGTGGAAACGGATGTTCGTGGCCACCTTTATGAGCCACAATATAGCGACGAGCAGCTGAGGGCTGTGGAGGAGCAGGAGGCGGCAGCAGCTTCTGGACGAAATAACCGAATCGGCGGATGAGACGGACGTGTGTGTTGTCGATCACCCTAGTTTCGCACCCCACATGGATAGCAGCGTCCTGGAGACGTACTTTAGGATACGTAAGGTCAACTGGAAACGGCAGCCAAAGCCTACAGGGCCAAATGAACGTCCTTTTGTAAAGTAAGTTTATTTTCTTTGTTACTAACGTCAAGGAGTAGTGAGTAGTGAGACTGCATCTCGCTGCTCCGCTGCACTCTGTCAAGTGATTTGGACGCGCCGGCACGTCCGTCAACCTCAGAGGGTTCAATAATATTATGTAGGCTACTTGCAAACTATAAATAGAGTCGAGTCAGAAAGAGCCTTACCTCCAGGCAAATGCGTTTAGCGCAGCTAGCACTAGCACTGCTAGTTCCAGACGTTCCTGGCTGTTCATCGTCACCATCTGGCAAGGTAAATATCGACGGAATTGCGGTTTTCACAAGCGCGGGTCTCTTCACTCCTAAGGGGTTGGGTTGCACTGCACACATCTGATTTTTAAGTGCTTCAATGGCTGTGTCCTCTCCAAACTTCGGGTTATTGATAGCCCGTAGCCACTTTTTGCACAGCTCCAACTCTTTGGGTAATCCTTGTCCTGGCTGAACATCCCGGTACCATGCAAGTGCACACCATTTCGAAACACAAACGATAGATCATGGGCGGAGTTCAACCATGGAGTTCAACAGTGGGAGTGGCCTGCGGAGCTGAGCATTGCAATGCACTATGGGGATTGTTGTCTGCAATCCACAATCCCTAAAAAGTAATTTTCTGGCTTATCTCGGTCAAAAAAGCACCACATTTAAAATTTATGCCACTATTCGACTACGTATATGGTCCACTTTCAATACATATTCATGTCTGCACTGGTGGAATGCCCCTTTAAGGGGGTTCAGAGATTCTATTTTGTTAGAGCAGACTGACCTGAAAGATTAAGAACAAATAAAGTCTAGTGAAGCCTCTTGGTAAGGCCAGTTGTTGAACCTCAGATTCAGGCGGAACAATGCAGATTCCACTCTGGTCACGTCACAGTGGACATTATATGGTACATGAATCTGAGCTTGTGTTGAAGCAACAGACATTTTTCAGCTTTTGTCCTTCACGAGATGATAAAACAGTCCTATAGATTTGGTCCTGCTTCATGTTATTTAGAAGAACGAAAGCAGGCTAATGGAAACACTACGTGATTTTGAAAATCATAAATAAATAGCTATGCTCGTAAGCTTGGTTGCTTCCCAACACTGACTGTAATTCTTCTTTAGATAATGATGTTAAACTGCAAAAACACCTTTCAATATGATGCAGTCCAATACTAAGATATAACAAAGGTGAGGAATTCTGCCTTACTAAAAACAACCTGAACACTACAGCCTCAAAAGATTAAAGGAAGTTTGGACTGTATGTGACGTACACTGGACTGTGAAGTGTGTCTGCTGGGTTCAGACCTGCAGAGGAGCTACAGGTTTGTCCACTTGAAAGGGGAAACCTTAAACCACAGACAGGAAGTGTGTCTTCTTTCACTTCTGAAAACTTACAAGGCTCGCTTAGTTGTGATTGGACATTGAACCCAATCCTGAAAAATGTACACATCAGGCTCTCATGCCCTGAGAGGGTGAGTAAAGAGTAGGGCTGTAAAGTCCTAGTCGACTGGTCGACTTATTGGTCGATACGTTCTGGGTCGACCAAAATTCTGATGGTCCTGATTTGCCGGTGACAGACGCTGTTTTTCGGGCAGAAATGTGATGAGGAGTCGGCAGACAGGCGGGAGGACAGACACTTCTCCGCGTATATCTGCGTTTCTTTTTTCCTCATATAAGTTGCCAAAGACAGTTACAGTTACTAGTGGTCTTTTTTGCGTAATTTGCAATTGCGCCGTGCAGTAATGCACAGCTTTATTTCGTTTGCACTTCTGGGATGTTTAATAAAGATAATTTTCCCTGAATTGCCTTCTTGTGCTGATATCAGTATATTTTCGGTAATCACGGGCTATTATATTGCGCAGATGCACGTGATGCAAAACGCTGTTTGCTCCGATCAGACCATGAATCTGATTTGATAATGTCAATTGTATCCTAGTGAGGCTGGAAGATGGCTGATTTTTTGATCTGTTGTGATTTGCCCTGTACTGGCTGTAGCCAGAAGAGAAGCACTGCTGTTCACGGGGTATCTTCCATTTTCAAAGATTCTTCTTGTGTCGACATATTGAATTTTTGACATTAAAGCTTATCATTCAAAGGAGAGCTGACCATGAAGTTAGCAGTACGACTACCAGGACCTGAACCTGAGAACTGTGGGAGGAGTTTTTATATGTTACATTATTTACTTGTTTACCCATGAATTTGTGTTCATGCATTTTTTTCACAAGCTCACATTTGGTGATACAGACACACAAACTGTATAATCATTTCTGAGCATCCTTCCACAAACTGTTTGCTTTAGAGCGTTTTTTTTTTGTGACACTTTCATCAGAGCGACACTTGTTAGACGGACAGACACAAGTTAGTCCGTTGGTCGGTTCCACCAAAAACTAAACTTTGTCTTTCAGGGCTTCTGTACATACCAGATAATACAGCAGCTTTACCTTCACTCTGAGAGGAAGAAGGTCCTCTGTTCTCTGGAGTCTCTCCAACATCACCGACATTCACTGACACTGAGAGAGAGGTGAAGACAGAGATTATGGCTGGGTTGCACCAACAAGGATTTAATTTTAGATTAGCTCTAATCTGAGTTTAGTAAAACTAGGTTTAAAATTAGTTAATCCAGATTTTAAATAAGAGCTCTGCTGCACCATTAAAATGAATCTCTGCTCAGTTAAACAATGTTAATTTCTGTGAACCAGAGCACCATCAAACCTCCATCCTCTCCAATAACAATTATTGATGCTTCAACCTTTTCTCCTAATTATGAAATCAGGCCTCTTTGTTTTTCTTTGCTGAAAACAATGAGCTTCTGTACTAAGAGGCCTGTTCCTTTACAAGTATCGTGTCGTCGACTCACTCTCTTCTTCTGAAAATTATGTTAAAATAAAGAATGTGACTGACCTTCTGGTCCTGAGCTGTTGGCTGACAGACTCTGCACCAGGTCATTCCTCTTGATCTTCTCTAAAATCTTCTTGGTCACCTTCAGAGCTCCATCAACTGTAAAGGTGTTCACCATCAGATCCACTGTGTCCCGTCTTTCTGCTCTCTCCAGCCTGGACTGTTTGATGGGTCGGTAGCCTTCCAGGATGTCAGGCAGCTTCAGATACCATTTGAAATCCCTGAATTCATCAACTTTCAGATCTTCCAGAGTGTTGAAAATGTCCTCTGGTGTCATCGTGGCTCCCTGCTAAAGACAGGCAGCGTTATCACCTGAAGGAAAACCAGCCAGACTTCCATCAGCTGGGAAACATCAGGGAAGACCGGTCTTAACTGTTGAGATGCTGCTGCATTTATGATCTGAGACACAGCGACCTGTACTGACAACATACACAAACTGCTAACCTTTTTATTCTCTGCTCTGCTCACAGAGATGATTAAAACACAGAAACATGACTCTGGTTGTACGGACTGACCAATCAGTGGTCTGCAGTGTTTTAACTCCAACTGTCTTCAGGCAATTCTTCAGAAATTTTGCTGAGCTATTTTCCTGATATAAGAGAAAGTTTCCAAACCAGACACCATGTTTGTCCAGTTTTAAATATACACGGCTCACGAGTGGCATTCGTCCAATCAGGTGCAGCCAGTGAGTGTTTGTGTGGTTGTCGGACGGTGTAGCCTGTTTTGGTCAAGTGTTCAAAGCTGGGAAGCGTCCTGTGCTCTGGTGTCAAATGACGCCCAGCTGTGGACACGAACCAAGATTGAACATAGTCATGAGTTTGCAACCTGAACAAATTTATAGTCTACTAATGTTTATTTTCAGGCTCATCTGGACACTCTCTTGCGTTAAATTCACTCATTTTGTTGAGAAAGTCACATTTCATAGAATAACTAGTAACATTTGTGTACTCGCAGATACTGATACTTCTACCACAAAAATAACTATCAGGTCACAGATGCACTGAATTGGAAGACGGGATTTTTTTTTTTCTCTGTTTGTTGCAACAAATGATAATACATTTAATAAAAATAAATATAAATAACCATAATTTCCTGTGTCAACGAAAAGTCTCTTAACATCACTTAACATTTAATTATTCAGATATATAATACTGTAGAGTATTATGTTCTTCTCTCTTTGAGGAAAAGAAGGGCTGCATTTAAAAGTAAAATAGTCAAAATAAATAAAATAGCTTGTTAAAAATGGTGCATCTTAAAATAAAGTATTTAATTTTTGAAAAATAACATTTCTGTTTCTGTTTCCCCTCAAGTAAGGTTTCAGTTACTGCACTCATGCACTCCTTGACAACCCCTCCATCAGTAAATGGCTTTTTGTATTGACCCAAAATCCATCAGCTCTTAGAGACGACATGTGGAGTTCTGTCTCTCTGTCTCCGGCTCACTCGTCTTTCCGTCTGTCACTCGCTTTTCACCTCTTTCATCTGTCTGTATTCAGATTCACAATGTTTACCACCTGGAATGCTCAGATTTGATTGGCTGAGTAGCATCACGTGGGATGGCTTAACTCGAATGCAATTGGTCAGTGGATTTCCTGATCCGCTAAAGTCCTATAAAGGCAGCGCTGGTCAAAATAGAAGCGCCCCGTCAAAATTTAAAATACTTAGATTAACTATAGGTCCAGGTCCGTACAGGATGGCGTCTGTGTCCGAACTCGGACCGCGGTCTGTCTGACACAAAAATCCAAAATGACAACAAGAAATAACAAGCAGTTCTCTGATCGCAGTCTTCAGTTTCATGCAATGTACGACCTAATTCCAATAAAAAGGCATCTGTGAACTTTTGAGTACGAGTATATGAGCGCAGTATCGACCCGACACCCGATGCCAGTATCGGTATCGGTGCATCCCTAATGATCAATGAGGGAAAACATGTATAGCTTTGTTGAGTATTATCATTATTATTATTGCTGATTCGACACATTCAAAATTCAGAGACTTACTCTTTGACTTGTTGTACGGTCGTCCTGACAGTCAACCTTTCTTTTTTTGGCTTCCATCCTGACTGTAGGCAGAATGGTTCAGGTTCTGTTCTGGTGCACAAACACTGCAGACTGAAGCATCTTGTTGAACTGTTGAATTTATTCCTGTCTGAGTCAAGAGAGAGCAAATCTTCACAACAAATAGGCCTCTCACAGTCAAGTTCAATGTAGACTGACTATTAACTCGAGACTGAGGCAACACGTTATTACTCTTGGTCTCCAATTCAATTATATTGTTATCAACATAATTGACTTCCGATTTTAACACCATGAAATATGAAATAACTAATCTTGATATGTTTTTGTAATCGATTACCACAGATCGATTACAGTCTCACTTGTTTCCTGCTGCTGATTAAACATGAAAAGGTTAATTTTAGCCGAAAAAGTAACATATCAGAAAATAATCAGTGAATTAATTCATGAATAATTAAAATAGTAATTAACAGTGTTGAAATAATTCATCACTGCTCTCGTCTACAAGTTCATCATGTGTCCACAAAATATAACAAATGACAGCAGAGTTTCTTCATCAGAGGTGTGTCATGTTACCTGTCAGAGTTCTCACCTGTTAAAGTCCAGATGAGGTCAAAGAGTCGTTCTTCCTTCGTCTACAGACTCTGACAGACGCTGCTGGTGTCTGTGTTCATCTGACCGACAGCCGTCACATCCTCATACCTTCAAATACAAATCCAGACACGTCAATGAGGTGAGAGCAGAAACCCAGTGTGAGCTGTAGTGCTGCCAGTCAGCAGCAGGTGTCAGTGTTACAGAAGGTCTGTCAGTCAGCGCTCTGATGGGAGAGATTTCACAGCAGTTAGACACACTGACAGAGATCCAGAGTCAACAATGAAGAACAATGAAGCCCCGACAAGAAGAAGAGAAAGAACAGGTTTAATTTTGAATGTGAACGTTTGTGCCAGGTTTAATGACATTTACTCAAGCTAATCCTTAGAAATCAATTTCACAAGATGGGATGGGTGTTTAGTCACTATGACCTTGAACTTTGTCACATTTACATGTCAGGATCTGTTTATTATAGACACAGATTCAATATTAAACTGTCATTTATCATCACAGTATCAGTGTTACATACATTGGCAGCTGTAAACACTCATAAAAACATTATAAAATCCATCCAAGTAAAATTTATTATTATTATTATTATTATCCTGTGGTTTGGTGCCGACCTATATACTGAAAATATCAGGAGTAGTTAACGTTTATAATCATCAGAGAACGTTACAGACGTTTTCTTTGGTTCCTATCTGTTTCCTGAATATATCCGTACGTGTGTGAATGTGTAAATGAAAGACATTAACTTATAGCACTTTGTAGAAAGAGCTTCATAAAGTTCACTCCATTGACTTGTATTTGTTCATGGGGCAGAGCTGCCACATCCAATATGGCGTCGACATCGACGTACGATTCAGCACTCAATGAGGGATCTATGTATATATGTCTATGGTTGTCGCTAAAAACCGATTAGCCACAACATTAAAGCTACTGCTAGGTGAAGCGATGCCACTTGACACACCCACTGGCCCATGGAAACTGCGCTCCCTGATGGCAGAGGCTCCCCCAGCAGGACAATACGCCCTGACACACTGCAAAAATGCTCTGGAATGGCTCCTTGTCACGTTCCTCAAGCCATTTCTGAGTAGTTTTGGTGGTATGTCAGGGTTCGTTGTCCTGTTGAGAAGGACACCATCAGGGGTGTGCTCGGTTAGCAACAGTGTTTGAGTGGGTGGTTCAGTCAGGTGGCGGCCATATGGATGCCAGGACCCAAAGTTCAGACTGTGGGCATTACTTGTTTGGTTGAGCCTGTTTCCATCCTACATGTTTGATATTTCGTGCTTATTTGTAAATTCTGTGGCCCTTTGTCACAGCTGCACATACATAAAGTCTTATTAATAATTCTGAAAACATTCTTAATGTGTGTCCTCTCATGTATTGTGTCTTTAACTATCAGAGTTTAAATAACAGCACTGACTGTTTATATAATGAATGGCTGATTCAAGCAGCAGACAGACTTAACAAAAGTCAGGATCTGTTAGCGTTTTCTTCCCTTGAGCCAAACTGGCTCCTCTGTCTTCACTATTGTATATTGTATTCAGGAATACAATCTACAAGACAATGCTCACTGTAAAAGATCCCTGACACCACAGTGGTTATAAACAGTCAGAAAGATTAAAAACAAGAATGGGCTGCTGTCTTACCGGACTGAACTTGTGCCAGAGCAGAAACTGAAACCTCACCCAGATCCTCTGACCTGAGATGTACAATAAAACATGACTAGGAAGACATTTCAGGATCTGAAAACAGAAGAGAAAAAGCAGTTTCATACTGTAGTTAGTCACTATTAGAGTTTGAAATCAACAACAAACCTCAGAGGCTGCTTCCTGGTCTTTGTTCAACATACGTTAATCTATGGCGTGTGAGGAAGTAATCGTGCTCTGTTAACAGGAAGTACTTTCTTGTTAACTTTGTGCACATTGTTGTTGTCATTATTCATATCCAAAACTTCTACAAGACAAACTGATGACATATTTTGTGTAGAATTTTTTTTAAATCTCTGAAATTTAGTAAAGAATTTAAAAATAAGAACTGCTTACTCAATGTTACCTTCCTCACTGCTTGTGGTGTCGCTCTTTGTGGCTTTGCAGCAGATGGTATTCAGAATGCATGTGTTCAATACTCAATACTCAAATCATCATCTGCTGGTGACAAAGCTGCAGTGCAGTCAGACACAAGCTGGTTCTTTTCTTGACTGTTGTGATCCCTCAGCCAACTTTTCCAAAAAGCTGCCCTTTCATTTGCAGTGTTGAGATGACTGAGGCAGAAAGGAGGAATACAGGCAAAGGATGATTTAGAGAATAGAAGAAACGGAAGTGACAGGAAAGGAAAGGAAGTAGCACAGAGTTAAACGACAAGCTGGAAAAAGTAAAAGAAGTGAAACCACACGACAACATATCACAATTTCACTGTGTTGTTCATGATTTGTCTCAGTAATAAAAATGTAACCTTCCTGTATGCATTACTTTTTTTCTGCCATGTTATCATTTATATAAGATTATCAAACAGAAATTGAAGCCTGCTTCTCATCCTCATGGAAGGACTGGAGAACGCTACCAACCAACCAAGAAAAGAGTAAGAAAAACATTGTACTTACCGAGGTAACAGCCAGCATCGGTGAACACGGCCACATCAGCAGAACAAGAAACACGACTTGTACATTTCCAGTAAATGTTGGAAAAACTGATCGTCTTCTTCATTTCAAATAATATCTGGAGGATCGACTCCACAAGAGAAGAGTTCCAACATGAACTCTTTTGGCGACAATCGAGACGGATAATAAATTAAATAAAAATGTGTTGACAAAACATGCTTCTGTAACTTCTGTAACCAACTTTGGGTTTGTGTCTGGTTGTGTTTTCTGCGTCTGGTTGTGTTTTTTGTATCTGGTTGTGTTTTCTGTGTCTGGTTGTGTTTTTTGTATCTGGTTGTGTTTTCTGTGTCTGGTTGTGTTTTCTGTGTCTGGTTGTGTTTTCTGCATCTGGTTGTGTTTTTTGTGTCTGGTTGTGTTTTCTGTGTCTGGTTGTGTTTTTGGTATCTGGTTGTGTTTTCTGTGTCTGGTTGTGTTTTCTGTGTCTGGTTGTGTTTTCTGTGTCTGGTTGTGTTTTTGGTATCTGGTTGTGTTTTCTGTGTCTGGCTGTGTTTTCTGTGTCTGGTTGTGTTTTTTGTATCTGGTTGTGTTTTTTGTATCTGGTTGTGTTTTCTGTGTCTGGTTGTGTTTTCTGTGTCTGGTTGTGTTTTTGGTATCTGGTTGTGTTTTCTGTGTCTGGCTGTGTTTTCTGTGTCTGGTTGTGTTTTTTGTGTCTGGTTGTGTTTTCTGTGTCTGGCTGTGTTTTCTGTGTCTGGTTGTGTTTTTTGTGTCTGGTTGTGTTTTCTGTGTCTGGTTGTGTTTTCTGTGTCTGGTTGTGTTTTCTGTGTCTGGTTGTGTTTTTGGTATCTGGTTGTGTTTTCTGTGTCTGGCTGTGTTTTCTGTGTCTGGTTGTGTTTTCTGTGTCTGGTTGTGTTTTCTGTGTCTGGTTGTGTTTTTTGTGTCTGGTTGTGTTTTTTGTATCTGGTTGTGTTTTCTGTGTCTGGTTGTGTTTTTGGTATCTGGTTGTGTTTTCTGTGTCTGGTTGTGTTTTCTGTGTCTGGTTGTGTTTTTTGTATCTGGTTGTGTTTTCTGTGTCTGGTTGTGTTTTTGGTATCTGGTTGTGTTTTCTGTGTCTGGCTGTGTTTTCTGTGTCTGGTTGTGTTTTTTGTGTCTGGCTGTGTTTTATGTGTCTGGTTGAGTTTTCTGTCTTTGCAGTTTGTTTTTTTACTTTCAGTGTTTTGATGTATTTCTATGTATTCGAACAACCCTGTAACAAACCTGTATTACCACTATATATAGTAGAGAGTTAGTACTGACTACTACGGGTGGGTCTCTTCTTTTGGAAGCTGAAACATAGCTACTGTACTGTACATGTCGGACTTCCTCTCCTGATGGATGAGACCATGTACATCCACAGCAGCACAGACGGCAGGGCTGTTCTGTGTGCAGTTATAAAAAGGCTATCGTTGTTTGGACTGTAACTGGACTCCTGCGGGTGGCACGATGAGCTGCTCAGGACCACCACGACTATTCTTAGACCTTTTGTTGTGCTGACGGTGGTCTGCCATCACACTGACGACATGTGGAAGGTCAAACGTGAGTGTTTTCGTGGCATGCCTCTGTGTTTTTCACTCAGTAAACTAACTCGTCTGTGTGATTAGTGGTTTGTTTTAAACAGAAACAGTGATGAAGTGTATACGACTGAGTGTTCTGTGCAGTAAGATCAATGTGTTCACTGTTGTTATCTTCCGATTCTGAAATTCTGTACATGTGAAGTTTTGACACAGAGAAGCTTTCTATTATGGAGTTTAATCTCATAATCAACAAACATGAATATGAATCATCAGTGTTTAATCCATACGGTACATACGTATGATCAGATGTGTAGGCTGAAAGTTGAAGGCAGATATTGTTAAACATAATTCCCCAGGAGGGAGCGACCAGTTTTCACTGCTAGCAAACTATTTTTTCTAGATGATTATTGTTTTGTTTCTTCCATGTATTCATCATCATATCATAATACTTTTCTACATACTTTTGTCTTCATCTTTCAAGGTTTGACTAGTCCATCCAATCAAAGAGTGAAATCTTGTTCACCTGTTTTACATCTTTCTAGATTTATAAACGAGAAACAACAAAAACCATGTATTTTGTTTAGCATCTTTCTCTTTTGTTGCAGCTCCAGTTGTTTTTCCAATGGAGACGAGGTACCGGCCAATTTTGGAGGTAATTATTCTGATCCAGCATGAAAAGTTTGAGTTAATGTTTCCTTCATAGTTAAAAGTGAAGCTTAATTGCTAAACAGTCCAAAGGATAATCTTTTCTAAAAAACTTGATTTTTCCTGAGCTTTGGGACCCTGCGTTGTCCAACTTTGCACGACAAACTCCACCTGATTTTATAATAATAACCAAATCAGATGTAGGTTCACACTTTTGAAATGATTGTGACATTATTCTGACTGAAGCCTTACCTGTCTCTTCTATGACAACTCCCTGTGCGTTCAGAGTTTGGTTCCTCCTGACCCCATGTCCCAGTTCCACCTGAAGAGAGGTTCTCCTGACGAGGAGTTTCCTGACCTGTGCAGGAACTCTACCTGGATGGGACAAATCCTCACACCAGCCATGTACCACCGACAGTTCCACCGCTGCACCCACAGCGGAGTCATCTTTGATGACGTCATCCGCCCGGGCATCGAGGAACCAGGTGATGTCAGCACGATGTCATGGTTTGGCTGGCTGTCAGACAAATACAGTACGATTAAAATCAGAAAGAAACTGATGGACATTCAAGGAACATTCAGTATTTAGTTTGAAATCAGAAATTGTAGATTGATTCAAATATGTTGAAAATCATGAATCATTTTCATTTTTCAGCAGATAAATTAATATAGGTCAGCTGTTGTTGTGTATTATTCTCTTTACTCATAGACCTGCTGCCATCCCATTCTGTTTCACATTTTGGTAGTAAAGTAACCATTTTGTTTACAAAGTTAAAGACAGAAATGCAACATTATGGTAGCTTGTACATATAAAGAAAAATACTTTGTGAAGATTTCAGCTGTCACTTGTTTCTGTTTCTGGAGCATCAACCTGCAGTTCATTTTACGGCTGCTAAAGAAAACTGATTTGAGTGAATGAGTCAGAATCTTTTCCTTAGGTTAGGCTGTAACCATATCTATCAACCTGTAATGTTTGTGTATGCAGGTGATAGGTCCGGTCCTGTATCTGTGGGGTGTGTCGCAGGCGACGCCCAGTCTTACATCCTGTTCTGTGACTTCTTCGACCGAGTTATTGAGGCGCATCATGAACACAAGATCACCAGCCAGACGCCAGAGAGCGATTTCAATTACGACAACCTAAAGGTAGTCGCTCAGACCGCTGGCTGTTTACTCATGTTGATTTGATTTGATTACAGAGTCATTATTTCAATAATAAAGCCCAGAAAATGTTCACTGTGGTGTCACAAATGAAATCAAAAATGAGGCAGACAGATAATCAGTTAATCCCAAATTATAGGTTCTTTCCATTTCAGCGTGGCCATGACACATTCGTCACGAGCCCTGGTCCATGAAGACCATCCACAATACCCTGTGAAGGGTACACCAACTCTAAATATGTGTGAAGACGTACATGTATCCAGATGCCCAATGTCAAATGTGCTCATACGTTCTTCAGTCTGTTTCTGATGAGGGTGAGACTGCAGCTTCACTACAATCACTGTGTTCAACCGGGGGTTGAGCTTGTCAGGTCTACAGTCACAGATCACAGAGGTCACAGAGCAACACCTCAAAACACACGACCGTTGCAGCTGTCCTCACCTCCCTCATAAACATTGATGTGTGTGTGTGTGTGTGTGTGTGTGTGTGTGTGTGTGTGTGTGTGTGTGTGTGTGTGTGTGTGTGTGTGTGTGTGTGTGCGTGCAGGGGGGGGATGACCTGGACAAGTCATACGCTGTACGCTGTGAGGTGAGTGTTGTTCGAGGTGTTGATGACTTCTGCTTCCCGACACACTGCAGCCGAGGAGAGCGCAGACACCTCCTCTCACTGGCCAGGAGAGGTACTTCCGTATTTATGCTAACATGGTATGATTCTAAATATAACCAACACTGCAGGTTCAGGCAGGCCCAGCCTCTAATTTCCCTGATACGCACACGCAACACAGCAACATGGATGCAGAACAGTCAGAGTTCATTGAGTTTTGTCCAAATCCGAAAGCCTTTCTCATAAAAATAACTGTTAAGAAGTTGGCATGCATGCAAATGAGTTGTTGAAAGCTGGTGTGGATCTGATGGGGCAGTAATTCAGTACATAAAAAGTGAGCAGGGGTCAGTTAACCAGTTTCTGTATCTCCTCTCTGCTCTCAGCTCTGCAGCGGCTGAACGAGGATGAGCTGCCGGGTCGACTCTTCTTACTGGAGGAGTTAACCCCGGAGCAGAAGAGGGAGCTGAACCTGAACCCTCCGTCTTCCTCTCAGCTCCGAATTGGCGTGGCCCGGGACTGGCCCGATGCCCGGGCAGTCTGGTCAGTCCGTAACAGCATGGTTTCTTCACAGGTTTTTTTGTTCCGGTAACATGTCTGACTAGAGAAGGGGTCAGGTGGTGGAACAGCTCAGTTTATTGTAAGATTGCAGGTTTGATCCTTAGTCCATACATGAAACTGTCCTTGAGCAATTAGTGATCCCCAAACTGCTCCAGATTGGAAGTATGTGGGGAAAAATGATGCCCTGGATAAAGGTATTGAAAGTAATGTACGAACCATAACGCATCGAGAGCAGTAACTGAAAACTGAGATTCAAAATCTTCCAAAATGTCCCCAACTTTTAAAGAGCTACTTTCAGCCTGTGGTGTTTAAAAGAGAATATAAGTGAAATCTAAGTTTCTCCCATGATTCCTTGTTTCAGGGTAAGTAAAGATGGCAGCCTGGTGGTCTGGGTCAACATGGAGGACCACCTCAGACTTGTGTCCACAAGAGACGATGCCAACATCGCAGAGGCCTTTAAATGCATCTGCATCAACCTGCAGAAGGTTGGTGTTGGCTTTGATTTTTTATTAAAATCACAGTCGGTACAAGTTGATATTCTCACCTGTAAAATGTCTGCAGGTTTTTATCTGCACCAGTTAGTTTTTAACCATGAGCTCTACACATCACTTCTCTACCTCTGATAAGAGCTTGTCTACAGGTGATAAGTTACAAAACTTGTTATTAGAAAGTTGGAAGTTCACATCTGTTCCTGTCCTCCAGATGTACTCAAGCCAGATCACACATACTACATTTCAAACATTATCAAACTCAAAAATCTAATTTACTCCTATTACAAGCAACAGTCCAGTCTGTAATTAATCAGGACAAACCAACACGGGAATATTGTGCCTTCAAATATAAACATTAAATTCATCATTATCACAGCAAATGTGACAAATTCTGTCGATATAAAGCTGTAAAATCTGACACTGTTAACTTTGGTCACAAAAAAATCTGCGGGTCCATTTCAAAATTGTTTGCTTAAGTTAAGATTAATATTCACAGGTAAATTGTTTTCAGGGTTTAGGTAAAAAATCCTTCCTCATTCTCTGTGGCTGTTGGTGTTCTCAAATATATTGAATCCTCCAGAGTATTTAAGTTCTTGATAAAGTTCCTGCAGTGCAAAAGAGTCTCATGGTCTTTGAGCTTCAGGGGCTCCAAGTCTTCAAGTGTTTGTTCCTCTCTCTGGCCCTGTTCACATTTGACATCACCATTCATCCCGAGTGACCCGATCACAGGTGGACAGCTCCAAGTACAGGCATGGACACATTTGAGATCCGATCACTCAGACCACATTCAGAGGTGGTCTGGGACACGTGTTCTGGGCCACATTCAAGGACTGACTACTCAACTGACATCCTCTATGAAACAACACGCAGAAGCCACAATAACACTCATAATGGATGAATTGCTGTCTGATCTCCAGCTGCTTCACTCACTTCTTTGTGTAAAAAACGTTGTATTGGATTGTTCCAGTGACGTGCATATTTGCATATATAGCGTGGAAGTGAGATATGATCACAAGAGGTCGCTCACTGCCAGGTGTGAACTGACGAGCTTAAAGCTGTCCTCTTGCGATCGGATCGCTCAGAACGGATGCTAAAACCAAACGTGATCAGCCTCTCTGTGTCTCCAGCTGGAGGACTTCTACAGAGAGTTCAGACACCCATTCATCTGGAAGCAGCAGCTGGGGTGGGTGACGAGCTCTCCGGCTGACGTGGGGACGGGTCTGAGGATCAGAGTCCACCTCAGACTGCAACACCTCCCCCAACACAAACGCCTCCAGGACATCCTGAAGAGACTGAGGATCCGCATGGACAAAACAGGTACGGAAGGCAGACCTGATGTTTCAGAGGAAACCTGATGAGCTGTGTCCGTAGAACTGCAGGTCAGTGTCTTTACTCTTTGATGAGTCTCTGCTGCTTTTTGAACCATGAAACCATTTGCTATGTTTTTTTTAATTGGTGGTTCTTTTATTGGTGCTTATTTCTGTCTGTTTTCTGGTTGCTGTAAACTTGGTGTCACTCTTTATCTGCCACTGCTTTAAGTGTTCTTTTGTACAAAAGTAACTGTGAAGTCCCTGGAGGCTAATTTGCGATTTGAGATATTGGGCTGTGAATACAATATATGTACAACTGTACTTGCCTTTTCACTTCCCAGAGTCCCCGGCGCTGTACCATGTGAGCAACATGGCGACCTTCGGTGTGAGCGAGGTGGGTCTGACCCAGCTGGTGGTAGACGGGGTCAAACTGCTCATCGCCATGGAGAAGAGGCTGGAGGACGACCGAGACGTCGATGAGCTTGTTCCTACACAGAAATAGATCTGGATGATGTTTGGCTGGAGTGAGGAGGGAACACATGGACTGACCAATCAGATAGAAGCATTAAACCCGCTGTTAAATTGGGGAAAATGTCTGTCTGGTATGTTTTTACTACCTGAATCCAAACGCCAGAGGTGGGTATTCGACTTAAGGTACAATTACTCCCAACCCAAAATAATTTAAGTAAAGGTACAATTACCATGAGGAGCCTAATCAGATAAAAGCAAAAAGTAATAACTTACTCATAGAACAAGTCAACTTCCATTTTAATATTTAAAATGTTAACTTATTGTAATTACAAAAGGAACGCAAACATTGCATAACGGTTAACTACTTTCTATAGCAAACCAATATAAAGCCCCACAGACTGCTTGCTATAAGATGAGTTAATGTCATGATCATAAGGTTAGCTAGCTAACTACGTATTCTACTAGTCATGCAACTTACTTCATTGTGCTTGGAGACGCTGCAAGAGGCATTTTTAAAAGTGGAGATCTCAGTGTCACAGCGAGCACGTCATCATGCAACTGTCGTCTTCTGTCATCATGTAATGGTCGTGCGAAGTAAAAAGTAGATTACTGGCACTAATATTCTTGAGTAAAGAGTAGGAGTACCATTTTAAAAAAGGAATCAATAGTTCCTTCGATAAACCTTTTTTTTTTAAACTTATACGCACAGCTGCCAACAGCTGTTAGAGTTACTGGACTACAACATTCAGTTGAGCTCTTTTAAATTTCTTCATCCTGCATATTTGAAGTACTCTGAAGTAGATAATTCAAATACTCTGAAGTAGATAATTCAAAATGATCATTTATTGATATACAGTTTGATTATATTGTGATTATATGATCATATATTCTTCTCTTATAAACCTTTCGAACTGTAATTAAAACTGATTTAAACATTTGCACAAGTCTTTAATTTGCTGTTCAGTTCAGTTCTTCTCATCTGCAAACAGACACAATTTAATATGAGTTATACGGTTGATATATCCACCCATTCTATTGTTACTCCTGCTAGCAACCAGACCAGACTGTAGTCTCATTCAGACACTTGTTAGCAACTCCTAACCGCTTTTAACACACAGAGGAGCTTTCTAATTAAACTGTTGGACATTTAATGACGTGTTTTATGTGGTAGAATGTGTACATTCAACCTGCTGTAACCACACACCTTTTTTCACACATTTAACTGAAAACACAAACTCTGACTTTGAGTAACTGATTTCTTAGTTTTAACAGGCTACGCCACTGTATGCCTCCCCTCTCATTCCTAACTATAATTCATACCTGAGGACAAGCACGTTTCCTGCTAACAAAAAAAAATTAAGGTTAAATTTTCACTGGGTTTCCAGACTGACATTCAAATCATGTTTTAATTACATCCACCCATTTTATTTTGGCTCCTGCTAGCAGCCTGACGGACAGAAGCCACAGCGTTAGCTTGCTAGCTAGCTAACGCGGCTGCCTAACATCAGTTGACATTATTTTCCACAGTAAGAAGGCTGGTGACGTCAGGTTTCATTCAGATCCTAGCAGCTCGTCAGTTCGGTTACTTACACTGAGTTGTGAAAAGGCTGAAGTCCGTGGAGTTTGTGGTGACGTCGTGTTGTCTCCAGAGAACACACCTGTCGGTATCAGTGAGGTGACGTCATGTGAGCTACTGCGGGCAGAAGGACGAAATGTCCGTTTCCCGCCTCCTCCTGTCTGCCAGTTGACGTTTGAAATATTAAATGTGCGCGCGATGCGCGTCTTCAGGGCCCCTCCTTTCAGCCAATCAAATGCCATCACAGAATGTCTAAATCGGTCGTCCTGGAGACGTATGGTGCGTTACACTGCACTCAAAACTCGGGAAAAAACGACTTCTGACACGGAAGAGTGTCTTCCGTGTCAGAAACTCTGGCAGGAACCGAGTCGACCGACATAAACACAGATGACGTCACAGCTGGATGAACTATTACTTTTTACCTCTTCATAAATAGTAAATAGTAAATGTGAAGTTCGCAGACTTGTCAAAAACCCGTTAACAGCGAGCGTCCACGTTTTTTTCCCGAGCAGAGTCGCTGGAGCGCTTTTAGACTGGAGTCCGGTGAAACGGAACAGAGATTCTGACTTCCAACTTGCAGTTTAACGCACCATTAATCCACTGTTAATGCAACCTGCCATTATTGCTGACTGTATTGATTATTATGTACACATTAACAGGAAACCCACTTTATTAGCACCTAACAACAGAACTTTGTTGAGTCCAGTCTCTGTGGACCCGCCACGAGCATCGATCCAACACTCACCTGACGTCACCTTTCCCCCCCTTGTGCCCTCAGGGCGGCACTAAAGGTGCATCAGGGCCCAAACTGCCAGACTGAGGCGTAGTTTCTACCACAGGGCGTAAATCTCCTCCATCAGCCCGCTGTGAACTGTCATCTTAATACTGTTAAAGTTATTTTCACTAATCACACATTAGATATATTAAAACAGTCTAATATCTCTAATACTCAGAGACATCAACTCAACACTGTCTATAAACTTCATATATTAATATTTTCTATAATCTCAAGTTTATATTCATGTTTATTTGATCATTTTTCCATGGCTGTAGCTTGTACATGTGCAAAGACAATACATTACTATTATTATTATTATTATTATTTTTATTATATGAAGGCCTCCGTTATGTGACTGAGTTACAGCTATAGGTCAACATGAAAGGTTAGAGTCTAAAATGATGTTTTATCCCATCTTACAGTTACCATTAGTGCATCAGATACATTGAAATCAGGCCAATAAACAGTGTATCAGGTTATTTAGCTAAATCAATTATATAACATTTTATTTCTTCACATAACCGACAGGTTTTGAAGTCATGTCAACTCTTCTGTAGTTCTGTTAATCGTCCACTGTTGTATTTATCATGTTTGGATCAGCACGCTTTTGTAAATTGTTTGTGCCTGCTCTGAAATTAGAATCTGAACTTATATGTAGATAGATTGCCCCTCGCTGACAGAATCAGAAGTCATGAAGAGTAACCGAGCTGTAGTTTCACCCTCTGGTGGGTTGATCACAGATGTGATCTCAAAATGACACCAAATACTGAAAAAGGTTTAATTTGTGTGGTTTTTATTTAAATCCATCATGGCTACACTGGACTTCTGTTACTCTCCTGTTAATGACGAGCCTGATGAATCAGAGTCGGTCACCTGGTACACATCACTATCTGAAAGCTGAGGTGAAGGCTATTTTCAAGTAAGAGGCTCAGATTTACAGTCTTTCCCACGTGACTTGAAGGCATCGCCATGTTCAGACATCCTCACCTGTCCCCGTCAGACGAGGATGCAGGATTTGCATTGGTTGTTCCCTTCCTGGTTTTAAGTGCTACAACATACAGTACAAAGTGTTCTCGAGTTTCAGTAATGATGGAGAACCATTGCACATTGAACCCTCAGGACCTCGACACTACAGAGACAAGTAGAGCTGGTTAATGTCTCTGCTGATGTGCAGCCAGAGATTACCCACTGAGCAGAAACATCTCCAAAGATTTCTACTCAACATCTTCAGCGACGCTGAAACGACGTCCACTGGAGAGCCATGAATGTTCTTTTGATGTGTTTTCATCATTCACTAGTGACGTCCAGGTGACGTCCTTACAGGGTTCAATATTAATGGTTATATACTGGAATGTTAGACGTCTTTTCAACTTCAGTCGCAGACGTCTAAAGAACTTCTTATCTTATCTTATCAAATATTATGTTTGGTCCATTAGACTTATGTTTCAAGGTTTGATGAGCAAAATATGATCATTAATACATCTGACAAATAGCTCTCCTGGTAAAGTTCATGCCTCATGCAGCTCCTGAGGTCGAGGTTCAGGGTTTGAATCCTCGCTGTAGTTTTTGCAGCATGATGTTAAATTTGGCTTCATGAAAACTTTAATTCTGAACCACAATAAGTTCTTTAGACGTCTGTGACTGAAGTTGAAAAGACATCTAACATTACATTATAAAATGTTTCATTTTGAACCCTGTGAGGACGTCACAAAAACGTTGACTGTGGCTCCCCAGTGAATCTTTTCAACATGGTCAAAGACGTCTTTTGGGAATGTTTCTGATCAGTGGGTAGTGAGAAAAAACTCAACATATACAGAAAAAACTGAGGAAAAAAAAGAAAAACATCAAACTGCTGATTTCCCCTGGTGCAAGTGAACGCATCAGAAATACAGCAGTACATTCAGAAGGCATTAAGTGGTGCAATAGATACAGAATTTAGTTCATGTACCAGCAAACAGCAATAAACAGGCTTAAAGGACAATTCCAACATCAATGAATGAAACTGAGTATCTGCTGGAATCGTCCTTTGAAGGATCAGTCTGGTGGTTTTCTGTGTTCTTGTGAATCCGAAGCCTGAAATTGAAGTTGCACCTCTCAGTTGTGTGTTTCTGGTTTTATCTCACTGCTAAAAGCCTTAAAATATGAGAAAAAAGGAACATTTGTAGTGGTGGAAAACAAAGAAAGAAAGAAGACAATGTGGACCAAATAAAAAGACTTTGTACACAAACCACGACTAATCAATACTGTACCTGCACATATTCACCTGGACAGGTATCGTTTTATACAGCAACAATAACTCAGCTAAAATAACAAAAACACATTCTGTTCTGTCAGCTGTAAATGTGTAAAAAGATTTAAGGAGCTTTACAGTTTGTGTTTGAACCACCTGATGGTCGTTGAGTTTGCACATTAGTACCAAGAGCTCCGGTATTATTGCAATAATATTAACATCAGTCAGAGGGGAGTGAAAGGGCTTACTGCTTCAGGAGGTCAGAGGTCACAGGCATCAACAGAGAGGATGTTCCACTACCTGACTGTTGAGCACATTTCATGACTCATTACCTCGACTGTAGACTGTGCAACTCTCATCATCAAAACTAAAGCTGAGAGGAAACCTTGGTATCTGCTGAGAGCGCAGTCGTCACCATCAGAAAATCTTCACGGATTCAAGTTGGAGGCAGCAGTGCGACTGTGGCTGGAGGACATCCGTGATTCAGGTCAGAAAACCGTTTACACGTTGTTTTAACTCTTAGCCTTAACCCTGGGCAGAATGATGCTACGCTAACATGAGCCTGAGAGGAACCTCACTGGAACCTGTTGTGATTCTGATGAACACCTTATCCTGTGTGCTCAGATGCACAAATGTGACAGCTGCTCTGTTTAATCGCCACTAACAAGTAATGTGCCGAGTGCACAGAGTCAAAAAGGTTTGATAGGCTCAAGTTTTTCGTCCTAAGTGTGCCGTCTTCACGTCTTAAAATTGACTTCTTATGCAACGCCGGCACCTCAGATGAACACATCTACAGTCAGCAGACATTAATCAGCGGTCAGGCTAACTGACTGGAAGGCTCTCTAACAAACTGATGCACCAGATTACACAGAACGATCTGGCAACGCGCCGCTAGACTCCGTTTGACGGTGACTCTGGCAGCTGATTTGATGAACCATCTGTCAATCGCAGGCTGACTTCAACCAATCAGATCACCAGTAGGAGAGCGGAGCCAGATGGTAAATCAAACTTTTATAGAGCAAAATCATCTCTTTAACGAGAAAAGGACTGACGCTATCACGGCTATGCTAACGTCTGGAGGAGTCGCCACTGTTGTCTGAAAACCGACAGTCAACGTATTCAGGGGTACGATGAGTTTACTGTTAAATTACACCACAAAAGAGACAAGAATTAGCCAGTTAGCTTGACAGAGACAGCGAACAAAGAGGTCGGTGTGTTTACCGGGGAAGAACCACAGCTCATAATCCAGACAATCAGACATAACCAGAGCTCCACATAATACAGCTGCTGTGTTAGACTCAAACTAACCCATAGTCTGGCCTGATCCGAACTAACGCAACCAACGAAGGCAACCAATCACAGACGGCGTAGGGCTGAAAAATAAGTGGGATCCATATCAACACGTCACAGCTACCAGCACATGGCCTGAAGCCTCACGAGATGGAGCGAGCAAAGCAATAAAAGTGGGAGCTGCACAGGCAGAGCCGAGGTAACGTTTCACTGACTGTTTACTTGGACTCCAGGGACCAGGTTAGTGTTGCAGACAGGTTAAAGAGAAACATTGGAGAATATGTTCACGAGCACTGCAGTGACATCAGAACTCCAGAACCCCGACACACTGCTGCTTACGGAGACTTTTCTGTTCTGGCTCTTTCACATGCAGACTGTTCAGTCCATCCAACAGTGTGGACACACAGCTCAAGACAAGTTTCTCCAACTAACTGCACTTGTTGGAATCAGCTGTCATCCCTTTGACCTGATAAAGTTGACCACGTTTCTACATGCTGACAGAATCTGAGGACGGCCATGATTGCAAATTTTTTTTAATGCCGGTATCTTGAGATCATGAGTTCTGTATTTCATTATCTCCAGAAAACAAGCTTTAATATCTCAACATGTTATCAGAGCAAAACAAACGGTTGTTTCCTTTTATTTCTTATTTTGTTAATCAGAAACTAGCAGTGTGATGCCAGCGTGCATAGATGGCTTTTTGACAATGAAACTGATTTAAGATGAACCTGTCAGATCGTTATTGATCAGAAACTGCAGTGTGTCTTTCTGTTAGAGATAACACTCTGATCAGATCAGTCAGATCAGAACTCCTTTCCCTCCACTAAAGTTGTTTTCTAGATAAATTAACTCAACATGTCGAAAAATTAGCCTGTTGCTTCCTCGAGATAATGAGATGACAAACAAAGCAAACACGGCCGTTCTCAGCTATAGATGTTCGGTGTTCAAGGTTTCAGAAGAATCTGAAGTGCATGTAAACAGTGATAACAGCATGAAGCCTCCCTCCAGCAGGTAGTGACATCTGGATTCATTTTAACAAACAAACTGAGCGGCTGCGTTTGTTCTGAGCCTCAACCTGCTGATATCTGCTGTCAGCTGTTTAATATTTGGTTTCACTGGCAAACATTTAGTGATAACATTAAATAGTAAGTGTGGTGAGTATAATAAGGTGTATTTTCTTAGAGTCATACAGCAGTTAGCGAGGAGTAGTGCTGAACACAAGATCGCCACCGTCACCTGGTGGGGCGTCCTTCTGTGAAGAGGAGGAGCAGAGTTATTCTCCACGCAGTTTCCAATGATAATAACAGGAAGTCGTTCACAGCCTGAGCTCGTTGGCGACTTTGGAGGCGATGTTTTTGAAGGCGATGGACGTGCCAGAGATCCTTTTGAACCGCACGCCATTTAACGAGAGGCGGGGCAGCTTGCACACCTCCATCTCCCACTGGACCAGACTGTCCTGCCGGGCGTCGCCGTGCACGCAGAACAGTGAGTAGCGCTCGCGCTGCTCGTAGTCACAGTTGTTGGCGTCCAGAACCCTCCGGATCTCCTTCATCATGTCCCCCGGCTCCATGGACGAGGTGGTCTTCATGCTCCAGGTGAAGCGCAGAGAGCGAGGCTTGGAGTCCCGGCCCTCCTCTTTGGGCTCACCTGATAAACTCCTGGAGGAAAGAGACCCAACAAACCAACAGCGTTAACCAGCTCTCATTAACATGACTGTACATATTTACATGTATATATTCATAGTCAAAGCATCTTTGACTATTTAGGAACACGTTAAACTGTGTTAAAGGGCCAGTTCACCCACATGACTCAAAACAGATTTTCTTATTTCTCTCCATTCAGATGTTTTGGTTGAGTTTGTCCAGGATTGAGATATCTGTCAACTACAGAAAACAGTCCCTGTTACAGCTGTTACGTCTCTGAAAGAAAAGATGCTTTTGAGCTTGAGCTGATGTAAGTTTTCTACATTGTGAACACAACACTCCCTCATGACTTTGCACCAACCTGCGCACAAACTTGGAAGTGATCTTGCCGATGAGGGAGGTGGAGGTGCCGCGGCGGGGCGAGGCCAGAGATGAGGTGGTGTGCTGCGACAGGCTGGGCGAGGCAGGTGGGCCGTTGTAGGTGGCAGGACGTCGGTCTCTAAGCTGAGCGCCGTGGAAGGTGGAGCGGCTGGAGGATCCGCGAGGGAAACGGGTACGGTCCGGCGTGGTGCTGCTGCTGGTGATGCTGAAGGCTGAGGGTGATGACGGAGGCTGCTGGGGGGAGCTGAGGAGGAGAGGGGGGGTGGAGTTAACTAGATGTTTGACAGCTGCGAGGACGGAAGGTTCTGTTCACTCACCTCTGATACTCTGCGTTGTCGTCAATCGGGGGCAGGCAGGACTTCATGGGATGTCCTGACGCAGACATGGACTTGACATGACGCGGGCGTGTGGAGGAGATGGTTGCCCCCGGCGATGGGGAGGGGGATGCTGCAGGTACCTCAGGTAGACTGAACCACACACAGGTTAGTTACTGACCTGGTGACTAACAGCATGTGATCAATGAGAACTCCCAGAATTCCTCTCACCTGCTGTCCTTCCCGTTGGTCACAGCAACCGAGTGGCGTTCAGTACTCGTCCTGTCGTTAACATACGTGTTCCTCCGAGTTATGCTCTGTAACACACACACAGTCCACAGACAGGATGAAGGGTTGTCGGCGCCCCCCAGAGGCTGCAGTGGTCATTACAGACACAACATGTACAGTTTGTCCTGAGGAGGGCGCAAGGCGAACAATCATGGAGACGAGGAAATGTAAAGGATTCATCCTCGGAGGAGCTGGACCAACATGCGGACATTTGTTACTGACACATAATGTCATAGAACATCGCTGTTTTATGTATGGAGCTTCAGGAGCAGCATATGTTGGGCTCAGAGCGCTGCCAGAAGCCCAAGTGACCTACACACAACCCTGTCCATGAACGCCTCCTGTGTGGGCGCAGAGAGAGGAGTGAAGCTGCTGTCAGTCTGGTCTTCAATGAAGTTGATCAGTGGAGCCACTAAAACGTTCGTCATGTTTAATTATGTTTGTTGTCAGTGTTGGTGTAAAATGTGTGTAAAGGTCATGGTCATAGGAAGCATTTAATCTTTGACAGGGTAGATGTAACTTTCTGTATTCTGGGTCTTTGTACAGGTGGATTCACACTTTAATCTGGATAAACTAGCATGAGAAAATAGAGGGGTACATTTTCATCCAGACACATATCTGAAGATATTAAAAAGCTTTAAGACATTTATTTAATGGCAAATAAAGAATCTAAATTAATGTGACACAATTAATCGCCAATAATGACTTGAGGAGCTTTTCTTTCCTGAAAAATGTTTATAACCTGACGCAGGTTCACAGTTGAATCCGCTGATGTAATGAAGACACTGCAGTTACAGTTAAGAGATTTAGAGACAATTATAAAAATAAAAGCATACAGCCAGAGTCATTCCTCCTCACGTCATCATTCCTATGTCCCTTTGCTCACATTTACCATCTTCCTCTCCTCTTTCCTGTCATGTTTCTCTTCTTCATGCCCAGTTCACTCTCTTCAATCAAGGCTTTTTGTCGCGTTTTTCATTAGCGGCATGCTCGTGTGTATGTGTGTGTGTGTGTGTGCTATGTGTCTTGGTAAAAGTGAAAAGGTGTAATGGCTCCGACGCTTCTGATCAGGACGGCTGCTCGTCTTCTACTGCAAACCAAATCTATTACCAGGTACAAATAAAGGAACCTGAACCTGTCCGTCAGTGAGCAGATAAATCACGTTTGACCTTCAACCTGGTGAAGACTAGTGTCTGTACCAGGACCTGCTTTAGACCACAATCTGGATCCTCTCACCCCCGAGGCTGTCGCTGACCTCCTGCGGTCTGGAGCCCCCACGGGCGAGGCCGGCTCTTCCTTCCTGTCGCTCTCCACGCTGTTGGCATGACCACGCTTGGTGTAGGAGACGGGCGGGGGGATGGAGGGCGCCACTGAGACACAAGACAGAGAGCGTACGAAGACGTTACCCAGATATTAGTCTAATGTTGCTGAACATGTATAAAACTCCACAGAGGCTGAGGACTTCGACACCAGGTGCAGCATGCAGCGGTCCTTTCAGTCTGATGAGTGTGATGTTGTGACATCTTACTGTCAGGATGTCATCTGTAGTTTAAAAACCTTCACTGTGTTTTTACTGTCTGCTGTAAACACGTTTGTGCATCGTGATAATCATAATGAGAATGATCTCTGGGTAAATAAAGATTATTTCCTGTAATACCTTCAGCTGTGACCTGTTATCAGCTCATTCAGCTCTATATCAGGGCTGTAGCTGTGGGTTATTGCTGGTACAGGAGTTTACCAATGCATAACTCAGGCGAGAGGCCACATTGATGTTCTGGCCCAGGATGATGAAGCTCATCCAGGACAGGGAGCTCGGGGATCCACTCTCCTCCTCCAGGTGCAGAGATGACGTTCAGCCTGCTTCATTTTGTTGCTGACGTCGGAACTTAAGCCTCTGAATACTCGTTTTCATCTGTCTGTTCGATCAATCATTACTTCAAGCTCACAGTCTGTAAAATTCTTCTTCTTCTTCTTCTTCTTCTTCTTCTTCTTCTTCTTCTTCTTCTTCTTCTTCTTCTTCTTCTTCTTCTTCTTCTTCTTCTTCTTCTTCTTCTCTTCTGACTTTTCTCCTCAAAACTAAACCACATCACCACATTCATAGTAAATTGTGTGGACGGATATGTAAGAGGAAAAGACGTACGTGAGGTATTTAGAAGAGAGTGTGTGTTTCCTGTTTGTGTGTTCACACAGTTTGTTTCCGGCCCCGGTGTTCACACACCGAACAACACTCTGCTCGACAGAAACTCACCATGGTCGCTGAACCGCCGCTGCTTCTGATTGGTCGATGCGTTGCGAGAGTGGGCGGGCGACTGACTGGAGCCGTTGAGGTCGCTGGTGGGTCGCGACCTTTGAAGCAGGTTACTGCTGGACAAAGACGCACTGCCCTCAAACTGGAGGAGAGACACAACAGGGGATTGTCGGTAGGAGACTGGCTCAGTTACACACAGGACAGTTTGGAAATTTGACCTCTCTGGAGACGATTCTTCAGGGTTTGACGGAGCTAAGCTAGCAGTTTCCCCCCGGTTCCAGTCTTTGTGCTAAGCTAGGCTAAACATGCCCTGACCCGTCCCAGAGACAGAGGTGAATCTGATGTCTGAGACAGAGATTTGACTGAAGAGTTCATGTGGCAGAACAAACCTCAGCAGCTTTCCTCCCCAGCAGCAGGTATATCGCCGTCACCTCGTTGTATTTCTGACCCTCGAGTGCTTTCATCACTTCCTCCTGAGGGAAGCCCATCGTCCCCATCAGCTCTGATTGGTCAGAAAAACACAGGATCAAGACCTGCACTCGTGAACACAGCGATGCTCTGAGCTAAACGCTAACATCAACATGTTAGCACTAGCTAAGTCTCTGAGGCTGATGTGACGCCGTCAGTTTTGCTGGTTTTCGGTCATAAACCAACGTGTTGGACACGTTAACACGTTCACCTGATGATGGCGCTAATGGAATGTGTGGTTATGGCTCAGGGGTAGAGCCAGCGTCTTGTTACCGGAAGGTCGCTGGTTCGATTCCCCTGGTCTGCATGTCAAAGGGCAAGATACTGAACCCCAAACTGCTCCTGATGTGCTGGTCGACACCATCAGTGTGTGAATGTCTGAAATACTGTAAGTCGCTTTGGACAGAAGCGTCTGCTAAATGTACTAAATGTAAATCCTGAGATTCAGGTTTACTCTTTACTTTGACATGAGAGGAATTTAACTTGTCGTGTTAATAAATATCACTTGACAGAGGAGGAAGACGTAAAGTGTAAAGACAGTTAAAGAAGCATGAACTGCAAGTCTACGAGCGTAACGAGAAATTAACAAATACGAAGAAATATTGTAAAAAAATACAGAAAATGTAACCCTGAGGAGACAGTTCAAAAGAGGGTTATGGTGACACCATAATCAAACGTGTGTGTGTGTGTGTGTGTGTGTGTGTGTGTGTGTGTGTGTGTGTGTGTGTGTGTGTGTGACCGACCGATGCGTTTGAGGTCGTTAAAGTCTTGTTCTGGTTCGTTGTAGGATTTCAGCTCCTTCTCCTCGTAGCCGACGTTCATCCATCGATCTTTCATGATTTGCTGGGAAACACACAGACGGCTGAGATTAAAGGAACAGTTCACACAACAATCCTGCGCCAGTAAAGCTCGGATCAGCGTGACATCATGATGATGACAGGTTGCTGGTTCGACTCCCCGACGCTGGTTTTACCTGCAGACTGCCTCGTTTCCCCGGGTTCAGGACCAGCAGCTTCTTCAGCAGGTTCTCACAGTCGGTCGACATGTAGAACGGAATCCGGTACTTTCCTCTGAGGACACGCTCCCTCAGCTCCTACACACACACACACACACACACACACACACACACGTTAGCATGTCAGGCGTGTCTCTGTTAGCGCTGTTGTTGGTGTTAGTGTTAGCTAGTGAGCTAACCACAGACCATATTTACACGGCGGCCATCTTCCTCTGACATCACACTCAGGGTTGGAAGCTCAAACTTTGTTCTTGGTTCCCATAAAACTGACAAACGTATTTACAGCCCAAGCTGTGAGATAAACAAGGTTTGTTCTGAGAAACTGGGTCATGCAGCTTCTCTACAGGTTTTTTCAGACTCTTCTTCAAAAATAGTGTTTTATAAGAACAGCTCGGCTGTATCCTGCCTTCTGTCTGACTAGTTCAAATGATATCCAGCTAAAATAAACAACAAAGAGAGAAATTAAGTTTGTTCCAAAGTTCAGTTTCTCAAATCTGTCCAGAGTGAACCCTCTTCACAAACAAATCAATAAGGGATCTCTGGAAAAGACAATGAACCACGCTAACGCTAAGCTAACTGCAGGCTAATGCTAAGCTAGCGGTGTCGACGTAGTTCTCTATAACAGTACCTTCAGGTTCTGTCCGTCGAAGGGCAGCGAGCCGCTGACCAGCGTGTAAAGAATCACTCCCAGACTCCAGACGTCCACCTCCGGCCCGTCGTACTTCTTCCCCTGCAGGGTCACAGAACTACATTACCCAGCAGCCCACTGGCTTATAACAACAACACACGTCACTGTCCTGGAGGAGGAGGTGGAGGAGAAAGTATACACAAACATTTCAAACATAACGTGTATGCCTCGTGTACATTATTGCATTATTA
>CM077786.1:36670487-36802987 GCA_039737535.1 Lagodon rhomboides
CTATAACTCCAGGAGAGTCAGAGAGCGTTTGTGAGACACGTCAGCAGTCAAACTACAGTAAGTGACTTCCTGTTGCTGTCTCTGTATCTCTGATCTGCTCGTGTCTGAGGCTAAACTCACCTCTCGGCCGGTCAGCGTGTGTCTGGCCAGTTTGACTTTGGCGAAGTTGCCCTTGCCGATAGTTTTCAGCAGGCGGTAGTTGCCGACGTGCGGCTGTTCGTCCGTGACGGAGGCCACGGAGCTGCGACATGGCGGCAGACTGTGGCGGCTCGATGATTTGGTGGGTGGAACTGGCGGCTCGGGGAGGCCGTCTGAAGTCTTTGGCTGAAAGAGACAGAAACAGATTCATCATGAACATTTGGATGATCTTCAGTCACACTGAGCTGCGTGTCTACATCAGAGGGAAACGGAATAAGACTCAGATCTGACGCAGGAGTAATGAAATGGTTTGAATCCTCGTCACATGGAAGGAGTCAGAGATCACCTTCCAACAGCTAACAAAGAGCAGAATCAACACGTATGCAGATGACACTGTTCTTCACTGCTGTTTGTGTCTGGAGGATGTGGATTTGTTTTTTTGGAGTTAATAAATGTTTCCTGAACCCAAACAAACTCAGTCTGAACTCGTCAGAAGCACCAGAAGCTTCAGAAGCAGGAACATGGTTAACACCTGAGCACATCTTCTCCTGGATCACTGCCGACAGTGGAAGCTGGTCCTCTGAGGAACTACTGGCAGCGACAGACGTGGTCTAACTGCTGCGACCAGCGAGAGAAGCAACGTTTTTTGAAAACAACAATGGCGGCTCATCGGGAGGTTAGCGTAGCTGCTAGCATCAGTTCTGTCAGAACAAGAGTTATTTCACTGAAAGAGCAAAGAACCACAGTGACGGCTGTGTTTCACTCTTCTCTCCGTAGTTTGACTCACTAACTGCTGTTTGCTCCTGTTCATCTGATTGGTTGAAGTAACGGTTCATCCAATGACCTGCCAAGTCTCCAGTGTTGTTTGTGTTGTTTCCCGCTCTGACACTGGTGAGCAGACTGATGCTACGCTAACCTCTCTGCTCGTCCACGCCGGCTTATTTACGGACTTTCGGAGGCTTTCTGCACCTCGTTGAATTGTGGTGACTCCCAGTCGTTCTCACAGGCCTGAAACCAACGTGAACTCACATCGTTTACATCAAATGGAAGCTCAGATTCTCTTCATGCTAAAGGCCCCCACACACCGCCCAAGGCCGACTTCCTTCTCCGACCACTCCGTCGGATCCGTTCGGTAGAAAAGTCACACTGAAACACACCGCCCCGGCTACACAGCAGCGTATACGTTCTGCGCCTGCGCGAGATGCAATAAGTCTCCTAAACATCGGGTGGCGCTAGTCTCGTGCCAGTAACCCAAAACATAAAAACAGGAAATGACAGAACGGAGTGCGGACCGTAGCTTATCAGAACAAAGCACACACAGTGTTAGCTCGGCATTACTTGCGTGATGTCGTATTACGGTGGTCTCTCTTCCACCAGGGCAGCCAGCTGCTCCTCAAAGTCCTCGGTCCACACAGCCATGGCTTCCAAACATACGCTGGTTTATCCCCAAAATAACGAACGGTGAAGTGTTGTTTGTAACTCTGTGCCGTCTCTGTTCATGTGGTTTGTTTACCGTCGTCACTTCCGCCGCCCCTCCCACACGCCGCGCTGATTCGCTGGCACACCGCCAATCAGAATGGTCACTGAACAGCTAGCTAACAACCAATCAGAGTATCCGACGGCGTCCAACCTCAGACGGCCGACTGAACATGTTCAGTCGGATCAGACGCAGCTGAACACACCGAACAGAGCAGCTCCCGAACTCGTCCGACTCTCTCCGAACGCTTCAGACGTCCGACGTCTGAGCCGGTGTGTGCCGGCCTTAACACAACCGGTCATCTTCTCATCACACATCGGGCAGATTCACACCTGGACGTCGGTCAGATGTGTCTCTACAGCTCACTGACTCACTGAAACTATCGCTGTGGCTTCAGGACGACGACAGTAACAAAGTGAGCTGCTGACCGGCGGCTGTCGGAGGAACTGGAGCTGATGGAAACCAGTCCGACAGCGTCTGAACCGGCTGGAGGAGTCGACACTGAGGAGACAAACACCTCTACTGTTACACCGTGACATCACAACGCACCGCTGCTGACACTCAACACCGACTGAACAACAGTCAGTTACAGTAGATCATATTCAGGTCGGGACACGTGACTCCAGGTGCGAGTCCTCAGGCCACCTGATGTGCAACTTACTGCAAAAATGTGAACTGAGCAGCCGTATCAGCAGCGTCCACTGCTGTGTTTCTGTTCTGATGTGAACTCAACTGTCCGGCTCTCCGTTGCTGCTGAGTCGTTGCTGAGAGCGAATGAGATCATCTGAACTGAACCGACCACCACATGCAGCAGGTGTGATCACAGATTAACAGACGCTTTGCTTCCTGCGGTCTGAATGCGAGCAGTTCCTCCTCCTCCTGACGCGGCGGCAGTTTAAAACAGGAACTTCTTTTTATTTATGGTTCAGTTTACAGACTCCAGCAGCTGCAGACGTCCTCCTCTGGTCCGTTGGTCCAGCAGAGCCCGGCGACACCACAGAGACCGCCGTCTATCGGCTCAGATTTCCTGTGATTAAAAGCAGCTTCCTCTTCGTTCTTTGACCAGCTGATTTACAGATTCTGGAAAAGAGACCACGGAGACCTGAAGTGAAACCAGAGCTTCACATTAACATTTCCAACAACAAGAACCACCAGAACTCTGCAAACCTTCCAAAACAGATCACCTGACACCCACAGTGGCTGAATAATTATGTTTCACTTCATCATCATCGCGTCTCTCCTCTCTCAGTGACAGCAGGTTTGTCACCTACACCTCCGTCGTCAGATGTTGTCGTACTGTCACCTTCATCCATCCCATCCTAAGACCCCTGCAAACACCGGACAGGGAGGACCGGGACGGACCGGGACGGACCGGGACGGACGAGTGGCGACAAACTGCAGTTAATCAGGACGTTCTTCATTCTGTCTCAGGCTTCAGCCAAAAGTCATTATCAGAATACTGACTGGTTTTTACGTTTCAGGTGAACTGTCCCTTTAACCACACGGACGCAGCTCTCCTGTCCGTCCTCCACACGGCTCATCGAACTCTGCAGGAATCACCTGCTCGTTTTTACTTTAGGTTTCCGCTCCGTGCGTCGGCTCTTCGCTGGCTGATGGACGGGGTCGTTGTCGTGGCGCTGTAACAACTACACGGGAACGAAGGCTGACAAATCATTGGCTGTGTAACTTTTAGAGTTTAAGTTCACAAAGAGAGAACGAGCTGAGCGTCGTCAGCCGTGCTCGCAGCTGTGTGACGACGAACTCGGCTCCAGAACCAGGAGAACACGGTGATAATGGGTTCTTCAGAAACATCACACAATCAGAAACATGTTTCCTTTGGACAGGAACTCTGTATCCTGTTTGGCCCAAATGTTCTGAAAACTGATGGATAATATCATCAACATCTATGACTACGTGCTGGTGATCTTCAGGATCCATCCTGTGTTCGACAACGAACACGACCCCTTGTGATTAAAACTAGCATTAATTAGCCACTATGCTAACCAGGATGAGTCAGGAGGATCGTTATCCTGCCAACCCAACCCCCAACACACACACACACACACACACACACACACACACACACACACACACACACACCAGGAGGTCAGAGGTCAGAGTTCAGGGGGTGGTGCTGGAGTCCCATAGTGATCCTGTGTGTTGCCATGGTGACGGAGAAAGCCTCCAGCAGCTGATTTCACAGTGACTCTTCTTCACACTCTCACTGTGATGGACTGCACACGACACAGTGACGGGGGTCAAAGGTCACCACCAGAGGAGGGGGGGGCGGTCGTCGTGTCTTTAAATGTGACTTCTGGAGGACTGAGAGTTAAACACATCTCCTGATTCCAGCTGCAGTGTATTCTGGGAAAAATCAATAGTATACAGACAGCAGGAGCCGGCGGAGCTGCTGAACGTCTGACAGGTCAAAGATTCAGACCGAGGACGCGAAGACACGATGGACGAGTTGATTCAGTTACACTGTGAAGAACAGTTCACACAGGCTCCTTTATGAAGCAGGTTCTGACGTTCTGACTCGAATGATTCTGAACGGTCTCGTCGTCTAACAGAGCTCCTGCACCTGAGCCAGAGTCAAACTCACCGATCCACATTTGTATATATTTTAATCTTTACAGTATTAACGAGGTAATAACACAAACTGTCTCCATCAGTGAATAAACCAGCTGTTCTCAGAGGAAACACTGTCTGAAGCTGGAAAGGTGGCAGGGTCCGCCACATATAAACACAGTAAAACAGTATAAACTGTGTCGTCCTTTAAGGTCAGTTTCTGAACCTTTAAACTACAGACTGCTCCTTTAAACTACAGACTGAACCTTTAATCTACAGACTGAACCTTTAAACTACAGACTGAACCTTTAATCTACAGACTGAACCTTTAATCTACAGACTGAACCTTTAATCTACAGACTGAACCTTTAAACTACAGACTGAACCTTTAATCTACAGACTGAACCTTTAATCTACAGACTGCTCCTTTAATCTACAGACTGCTCCTTTAATCTACAGACTAAACCTTTAATCTACAGACTGTCCTTTAATCTACAGACTGAACCTTTAATCTACAGACTGATCCTTTAATCTACAGACTGAACCTTTAATCTACAGACTGCTCCTTTAATCTACAGACTGAACCTTTAACTATTTGAACTCCTTTCAAAATAAAACTAAATAAACACAGTAACTTAAACACATTTAAAGTAATAATCACGTGACCTGATCAGACAGCAGCGACAGTAAAACTCCATCCAGACTGAAAACAGCTCCGGAGTCACACAGTCAGTCATCAATAATCGATAATCGGAGCCTGGTCTACCTGTTCGGACTCCCTCTCGCTCACCGGGGTCAGAGGCATCCTGCCGGACATCTTCCTGCTCTCCTCCGCGGCTTTCTGCTCGCTTCAGTCCGGGACAAGCATCTCCTCCGCCGGCTGCTCTACAGCATCTCTCCCCGGGAACCAGGCCACCTCAGCGGGGCTCGGCTGGGAGGCTCCGCCGGCCGGAGGCAGAGGGAGGCCGGGGCGGCGGCTACAGGAAGGCCCGGTGTTTGCGTCGGTGCGGGAGAGAGCCCCGCATGGAGACAAAGAGGGAGCGAGAGAGAGGAAGAGGAAGAGGAAGAGGAGGAAGACGAGGAGGAGGAAGAAGAAGACAGGAGAGGTGTGAAAGTAAAAAGCTTTCCAGCAGCTTCCGGTGGTTTATCAGGTCAAACAGCAGCACTGCGGAGCGAGAAAAAACTGTGACGTCAGAGCAGAGCTCCTCCTCCCCGACATCCTCATCTTCATCATCGTCATCCTAGAAATATCCCAGCATCCTCCTCAGCTGCTTCCACCCGGAAGTCTTTTATTTTGTTACATCTGTGTATGTTGATGGAGGATCGGCTGCAGTACAAGTACAAGTACAACCAGGAACAGGTACAGGTACTCAAGGATTTCAAAGTAAAAGTACAACATGTACTGAAAGATTTCAAAGTAAAAGTACAACATGTACTCAAACATTTCAAAGTAAAAGTACAACATGTACTCAAGGATTTCAAAGTAAAAGTATAATCCGGAACAGGTACTCAAGATTTTCAAAGTAAAAGTACAAGATATAATAAAACATTTCAAAGTAAAAGTTCAACATGTACTCAAAGATTTCAAAATAAAACTAATCAATGCAGGAACTGTTCTGGCAGGTCCTGAGTAGAGAGTCTGACTGGATGTTGTTACTGGGAGGTGGAGGAGGTGGAGGAGGAGGTGGAGGAAGAGGTGGAGGTGTAGCAGTCACATACAGGAACATCAGCAGAGCAGGGAGCTCAGATGAATGTTTATTAGGATTCAATGACAAATCCTGGTCGTTAATATGTGACATAACAGTTATCAGTGCTGCTACGACAGAGTCCAAACTCCCGTCTCAGGTCCTCGGTCCTCCAGAGTTGGAGTGTACCTGGATCACAGAGCAGGTATTCTGTCCTTCTACAGCGTCTCTGACACCACAGAGTCCAGACCACATTCACTCAGCCCCTCTGTGCTGGACTGTGTTCGGTTAGTTCATTAGAGTCGGACAGACAGAAGTCATGTCAGAGGAAACTCCACAGCTGAACACTTCCTGTTCTGCTCCGTCTCAGCAGCGTCTCTGTCCAACATACACATGTAGAGTTTATCAAAGGTCACATTTCTGTTCTGGACGTTCATGCAAATTAGTGCATATTTAATTGGATTGCCTCATTTACATATCTAAAGGTCCACATGTTGATTTCTGAGCCTCACTGATGCCACCAAGTGGACCTTTAATGACATTTCACTGTGTTAATGTGAGTAATGTGTGTTTTCTTTTTGTGTTAAATAAAAGACAGTTGAACCTTCATGCTGTCAGTTTAATAAGAATAGATAATCTATAATAGATAATAAGAGTGAATGTTGCTGAACTCCAAACCCTTCGACCTGTACAGCTGTTATTGTAGTTATTAAGTTAATTATTAATCAGAGTTACAAACACTTTAGGACCTTTTATGAGACTGATTTGGTGAATTGGCTCTTTTCCCTTCTTCACCCGAGCTGATCTAATGTAAACTGGATCTAATTAATAATTATCCCTGATAATCATTCATTATTATTGACAGACAATTTGAACCCCTGTTGATGTTGCATGAAGCTCATCAGGAAACATGTGAATATTATAAAACGCTGTAAATGTCTGAGGGACAAACGGAGGACGTCTGATCTCTCAGCTGTCCGTCTCCTCAGGACCGCTGGTTCAGTTCTGTTTCAGTCCAACTCTTTTCTTCTTTGTTTCTGCTCCTCACCTGTCAATCAAACATTATGGGCGGGACTTTGACGTCTCATCAGTTGTTGTTGTTGTTTATGTGGCGTTCAGTGAACATTATAAGTTTAGTTCACCAGAGCTGACGTTTGTCTGCATGAAGATAATAATGATAAACTTTATTCATACAGCACCTTTAAAAACACACAAGTTCTAAGTTCTGTATCGGAGACAACTGGACCTTCTTCACTTCTGACAGGAGGAGCTGCAGGGTTTTAAACTGTGTGGGAGGACTGAGAACCTTCACCAACACAGAAACTCTGGAGGCTACATATATAATATGTTGGAGAGGAACAGGAGGAAGTCCAGTCTGAGGTGAACACGAGAACACGAGTTGTGACAGCACAAAACATCTAAATGAGTTATGACAAGTAAAAGAAGTTAAAGTTAAAACAACAGCTTCACATTAGTCTGTAGAAGTGTGACAGTGATTTAAAGGGCCTCGTCTCTTCAGGTCGGTCAGAGCTGACTGGATGTTTCTCTGCACGAGTCCGAAGTGTTTCCTTCTGTAAAGACATCCGTGATTACATTTATGTGTTTGGCAGAACTGTAATCGTCATGATCGTGATCAATCATTCATTATTGTTGACTGACTGATTGACTTCACAGTTTGGTTGTTAAAAACTTTATAGACACACGTGAGACAACAAACCTGCAGGAGTCCAAAGTCCTCACAGTCTGTCCTCCAGCAGAAGTTCAGATACTTGTGTACAAACAGACTCTGTAAAAGTAGAAGTACTGATACAGCTTCTTTACTCCAGTAAAAGTAGAAGTACTGATACAGCTTCTTTACTCCAGTAAAAGTAGAAGTACTGATACAGCTTCTTTACTCCAGTAAAAGTAGAAGTACTGATACAGCTTCTTTACTCCAGTAAAAGTAGAAGTACTGATACAGCTTCTTTACTCCAGTAAAGTAGAAGTACTGATACAGCTTCTTTACTCCAGTAAAGTAAAAGTACTGATACAGCTTCTTTACTCCAGTAAAGTAGAAGTACTGATACAGCTTCTTTACTCCAGTAAAAGTAGAAGTACTGATACAGCTTCTTTACTCCAGTAAAAGTAGAAGTACTGATACAGCTTCTTTACTCCAGTAAAGTAGAAGTACTGATACAGCTTCTTTACTCCAGTAAAGTAGAAGTACTGATACAGCTTCTTTACTCCAGTAAAAGTAGAAGTACTGATACAGCTTCTTTACTCCAGTAAAAGTAGAAGTACTGATACAGCTTCTTTACTCCAGTAAAAGTAGAAGTACTGATACAGCTTCTTTACTCCAGTAAAAGTAGAAGTACTGATACAGCTTCTTTACTCCAGTAAAGTAATCGAGTACAGGCTCTGACATGTCCTCAGAGTATCAGAGTAAAAAGTCTCCCTCTGAAGGACATCTGTGGTCAAAGCTAACTGAAGCTCACGTCATATTAATATAATTCAAAGACTATTAAAGTTAAAGGTAGAATCAGCAGGATTTGTCCCAGCTGTTCCTGAACGCACCACAGAGACAGCTGATTGTTGAGTCTCATTCCCAGGACGTCACATAGACACATGTTGGGTTGTAAAGCCTCGATAATGATCCATAATTCAGCTCAGATGCATCAAACTAAAGTAACGAGGCTGATCTGAAGCTGTGAAGATACCTGAAACTGTAGAGTAACTAAGTATTTGTACTTCATTACTCCACACCTGTCTGTCGCTGTAGATGAGTGACATTGGGAGGACTGGGTTTCCTCACAGCCACGGTGTGAATCCTCACACTTCACAGTAAAGACTTGGTTTGAGCTTCAGTTGAGGTAAGGACACCACAAACACCATCAGGCACCTGGAGGGTTCTGGTCATCTGCTCCATCAGCACGGAGACGTTTGTGAAACTGAAATTTGAAGTAGAATAACTCCATCTAGTGGGTGAATTTGGACCTGCTGGGTCCACAGAGGTGAGATGTTCAGATGCCTCCTCAGTGTGGAGGAGCACGAACTCGTCCTGTCACAGCGAGCTTCAGGTTCCTGCTCAGCTGAGAGTCGTCATCTTCTCCTACAGGTCAGGAGGTCAGAGGGAAGCAAAGGAGGTGCAGACTCCTGAAGCTCAGACCGGAGTCGCCTCATCTGTTCACTCCATTTCTTTTCTAAAGCCACAGTGGCGCCTCTCAAGAGCTGCAACACCAGCAGCCCAGTCAACCAATCAACCAATCAACCAATCAATCATTAACTATGACCGGCCCAACACTGCACTCCGTCTCTCTGTGTTCATGCATTTAAATTAGCTGCTCACAACTTCCTGTTACTGACCGAGGACCCTAAAGCAGAAGGAGGGGTCCTCACGTCACCTCGTCTCTGGTGTCAGCTGTGATGAAGTCAGTTCAGAGTCGAGGTCGACACCTGAGGTTCTCAGTGTGGTTACAGGCTCATCAGTGATGTTCTGTTGGACCCGACCCGTCCGATCTCTGCATCATCAGCCTGTCGATAAAAGCTCAGGCGTCGACCTCGTCTCTGACGTGAGCTCTGTGATCTCATGTTTTAGTTTTAGAGCTGCTCAGTTTGTGAATATTCTCGTTCATCCAGGTCATAGTTATCTCAAGGAAACTGAATCGAACGCAACTGGATTTGGTTTTTGTCTTGAAGACGTTTCACCTCTCATCCGAGAGGCTTCATCAGTTCCTGCTCGCTGACTAGGCTGGGACTAGTCCAACTAGCCGGTGTGGAGGTCCAGCTATTTAACAAGGCCACTGATGTCTATGGGTCGTATGTGCTCCGTTATTGCCAACAACAGTCGTTAGTATGGTCGTTGGGGATGGTGGAAAGTTGTGGTTGGTGGAAAGTTGTGGTTATCCCAACTGGACCTTTGTGAAAACTGCAGCAGGTTCCAGAAAGAACACCAAAGTGGTGGAGGAACAAAAGCAGGACAAACGAAATAACAGTCATCCCGCATCAGTGGCCTTGTGACGCCTCCTGAGAGGTTAAATAGCTGGACCTCCACACCGGCTAGTTGGACTAGTCCCAGCCTAGTCAAGGGAGCAGGAACTGATGAAGCCTCTCGGATGAGAGGTGAAACGTCTTCAAGACAAAAACCAAATCCAGTTGCGTTCGATTCAATTTCCTTGAGATAGCTGCTCAGTTTGTAAAGAGTCACAGCACGACTCCTGCTGGGAGCTGCATGCTGTGCAAATAAAGACCGACTGAGTTTAATTTGTAATGACGTCCAAAACATTTATTTTTTATTATGATGTCACAAACAGGATCACTTGATGTTTTTCCCTCCACTGCTGAGTTTGGTTCCGTCGGTGCAGACTGTCCTCCCCACAGAAACAAAGATGTAATCAGATTACAGATACTCTAAAAGTGGTTACGAGTTAGTTTGGACTTTATTCGAGAGGGCAGCTGGAGACGGGATGACATGCAGCGAAGGGCCAAAGGTCAAACCTGAGCGGCTGCAGCGATTACTCAGTGACTGGATCGGAACACAATTCTTAAAGAAATCCTCTGACGGTAACTAACCGATGACATCATCATCATCGTTTGCAGAAATCCAAGACTACAAATCGAATAAACTTTAAAGACTTTAAGAAGAGAGCGTCGTGGTTTAACGTCTTCTGACACGACACAGAAAGAAAAAGTGATAAACTTTCAGGAACTCAGCTGTCTTCTGCTGACCAGAACCAGAACCAGCAGCGCCTGCAGGGTCCAAACACCCCGACAACAGAACCGCAGCAGCTACAAAGAGAAGGAGGCCACTCTGTGTGTTGTAGGAGTTTGGTTTAATATTGTACTGAAAAATAAATTAACGAAAATAACTTTTAAAATGCAACAGAAGACGAGAGAAAAGAAAAAAGAAAAGAAAGATCCAGATTATAAACATTCTTTGCCAGCAGGGGGTGGAATCGCAGTGCTCATGGAAGATTAAATTTACAAATATATATATAAAAAAGGAATTTATTAGACATATCCACAAATCACGAAAGCATTCCTTTACATCCAGTGAGCTGAATCTGGTCTACCACCCGAACCGTTGTTCTTCCAGCTACAAAAAGGTCTAGAAAATTTATATTTATATATGTATATATTTCATACACATGCCCTGTGTGTGGATGAGGCTGTAAAAAACTAAACTGTACAAAAACAAAAAGCACACCGTGGTGATGTCGTCGTGGATGGAATGATGATTAAAAGAAAGGAAACTCGTGGTTCAGTAGAAACGACACTGTGACGACGAGGCCGATGTTTGGAATGAAACGTCGATTCATCCGACTGACGGATTTTGGCTTAAAAACGGAAAAACTGAGCCCGTCGTCACAGAGCGCTCATCATGGAGGTGAAGTGAGTTTTAGTGTTTTACTCAACAGCTTCTGGTGCTTCAAAAAAAACAAACAGGAGGAGGTGCTTCAGTCTTCAGATTCATCAAGATGAAGGAGGAGGAGGAGGAGGAGGAGGAGGAGGAGGAGGAGGAGGAGGAGGAATGACACTCGAGTTAAATAATTAAATATTATCTACAGGTCTCAGCTGAACCGGAGGAAAAATTAAAAAGCTTCAGTCTCTGACACACTGGCGGTCAGATCAAGAGGACTGAGGTCGTCACCGGGTACAAATATGGAAACATGGCTGACATCAGAAATAATTCTGACCTTCGTGTTTGTGCGTCAAAAACAGAGCTGCTGCTCAGACGTCACAAACTTCATCATCATCTCACAACGTTGTCAACATTTACAGTGAAACAGCAGAATACTGGAGTCAGGATCAACACAACAACACAACAAACACGATCAGTCTCATCTAAAACCACCAGCTACAGTGTGACCAGCGTCTTCAGGAGCTCAGCTGGTTTCAGGGTCGTTCAGCTCGTCTTACAGTTCCATGTTCCCCGAGTCGGACAAACTCACCGAGGCCTCGTTTGGAACAACAGCAGCTGCTGAGAACGTCTGAAGATTTAAAACTAAGTGTTAAAAGTACACGCAGTCGAACCTGTGCAGCCACTTCAGACGGGGTGTATGCTAACACTGTTAGCTCAGCAGAACTACCTGATGCTAACACTGTTAGCTCAGCAGAACTACCTGATGCTAACGCTGTTAGCTCAGCAGAACTACCTGATGCTAACACTGTTAGCTCAGCAGAACTACCTGATGCTAACACTGTTAGCTCAGCAGAACTACCTGATGCTAACACTGTTAGCTCAGCAGCTGCATGAAGACTTCATGTTAATAAAGGTGTAAATCTGGTCTGAGATCAGTTAGTGATGTGTCTCTGCTGCAGACTGATCTCAGCAGACGAGCTGTGTGGAGACATCTGATGTTTAAATCAAGTCTCCAGCTGCTTCAGCTGTTTAGCAGAATCTAAAGGACTGAGTTTTACTTTCTGGCTGAACTCCTGATGGAGAAACACAGTTTGGGGCCACTAGATATGAAAGTGGTTGATGTGAAACCATCACGTTTAGCGAAGGGAAGTTCAATCGAAATCTTGCATCGGGCTGCAGCATGAGAACTGTTACTCAGAGCAGACGTCTGGACACAAACCGTCGCTGGATGTCAGGCAGGACGGTGACATCTGACTGAGTCACAGAGGATCGTACAGCTGAGGTCACACATGAGGCTGAGCTAACAATCAACCTGTTCTGAGACGCGTCTCTTATGAATGTAAGACTCGCTCGTGTGATCATTGACAGCTCCAGCGCAGCTACGTGGGGAGAAGCAGTGTTCGTTGTTCCTCCTGACAGATTTGTGGTCATTCAAACCTAAAAACTATTTAGTGTCAGAGATTTAGATTATTTTGACTTCAGCCTGCACAGGTTGGTAAAATCATCCATGAGTTTGAGAGTCGGGGTTAGTGAGCGGAACTGTGAGACCTCCCTGAAACCGAGCCGTCCCAAGAACCTGGCGTCAGCTGCAGTTTCCTGCCCGGGCCGGTCAGTCCGCTCGCTCTGAGAGCCTCTACGAGTAAAGCTGTAAACTTTGGTTGTGACTCCTCCTCGTGACGCCGCCCAGCGACGGAGACGGCAGGAGGGAGGAGAGGAGGGAAACCATGACGAGGGGTCTGTGGTCATGCTCTTCATTCATACATTCACATAAATGGGAATCATTAATGTCGTCATCCTGCAGGTGAGCACACACCTGGGATGACCGTCAGTGATAGAATAATGGCCCCTCCCACCAATAAATACCTAAACCCCGCTCACTGACAAATAATAAAATACATCACACCGCTTCGTCCGCGTCTACAGCGAGTCCTTAAACCTACAGCCAGCACGGCGAGGAACCATCATCTACAGCCGGAGACACAAACGGATTTACACGTCTCAAACCGTCCTACGAACCGAGCAGAGGGGGAGGGGGGGGCAACGTGACCGGGCCGACATGGCGTGCTGCTAGTTTTTCTTCTTGACGTTGTTGTTTGAGGCGAGCCGGGGCCGCGGCGCTGGGATCAGGCTCCCCAACGGGACTCGACTCCGGGCCACCTCGAAGAGTTTGGAGAACACCTGGAGGAAGAGGAGGAGGAAGAGGAGGAGGTCACTGCGAGGTCCTGAACACTCAGATCAACAAACACACAAAGGATGAAACAGTTCTGGAGCGACTTTTTAATTGAAACACGCTGTTTTTCTTTGTTACTTAAAGGACACATCAGTCCCAGTTTTAACTTCTGGAAGTCGTTCCTGTCAAGAGAAAACTTTTCCTGCTTTTGCTTCCAGTCCATCATCACAACAGCTCGTTTCACCGCTATGCAGACGACACTGCGTTATATCCGACACATCAGTTCGACATGTGGACTGTTGGTGGGGTTGCTTGCCTCGAGCTGAGAGGCACAACATATATCGATCAGCCCCACTGGACTCATTTGCAAATTGAGATCCGATCCGACAACGAGAACACGTTTCTATTCCACATGTGGACGTATCAGACGTGTAACAATGTTCCCAAATGTTTTCTGTGTGTTGAGATTATCTACGAAGTCAATGCAAAGACAGGAACTGAGGCAAATTCAAGTCTTGCAGTGCAAATGACTCAGTGAAGCGAAGCAGCTGATGTGACACAACTGGACCGAACTAAAGAAGCTCTGCAGGTCACCAGAACTTTAATTCCTGCGTTGCTCACCTTTCGAGGAGTCCTCTGGAAGCATTGAGAGAGAAAATAAGAGGAAGGGTTAGAGGAAGAGGAGGATGGAAAGGTGACGGATTACAAAGCACCGGCTCAGTTTGAAAAATGTGATGGAAACTTCTCACTGGTGGTCGAGGAAAGATGGTCCACAGAGACCACTGAGAACAAAACCAGGATATTTTCACTGCTTAAGGAACAAACCTTTGAATGAGTCGCACATATTTCAGACATCGAGACAACCAAGTGTTTCATGCTGTAAAAACTATAATTTAACTGATGTAGAAGGTAGATTTTTATATTTAATTTATATTTCGTAAATTGAAGATCCTTCGTGACTCCGCCCTCTGACAGAGTGGGTCAGGCCTCCACACGGGTCGACACCAGGAGGTCTGACTGGACCGGACCGTCCAGGAAATCATCCACATAAAACATCTAGCCACTCCTTTTGTTTGATTACAAGCTGATGGAGATCATGTCTCCAGTCGGTCCCATTAAACCACAGAAGAAGAAGAAGAAGAAGAGGACATTAAAAGAGCTGCAAATCAGACATTTCTGTTTGTTTTAACCCATTCAGGCCGGGAAAGCATTGCCGCATTTCTACCATTAAAACCGGGGCGCTGTTGCGTAATTCTACCATTAAAGCCGGGAAAGCGGGTACGTCTTTCTTCGGAAGGCAGCGATTTCGAGGAGTTTCTCGGCTTCGAAGAAGACAGCCTCGCTGACATAATTACTGAGGAGGGCTTTGACCCAATCGACCGGGAGTTATGGTTGAGGCAGATGTTTGAGGACAACGACGATGATAACGACGACGAGTTTGAAGGGTTTGAAAGTGAGTGGAAGACTGACAACTACCACAGTAATCAGCGTAGTGTTTTCAATCGCACAGCAGGGGGAAAGTGGATTTGCCTGCAGACGCCACACCGCTGCAGGGATGTGATCAGATTTTTACGGAGGAACTTTGGGCGCATCTTGTTACCGAGACTAATAATTACCGTGACCAGGTTCAACAAACTCCAGCTCACATTGAGTGCTTCAGGAAGCACTATCGCCGGCACATCTAAGGCAGACTGTTAGTCATTACATTCTGGTCTTGTTCTTTTTTTCTAGTTGATTTTTATTTATTTTCTCACTGTTTTTTATTTGAAAATAGCGCTGTTCCTGCACTGACACTTTACTTTGACACTGACAATTTGTGTGTTCACTTTATCTAAATAAACTCAATGTCTGAGGAAAGCCACAGGTGTAAGCTCTCAAATACTTTTTGAATTTTGTTTCTATCTGCTACAGAGGCTGAGAAATCAATCATTTAGTAGCTGTTGAATTTCCAGGTTTTAGGGGTTTTTCTGAAATCGCCCGCAGGTTTTCCAGGCGTCTCAGGCCTGAATGGGTTAATGTGAGGAAGGTCTCAGTCTCCTCCTCCTCCTCATCGTCGCTCTGCACCAGCTGAGGCTTTCAGTTTCTAGATTCTGTGTTTACTCAGAAATGAACACTGTTTAAAATAAACGGGAGGCTGGACACACGAACATCTCACCTGTTCCCAGAGGGTTTCAGCCACCTGGTCGATGACTCCTCCCACCTCGCGGAACTCTCCGGAGTATTTGACGTAAGCCCAGATGCAGAGCGCCGTCAGAGCCACGCCCATCACCAGGTTACACAGCGTGGCCACAGAGTTGATGCCCACGAAGCCCGTGACCAGCGACACCACGTACATGATGAACATGACGGCGAACAGCGTGGCGGGCGTCCGCGCGGCGTAGAAGATGTTCTTGCCGTCGTTGTGTTTGCTGAAGTTGGCGTAGGCCTCGTCGAGCTCCGCCTCCAGCTGCTCCTGGTAGCGCCGGCAGAAATCCTCGCCGCCCATCTTCTTAACGGAGCGAAAGTGTCGCACCGACGCCTGGCGCAGCTCCACGTGGCGGCGCTCCAGCTCCGCCGGGGAGATGTAGGGTTTGTCTCCACCGCAGACCTGCCAACACAAAGCAGCCAAGATGTCATGAAGGTGAAGTAAATAACGAAGCCCGAGTCTCCCATCAAGAACAGGAAGTGATGCGTTACCTGCTCCATGCTTTTGTTGTACGCGTCTTTGGCTCCTGCTACAGCTGCAAGGTTATTAGCTTCAGCTGTCGCCTGGGAAACATCACAACACACGGAGAACCAGTCAACACGTGACTACTTATCGACACATCTCCTCTCCTCCCTTTATCTTCTGATCCGCAGCTCCAGATTTCTTCTTTCAAAATCAAACAGAACATCGATCTAAACCATCAAATTGTCCCAGATGTTTCTAGCAAGAAGACGAAGAAGAAGAAACTGTCGTTGGCAGCCCCGGCCTGAAGCTAGCATGCTAGTGTTGTTAGCACCTTCACTTCCCACTGGCTCCTCCCTTGCTACCTGAGCTAACCAGCCAACGGTAGCTTCTGTTAACAGCATTAAACACAAACTCTGGTGAAACGCTGCCCTCTTATTTGTTCCAATCATTAACTCACACCTTTAAATTATGATGATATAAATCTTGGCTTATGCTTTTTTACTTATGTAAGAAAAATGAAAAATAATACATTTTAAAAACGAGCTGTTCTCAGAGGAAACACTGTCTGAAGCTAGAAAGGTGGCAGGGTCCGCCACATGAACACAGTAAAACAGTATAAACTGTGTTAAAGGTCATGTTTCTTTATTCAGTCATGAAAACATTTGTTTTTGTTTATTTAGTTTGTTTATCAGCCAATGAGGATCCTTCTCTGCTCATTAACATTTATTCAACTACAGACTGCACCTTTAATCTACAGACTAAAGGTTCAGTCTGTAGATTAAAGGTTCAGTCTGTAGATTAAAGGTTCAGTCTGTGGATTAAAGGTTCAGTCTGTAGTTTAAAGGTTCAGTCTGTAGTTTAAAGGTTCAGTCTGTGGATTAAAGGTTCAGTCTGTGGATTAAAGGTTCAGTCTGTGGATTAAAGGTTCAGTCTGTAGATTAAAGGTTCAGTCTGTGGATTAAAGGTTCAGTCTGTGGATTAAAGGTTCAGTCTGTGGATTAAAGGTTCAGTCTGTAGTTTAAAGGTTCAGTCTGTAGTTTAAAGGTTCAGTCTGTGGATTAAAGGTTCAGTCTGTGGATTAAAGGTTCAGTCTGTGGATTAAAGGTTCAGTCTGTAGATTAAAGGTTCAGTCTGTGGATTAAAGGTTCAGTCTGTGGATTAAAGGTTCAGTCTGTGGATTAAAGGTTCAGTCTGTGGATTAAAGGTTCAGTCTGTGGATTAAAGGTTCAGTCTGTAGATTAAAGGTTCAGTCTGTGGATTAAAGGTTCAGTCTGTGGATTAAAGGTTCAGTCTGTAGATTAAAGGTTCAGTCTGTAGATTAAAGGTTCAGTCTGTAGATTAAAGGAGCAGTCTGTAGATTAAAGGTTCAGTCTGTAGATTAAAGGTTCAGTCTGTAGATTAAAGGAGCAGTCTGTGGATTAAAGGTTCAGTCTGTGGATTAAAGGTTCAGTCTGTGGATTAAAGGTTCAGTCTGTAGATTAAAGGTTCAGTCTGTAGATTAAAGGTTCAGTCTGTAGGAAACATTTGTGTCGTGCTGGTGTCTGGATGAAACATCGATGTCCCTGCTGAACGGTGAGACTACGTGACGTGAGCTGAACTGACCTGCAGCATGGACTTGGGGTGAGGAAGCTCCTCCCCCTGGTAGATCTTCATGTAAGCCTGAAAACAGAAACACAGATGAGAAGGATCGACTCCTGACTCTCCTCCTGCAGGCGCAGAAACTTTACAGACAGAAACACAACGATTGAACTGCAGTTTAACCACCAGATCAGGTCAAAATCAACTCCGCTGCTCCTCCTCGTCACAACAGGACTGTGCAGCCATCTTTAACTGAGGTGTGACATTCAGGAGGCCGGCGAGGAGCGTGGCCTCGTTAACTGTGACGGAGCCGAACGACAGGTTGGCTGTGCAGATGTGACCAAGAACTCACCTTGAAGTAGTGCAGCAGGTCTCTGCAGGTGATTTTGACTCCTCCGATCTCCTTTTCCACCAGGTTCTCTGGAGAGAGCAGCGTCGGGACCAGGTTCACCAGCTCCTTCTTAAAGTCCTCGTCGATGTCTGAGACACAAACACACACAGGAAACATGAGGTGTCACCACAGCCGGCTGCCTCCTACGGGTTTGTGACGCGTCTCAGACTGTTCAGCTCATAGTGGAGACCGGTATCGACCCGTTTGAGTCCAGTGAGAAACACGCTGTTCATCACCCAGAGGATCAAGAGCAGCAAAACCACCTGTCCCACATTTTGAAGAACTTCCCTCCAGACGTTCCTGAGAATGGGAGCGACTCTGATCGGCTCGTCCTCCAGTCCAGGAGGGAGGCAACGGTACCGCTCGCTGCGTACCGCGTCATTTTGGATCTCGCTTTCAGTTTGGTGAGAATCAAAAAAAAAAAAGTATACTAAAGAGGAACGTGGTCGGAGGGAACGATGTAACGTGGATCAGTTATCGAATCGTGAAACGTCCCCCCTCACTGGTGTTTGTCTGGACAGGAAGGATGAGTTTGACTGAAGGCATCAGAGAGAATCTGCTGCTTCGCTGGCGGCGTTTCCCGCTCAGCCGTCCTGCTTCATCACAGAGACACTGCTGGGTGGCGTTAGAAGCGTTTCCACTCGTGCAGCGATACGAGTGAAGCGGTGTTTGCAGACGTCCAAAGTTTTGGTTCCCTCATTGTTGAATTCAACACCAAAAACCAAAATGTCCCCGAGCCGATGATCTGACTCTCTGCTCACCACGCCGTCGGCCATGTTCACTGTGACGCCGTCCGACTCCAGCGTCATTACGTCATTCACAAACTAATGGTGATTGGCCATTTACGATTTAGGGGTATGTAGCTCACAGACACAAAAACCGTTCAACATTCAAACTAAAGAAATCCGTAAACCTAACGTGCGTATTGAGCCGTGGATGGATCGTACAGTTCGATATGATACTGAGATCTGAGGGAACTCAACAAAAACAACCAAAAACATGGCGTCTCCAGCGAGGAGACGTGAAAACAAAGACGAGAAACAGATCGAGTCACAGCAGCAGAAACATGTTCCACTCTGAAACTGTTTGTCAACTGTCTCAGACTGTTCAGAGTCTTTAATATTTCAGTGTTTTCAGTCTGTATGACGAGTCACAATATCTCCACCTGCACTGTGATCCTCCTCTACACCTCCTCCTCTACACCTCCTCCTGTCACAGCTCCTCCTCTACAGCTCCTCCTCTACAGCTCCTCCTCTACAGCTCCTCCTCTACAGCTCCTCCTCTACAGCTCCTCCTCTACAGCTCCTCCTCTACAGCTCCTCCTGTCACACCTCAATCAAAATCTGAGATCTGGTTGATAACCATCAGTGATGTGGATATAATGACGACCAGGATCATCGGCCTGTTGATCCCATTCCCACGTCTGGGATTCACATCTGAGGCGTCGATCACCAGTGTGCCAGAAACAGGACACAACAACACACTTCACAAATTCCTTCCTTATTCATGCAGCACTGGATGTTTGATAAAGTGTCGTCAGCCAGAGTCTCATGTTCAGATCAGGTCACACACACACATTCACACAAAAGCTAAGAGGGTTAAAGACCAGAACAAGTGGACAGCCTTTAAATCCAGGAAACACTTCTCAGTATTACATCATCATGATATCAGACTGTACCTGGTGTGTGTGTGTGTGTGTGTGTGTGTGTGTGTGTGTGTGTGTGTGTGTGTGTGTGTGTGTGTGTGTGTCTGTCTGTGTGTGTCTGTGTGTGTCTGTGAGTGTGTGTGAGTGTGTGTGTGTGTGTGTGTGTGCTCGTCTCACCTCTGAGCCGCCCATCAAAGTGAGGGTTGGTGGCCACCTTGAGTCCGGGGTGAGGCAGCAGGAAGCAGCCGATGTTGGAGAAGCAGGAGTGGATGTGTTTCCTGACGTTCTGCAGCTCCTCGTGTTGGTTCTGCTTCACCTGGACACAGACGATAACTCGCTGTGACATCGGTCTGCTCTGAATACGTGACGCCTGGCGGCTGAAACTAACCTGCAGCCGTTTCTCCAGGAAGCTCTGGCCTCCCTCCAGACCGTACGGGTGTTCGTAGGGGTAACTCCAGTCTCTGATCAGGAACATCAGGGTCTGAACGCAGAGGAACCAAGCGGCTCGTTAACAGACAGGAAGATGAGAACGTTCTGCTTCTGCAGCAACACAAATAACAACTGCACAGAGTCCAGGTGAGGAGCTCAGTGCAGGGCAGGAGAGCAGACAGCTGATGGTTCAGTTACTAACACAAGTCTCTCAAAGTCAAACTGGATGTTACGTGATCAGAGGATCCCACCTGGAAGGGTTTCTCATAGACCTCCTCCATGGCCAGGCGTCCGTACTCAGTGAAGAGCTGAGGAGAGGAGACAGTCAGTAACACGTCATAAAAGGATCAGATGTGATTGTTGCACCAGCTTCATCCGGTGTGTGAGAGCTTTTCCACTCCGAGCACTCGCCGTTTGAAAGTCTTTAATGAGATTGTTTGGAACAAAAGGAGGAGAGCGGCCCGACTGATGTTTGCTGCCTCGCTGCAGCTGATTCTCCATCAGCAACCACTTTTAAATCAATAATCTCTCAAACCTTCCTGCTCAAACTGGTCCAACACGAGAACTCTCTGACTGACTGACTGCTGACGAGCAGCTGCGACCAAAGATAGAAGATTTCTGTCAGCGCTCAGTCGGAGCTGCTTTCCTGCCTCATATGGCCGCCTGCAGAGTCTGGGGTCGGAGGTTAATCCGGACATGAACGCATCAGGAGAAAACACCTGATATGGAGATGTGCTCTCCAACAGAGCGGCTGCTGGAGATCTGTTGGAGTAGAAACCAACAGTCCAACGTCTCCTCATCTAACGACAGAACGCTTCTGCTGATCGATCACAGAAAACCCTCGCTGCTTATTAACGATTCAGTTACCTCGTACTTTTTACCCAAATACAACACTGCAGTAGACTTGTAGTTCTCGAGACCGGTCTCGTGGTCTCAGGTCTTGTCACGGCCTCGCAGTCTTTGGTCTTGGTCTTGATCCTCTCTGGTCTTGGTCGTGTCTTGGTCTCGGTTTAGGCGGTCTTGACTACAAGTCTACTCAAGACATAAATGCATTCATGATGTAGTATGCCTTTTGTTCTACAGTTTGAATGTATATGTTTATGTATCTGTTCTTTGTGATGTCTGTGTTATATTGTTCTTGTCCCACTGAACTACAGCTACAACTACAACTTGATAAAGTGTGTTATAATTGAGATGCCATTGCACACATCAAGGTGACCAGTTCTTCCTCTTGTTAATGGACAATTTGAAGTACAATTTTGTACTATTTGTACTATAAACTATTTGTATTTTGCATTTAATTTAATGCATTTTTTGGTGCACCTGCGTGTCTTTTTTTGGTCTCGGTCTCGGTCTCGAGCTGAACAAGTCTTGGTCTTGGTCTTGATACTCTCTGGTCTTGGTAGTGTCTTGGTCTCGGTTTAGGCGGTCTTGACTACAAGTCTACACTGCAGTGAAGCCCAGTGGGACTGTGTGAGCTGTCTGACCTGGAGGTGCTGGAGGTCGTCTTCCTGGACGTTCTGGGACAAGTTGTACACCTGAAACACACAAAGAAGACACCGAGACATCAACCTGCTGCCGTCACATCCTGACACAGTGGGACCTCTGACATCACACGTGACACAAAGAGACGGCTGACCTGCACAGAGCTGGTCATGGTGCTCAGGGCGAACAGCGTGGCACAGTCTTTGATGGTCGACTGGCTGTCGAACGCCCCCTGTGTGTCGATTAGCAGAACTGCAACCTGCAACAACAACAACATCACACAACGAGCTCCAACTAGATGAAGTTGTGTATCAGCTGGAATTCCCCTGAACACACACATGAAGTGTAACTGGAGGCAGTAAAGAGTTCTGCCCGGCTGTACACTGACCTTGCAGCCGTCTGGTTTCTCCACCACGAACACCTCGCTCCAGGCCAGGATGCCCGTGGTCTCCCTCTCACAGCCGCCTCGCCAGGTGAAGCCAGTCAGAGGCTCCTCCTCCCCGCCGACCCACGACCCAGCCGACTGGACGGAGACGAGACGGAGACAAACTTTACATTCTGATTGTGATTCGTCTGTTTTTCTTTGGCCAGTGAGCACAGCATGTTTGGGCCTTCTGAGACGTTTCTAATGATCAGAAATAGATTCCCGTCGTCCACTAACTCCTGAGAACCGTCACCTCGTCGGGAATCATCCCGCACGAGGTTTCTGATTCATGAAAAGTCGATCGAAATAAGCTTTCAACTGTGGGAGGATTACAAGCGGACGCAGAGCGTGCAGCAGTTAATCAGTTGTGCTTTTTCAGAAGCAGTCGGTCAGTCACAGGTTCAGGTGAGTGACCCCAGCGTGACCTGAGCTGTGGGGGCGGGGCTTATTCTACACATAAAGATGGCCTTTATGTGTGGAATAAGCAGCAGCGAGCTCAGCGGAGGCCCGGCCACAGAGCCGCCATTGTGCCGGCCTGAAATCCTCTTTACAGCACGATGAAACCCTCCAGAATGTTCCTCAGCGCTTACCATAGATTAACAACACACACACACACACACACACACACACACACACACTGTTTGCTTCCTGCTGCAGGGTTTAAAACCAACAACAGCTGACTGGACGTCAACTGGAAAAACATGTTGAACGGATGGAAACTGTTCCAGTGGTGAAACCTTCTTTAATCAGAAACCTGACTGAGTTCTCTCAGTCGTCATGGAGACACGTGTTGACAACGAGAGTCATGACTTCATCCATCACACTTTTCTGCTTTGTTGTTTTGTCAAACGATCGTCTCCGAGGTCAGGACACGGTCTGAGTTTACCTGTGAAGCAGGGCTGGGCGATTTTTTCGGTTTAAATGATTAATTTGCATTTTTACTTTCCTACGGTTTGTGAAATGGCTGAACCGAAAAATCGCGATTTCATGACACATGTAGCATATAACGCACTGTCATTGGTTCAAATGCACATGAGGTGGGTCTTGTTGGGTTTTTTAAACCACGTGACCACCCAGATGTCGTGTGGCCCCACACCCAACAAGACCCACCTCATGCCTGAAGCCAGAGGCAGCAGACAGGCTCGTCTTCCTCGCGAAAAACCTGTAGACAACTTCCTAGAAAGTTAAAGGGATGTTATTTTGTTTGAGAGTATTTTTTTATTATAAATTTTATTATCATTATTTATTATTTGTTGTATTTCATTTTACAAGTTTTTTCAGGGACGGCCTACAAGAGAATCTTTGCACAATAATGACAGCCAAGTGGTGCTGATTTTATTTTATTTTCATTTATTTTTTAATTCTTGAACAACTGATTTGTTCACATAGGCCTGGATTACTTGGTAATCTCATTTATTTTTACTGTGTTAATAAAGAAAATATGTGTTTAAATTTGCCTTGGTCTTTTTAGTTTGTTTAGAGAAAAACAGAAAAAAATCGAGGTTTAAATCGAAAATTGTCCATTAGTTAGAAAAACATCGAGGTTTTATTTTTCAGCCAAATCGCCCAGCCCGACTGTGAAGCAGCAGAACACCAGTGTAAAGGTTTGATAACTGATGGTCACCATGATGCTAACGAGCTTTAACTACAGGATGGTTCTCCACATGTGGTTTTATTTGTAGGTTTTAGGGTTGTCAAAAGTATCGATACTAAAACGTTGTATCCGGATACGAAACTCTCGCCGACGCTGCGTCCTTCTCACTTTCTGCCTTCACACACACACAGCAGCAGGCCCCTCCCCCTCACCGTGACGTGCACAGTAACAACAGAGCATGATGGCCAGTGCTGCTGCAGGAGGTCCAAACCAACCAGGTTTGGTTGAAAATGAAAGAGGGAAAAGTGTTGTTTGGAGCTATTTTGCCTTCGAGCCTGACGTGCACGGAAAGCCGAAGGACGCGGATCGGCCTGTGTGCAAACACTGCTACAAGGCGGCGGCGACCAAGTCGAGCAGCAGGCTACTTCAAACTTGGCGAAACATCTTAAGGACCGACAGCCTGGCCTTTACAGTGAATTTCGACAGGTTAGTGTCTTTCGTTTCAAACTTACCTATTACTGATGTTATCGTGGCCGGTGGCCCGCATTAATGTTGGCCGTGTTATGATTAGCCATTAGCCGCAGCTAGCAATTAAAGGCTGACGTCACGTTAATGATTATAAACAACGTAAATAAATAAATCAGGCACGTAATATGCCCATATTACGTTAATTGACACAGTGTCAGTATACATAAGCAGAGAGTTAATAAGTTTACATAAATGTTGGTGACTGAAAAGTGTTATTTTCTCTCTTGAGGACCCAGAATGAAGCAGAGAAAAGTCGACCTGCAACCAAACAGCAACACACACAGCGACTCTACCATCTGTTTATTTTCTGCACCACCTCAGACCTGAAACTTGTTATCAGAGTTGCAGTTTCTTTCTGCACAACTGTTTTTTTTATTATAAATATTTAACCTGTGGTTCTGTTCATTTTTACATGTTGCATTTTTCTTGTTAATAAAAATATTTCTGTTAAATTTGGGGGTCTTTGTTTTTATCCTTGTGGTATCGAAAATGGTATCGAATATTTTCCTGAGTATCGGTATCGAGTTGAACATTTTAGTATCGTGACGACCCTAATAGGTTTATATCAAGTTTCATGTCAGGACAGAATATTCTGTAAAATGACAACATAAAGAAACCTCTTCTGTCTGATGATAAAAGTGTTTTAGTTCCATACGGGATACGTTCTGACCGGCGATCGTACCGTGAGCGTCTCGTCCTGTCAAAGCTGTGAACCTTAAGTTTTGTCTTCTTCCATCAAACTACGATCACACAGAAGGAACATCATAACTGAAGTCAGACCAGCGTCCAGCCGGCGGAGACGACACCACCTCGGCGTACCTGTTTGTACATGAAGCGCAGCATGAAGTCCAGCAGGAAGGACTTGCCCTTGCGGAAAGCTCCGGCCACGGAGACGACGACCACGTGGAGGTCCTGCACCTCCTCCTGCAGCAGCAGCCGCTCCAGCGCCTCCTCCTGCAGCGAGAACGAGTGCTCCTCCTCATCCGCCACCACGATCTGCACCGGTCTGGCCACGCCCACCTCTTCCTCCTCCAGCAGGTCGTCCTCCTCCTCCTCATGCCTCATCGGGGACGTGTCCGATTTGAACCCATGTCCACCTGAGAGGGAAAGTTCAGGTTAAAGGTTTTACTGACCACAGGACAGAAAAGATGAAGCTCAGCCTCAGTTTCTCCAACGACGAGTGAACTGAGACTGCTCCTCAGGTAAAAGATTATTATTGGCCCAAATATCAGCAGGTAATCATCGGCGTCGACTCGGTCAACCCCTCATTTAAAAGCCGAATTCTTACGTATATTATCTTTTAACAGGTCTAAAATCAGGGTTTCATTCCGTCGTGACAACAGAAACACAAAGACGCCTCAATGATTGTGTGACCAGAAACACTGAAGACAATCAGAGGAGACGAGATGATGTCACTTCTATGTCCAAGTGTTTGACCACGTGGGTGAAAACAGACTGAATTATTTCACATTGTGACGCTGCCATTAAAAAATAAATCTAATTTGAACCAGCGGTCAGGACGACCTACAGTCCTGACGGCTCGGTTTCCTCACAGGGATCCACAAACTCTCTCGTGGTCAGAAGGTTCCTGACCTCCTCCAGCTAGCGAAGCTTCACAGGAGCTCAGCCAATAGGAAGGCTGAGGGAGTCACCGCTGCTCCGGGAAGGCAGGCAGGTTTACAGTAAACGGACGGAGCCGTGAGTCAGTGCTGTTCTCCGGAGTCGGTCCGAAGCCCTCAGCTCTCCTTGTATGGCAGCATTTACACTCCTGCAGCTCCTGGATGCTTCAGCAGGACATCTGACTGGTTTAGGTGCGTTTGCCTGAGGTCAGAACAGGAATGTGTCGTGTCTCGCTCGCTGATCTGAGATCAGGAGAGTGTAGATACGACTGTAGAGCAACGGAGGCGCTGTGCCTCAGTTCGGGGGTTGGACCTGGTGGTTAACGTGACCGTGCTCACTCAGACTCGGTCTTGTGATCCCACAGCTGACCGGGCAGGCCTGAGCCGCCTGCGGCCTCATGGGAAGAAGAGTCTTCATTCAGGTCGGCGTTGAGCGGGTCGGGCCATGTGAGCGCTGTGCAGGCAGCCACACAACAACACAACACAACAACAACACAACACTCATCTGTGTCCGCTCACTGCTGCACAGACAGTCGCTTCATCCTAACAAGGCAGAAATAATGTACAGGCGACAGTAAAACTGTCTGGGACACCTTGAAGATGAAGACGATGAAGACGATGGTGATGTGCACTTTAACTGAGGCTTTTAAGAGGAGCAGTGATCCGGTTAATCCAGCGTCCCAGTGTTCAGCACACGAGCTGCCCGAGGACAAACACTGCTCCAGCAACACAGAGAAATGAAGCAGAAAGTTCAAGCGAGCCGCCGACCAACAGAGACGGATCAGAGAAAACATGAACCGTCGTCTGATCAGCTGATGGCGTCTTTAATAGACACTCTACTGTTGTTAATGAAGCGTGTACCGTGACTCATGTCTCAGTCAATAACTGATCTACACTAGCTTGAAATACTGATCACTGGAATCAAACACAGGATCAACAGTCTCCCTTATATTATCATTATCCCTCATCCTTTTACAGAAGAGTTTAGGTAAATGTATGAAAAGTTGGTCTTTACATCGCATCGAGTGTTTGTCCTCAGACGGTGCCGACGAGCTGCACACTGATCAACATTTATTCATTATTACAGGAAGTGAACAGAGCTGAGGTTTAGCGAGCTGAGGCTCAGCAGAGTAACTCATTAGTGACGGAAGGACAGGAGTTCTTATCAGTCAGAAAACACATGAGGAGTCCATGAAGACGACACGGTGCAGCAGAGAATACGCATGGCGTCCTGATCCTCAGACAGGTGGAGCTGCTGGATTCCTGTGAGTCGTCTGGTGAGATCATCTCCTTCCATCAGTATCACTGCAGCCGTCAGCTGAGGAATCTGGTCTGACTTCTACTCGTATCCACAGCAGACGGTCCTGTTCAGCTCTCAGGCAGGTCAGGAGCCGGACAGGGCACCCAGGGAAACGCTAGCAACTACTCGAATACAAGAATGGATCGATGAGCGGTTCTTTCTCCTTCTGCAGCACTGATGTGCAGTTTGGAGAGTTCAGGTGTAACATGTGAGTCTGGAGCAGAAGACCAACGATCCCAGAGCAAGAGATAAATAAATATCAAAAGCCTGCAGGTGTATGTTTTCATACCCCTGCAGGCCCGGGTCTACTCTGTTTGACTCAGCACATCAGCCCAGCGCGGCACGACTTTATTTCCATCACAACAGGTCTACCTGCATGAAGGTGTGTCTGTGCTCATCGTGGTCAAAGGAGCGGCTGTAAACACTCCTCCACGCAGCACCATCGAATGAAGCAGCCAACAAAGTTCCACTAATTCAGCTTCTGAATACAAACGTGGTCATGTCGTGATTTAGAAAAGCATTTGGATTAACTGTGCAGCCCTACTACACACCAAACCCCATGCAAAAATATGCTCGTTTAATGTTGATGCATTTCTTCAAAACTCGCTGTATGAAAAGTATTTGTTCAACCACCAAAAACTCTTTGGGTCGACCGATGTGGCACGTTCAGGTTCGATACCGAAACCAGTTATCAGAAATCAAGGAGACTGAAAACTTATATTTGTGGTAAAAATTTAAATCTTTGTGTCAAAATTATGCAACGTATAAGTTACTCAAGTTCTGCTCTTGAGTACAGTTTTCAGTACTTCATACTTCCTCTCCATTTATTTGATACACTAAGTTACTCAGCAGATTCACAGGCTGATAATCTAATGACATGTTACGGATCAGATAGTGTTGTGGGCGGGACATTGAGAGGAAGCTGCATCAGAGATGAAGCAGCACATTTTTAAATGAGTTTATTTTATCTGCAGATATCTTATGTGAATATCAGCATGATCATCTGTCAGCCCAACTAAAACCTGGTTAATCTCAGAGTCATTCTAACGGATTATATTAATAATACTTGTGGAAACCTCCTGCTGCTGCACCTCCAGCTTTAAGAGCTCACACACACACTTTGTTTTTCGCCCCACTTTGGTCCGAGCACAGTGTGTGCAGTTCCCAGCACATCAGGTCCAAACGAGCTCTGCAGCTGCAACAACACGAGCAGAACCAGCTTCATGTGGCCTGAGCAGCAGTAACCGGGTCCATCAGTGTGTAGAACAGCTTTGACGGGTCACCAGAACTGAGGGAGAACCCGTCAGACATGATCCAACACGGACTGTAACTCAGCTCAGACTGACAGCCGATAACATTTCAGCTGTGACGCTGAAAAAACACTGACAAGAAAAACAGTAAGCTGCAGTTTGATCATGAACCAGCCAGTAAACCAGCCTGTCAGCAGCTGAGCTCGCAGAGAGAACCTCAGCAGCTGTGAGTAACCTGGCAGTTATGGGTGTGATGATAATCAGGTAGTCAGCTGTAATGTTGGAGCAGCAGGAGTCTCCCTGTCTCCAGCCCTGCGCCTGACAGCCAGCCACAGCTCTACACACCAAACTACATTCAAAAAATCATGTATTTAATGTCGCTCCGCTTCTTTGACAGAACTCCTGCCGGACACCGTCACACTGTGGCATCAGTTAACATTACCCAGTACAATCAGAACCGAGCCCATCATTGTTCTTTAGTCCTCTACACGAACTCATGTAAAGTGTAAAACGGGTCGGGTTATGGGCTAAGTGATAGTTGACAGAGCAAACACAGCGCACAGGACCGACCTTTGGACCGAATCCACCGGTAGTTTGACTGCACGAGTCCACGGCCTCGTGACGAGACCGAGCTTAAAGCTCAGATCTGGCAAGTTAAAAGCCGGTTCTGGTAAACCTCCCTGCGGTCCACTGCAGGTGTGCTAGCCCAGCTGAGCTCACACGACAACCCACGTTAGCTCGCTTACAGGTAGCAGAAGGCTGGTGGCGCGAGCTGCGACCTGCCGGCGGCTGAGCGGGCAGATAAACAGCTTTTAAACAGCTGAACAATGAAGAATTAGCTCGAAGAGGCTAGCAGCTAGCATAGCAGCTAACATAGCAGCTATGTTAGCTGCTCCGCTAACAACAAACACACAGCGAGCTGAAGGTGAGGGCAGCTGCACGGCTCAACGACCCGCCTCACACCGGGGCTCCGCGGCAGAACTCCGCACACAGCGGGGACCCGTCGACCTCGGTCCAATCAGCCCCTCGGAACCTGACAGCGGACTGGAGCTCCGTGGTTCCAGTGATATTTGCCCGCTCGGACGGCGCGACGCGTCAAACCGCAGCAGGATGCGAAACGACAGGAGACGCGATTATTCGACGAAGCGGAGCAGCTCCCCGCAGCGACTCTCCATCACGCTCTTCACCCCGCAGAGCAGCGCGCGGGGGAGTCACGCGCGTTCGGAAAGAGCCCGCCGTCTTCTGTCGCGTCGGTAACATCGCGTGCAGCTCGCTGTGCGTTTAATTACCTTCTTTAAAGATGCTGTTTTTGTGATTCCGCTGCTTCAACCTGCTCTCCTCCGCCGCCATCTTTCTTGACCTGCTGATAGCAGCAGACTGCGCTGACGTCACCGAGCTCTCTGCCGCGGCGGCTTCCGCGCGGTCCTAAAATACTGACATTAAGCCCCGCCCCCTGCTGATGCTAGCTTGTGTTGTGCTAGCCTCCACAGAGCAGCTGTGTGCTGTCTGTGTGAAGATTAAACATTATTTTAATGATTATTAAACATTATAACACCAGACTGTAACATCTTTGCACCAGTGTACTGACATAAAACATAATTTTAACAATTATTAAACACAGTAATTGTGTGACGTTTGAGTCATGTGACCGTGATGTCGTCTGTTTGTAGCCTAACATTAGCTTCTTACTGCTACACATTTAATTCAGCTTCAGACATCACAGAGTGGAGTTCATCTGTGGAGACTATCTGGATCAACAGAATCTGGACGGATCATAAACAGATTATTTTCTGTAATAATCCAGAATACAGTTCAATAATCCCACAGAGGAACCAGAGATGCTAACTTCAGTTAGCTTAGCTTCAAACCCACATTACACTGTGCTGCTGCTCTCTGAGAGGAGCCTCAGTCCGGTGATGACGTTTGGTTTCATCACCGTGAAGTCACTTTACTTTTGGTCTTGTGTGTGTGTGTGTTTTTAGTTATGTGCACCTTTACCTTTATTCACGTTTTAATGTTTGAAACGTTTTAATCACTCCAGAGATTTTAATGGCACAAGTTCACTTCTGCACTTCACTGAAACTTGAGCGGCTGCTGAATCTAAACCCGGCAGAACCCAGCCTGAACCACAGAGCCTGGTTCTGAGACCTTGTGACTTCGCTGTGGAAAATGGATTTTGAGCGGAGACAGTCAGCTGATGTTCCCTCACATCACGCTGAATGTTGTCCGCCTCTTTTTCTGTTAATGCATCCTCACTCAGTGCATGCTGGGAAGTTGTGTCAGGTCGTCGTCTCTCCTGATGACTGACAGCCAGAGCAGACTGACAACAGCAACCTGTCGTCCTCTGTCTCCTTCTGGACGGTGATTGGCTTATTGAAATAACTGATCACAGCTGAGATTCAGTGAGAAAGTGTTGTGTTCTCCGACCACAAGCAGCCACACATTTATTTGTGACAGTCAGAGGTGTGATACAGCTGAAAGAGTGTGTGTGTGTGTGTGTGTGTGTGTGTGTGTGTGTGTGTGTGTGTGTGTGGTTGAAGTGAGCTGTGTGCTGCAGGCTCTCACACACATCTGAAATCATTTAGTCTGAATTATTGATGAAAACACAAAGTCAGCAGCAGAGTCCTGGTGATCCGCCGTGAAAACTTAGAGGTCAACTTCCTGCTGTCTGTTTCTGACTCTGCACAACGTCTGACCGTTTACAGCAGGGACCTGTCTGTCTGACTGTCTGTCTGACTGTCTGTCTGTCTGACTGTCTGTGTGTCTGTCTGTGTGTCTGTCTGTCTGTCTGTGTGCCTGTCTGTGTGTCTGTCTGACTGTCTGTGCTGTCTGTCTGTCTGTCTGTCTGACTGTCTGTCTGACTGTCTTACTGTCTGTCTGTCTGACTGTCTGTCTGTCTGTCTGACTGTGTGTCTGTCTGACTGTCTTACTGTCTGTCTGTCTGACTGTCTGTCTGACTGTCTTACTGTCTGTCTGACTGTCTGTCTGACTGTCTTACTGTCTGTCTGTCTGACTGTCTGTCTGTCTGTCTGACTGTGTGTCTGTCTTACTGTCTGTCTGTCTGTCTGTCTGTCTTACTGTCTGTCTGTCTGACTGTCTGTCTGTCTGTCTGTCTGTCTGTCTGTACTGTCTGTCTGTCTGACTGTCTGACTGTCTGTCTGTCTGTCTGTCTTACTGTCTGTCTGTCTGTCTGTCTGACTGTCTGTGTGTCTGACTGTCTGTCTGTCTGTCTGTCTGTCTGCCTGTTTGTCTGTCTGTCTGCCTTTCTGTGTGTCTGTCTGTCTGTCTGTCTGCCTGCCTGTCTGTCTGTCTGACTGTCTCACCGTCTGTCTGTCTGTCTGACTGACTGTCTGTCTGTGTGTCTGTCTGACTGTCTCACCGTCTGTCTGTCTGTCTGACTGACTGTCTGTCTGTCTGTCTGCCTGCCTGCCTGTCTGTCTGTCTGACTGACTGACTGTGTGTCTGTCTGTCTGACTGTGTGTGTGTCTGTCTGTCTGTCTGTCTGTCTGTCTGTCTGTCTGTCTGTCTGACTGACTGTGTGTCTGTCTGTCTGTCTGTCTGTCTGTCTGTCTGTCTGTCTGTCTGACTGTGTGTCTGTCTGTCTGTCTGTCTGTCTGTCTGTCTGTCTGTCTGTCTCACCTTCAGTCTGTCTGTCTCTTGGTGACTTGTTGAAACGAGCGTAGATATTTTATGTATCTGTATTTTGTTAGAATGACTGCTGAGTCTCTGACACCACCTTTATTACCTCCACCCTCCACAGGTACAGACAGACAGCCTGTGATTGGCTGTCAGGTGTCTACAGGACACCTCAGCAAACAGTCATCCTTCTCTTCTCAGGAGGTCGTTCACTCATTCAATCAAAAAACAATCCCGTGCTGACTGAACGATGTCTTCTGACGTCCTCACATGAAATAAACTCACACGTCTTCTAACCTCTGTCACATCAACGGTACAAATCAAGTTCAATATACTTTAAATCCAGAGAAACAACATAAAACCTGCATCCTGCCGTCAAATAAAATAAAGTTACATATAAACTTAGTCACATAAAACGTCTCCTGTCTGTCTCGTGCTGGCTGCGATCTGATTGGTTGATTCCTCCCTGAGTTTGTAATGAGCTTCACTGAATGCTCGACGTCGTTCAGGAACAGCTGTTCAGGTCACTGAGATGCTTTTCTTCCTCTCCATGACTCGGCCACTTCCTGCTCCAGTAGACAACAAACACACAAACCCAACGTGACGATGGAACTCGCTCTGCGGTTCGTCCCCGGAGGACCGGGGGGCGACTGTGGCGGCCATCTTGTTCCCCGACTCACAGGTGGGAGGAGGTGGAGAAGCAGAGTTTCAGGGTGAAGGGGTTGGAGCTGTCTGTGGAGCAGATGTTACAGCAGACACATCAGGGAACATCAGGTGAGGTGCTGCTGCTGACACCTGCTGGTGGATGTATGAACATGACACAGACACTTCCAGGGACACGATCGGAGACGAAGAGGAGTTTCTGTCTGCTATCAACATGAACTACTCCCATAATTAATGTCCCCGACAGCCTCTGGAGTCTCATTCAGACACTTGTTAGCAACCGCTAACTGTTTCTAACACATGAAGAGCTTCATGATTAAACTGTGGGACATTAATGATGGAGAACAGAACATGTAAATATGTTCACACCTTACTTCACACATCCAAACACAGACTCACACACTTTGAGACAGGACGTGCTAACATGCTAACATGCTAACAGATCTCTGGTATTCGGCCTACAGGCCACAGCTGTGTGCCGTGGCAGCTTCAGGTGAGTACTCACTGGGTATTCTGATCTGATGGTGGTTGAGGACGGTCAGAGTCTCCACAGCTTCAGTTTTACCGTCGAACTCCAGCAGACCGGACAGAGTCTTGGAGCCGGCTGCTGGGAGGACGAAGAAGAGGACAGACAGCTGAATACTGAGTGTATTTAATATCCAGAACTGTTTTTGTGTATGAAGTCACAGGTGTCTTGATGCAGTATGGATCCTCGTGTGTCGTGTGACGGGGTGAACTCACGTTTGGCATCGAAGACCTTGAACTTTGTGAAGGCAGGGACGTTGTGTTCAGCACAGAGCTGCAGAGGAGACAGACGGGTGAGGTCAGACAGACAGGTGAGGTCAGACAGACAGGTGAGGTCAGACAGACAGGTGAGGTCAGACTGTCTCACCGATGTTTACTCACTACTTAAGTATTTGTTCTTCATTACTTCCCACGTCTGACTGATTCATGACAAAAAGACTTTCTCATATTTATTGTAGCTTCACATCACACTTTTCCGAATGTCTCTGATTTCACAACATGTGTCTGTGTGACGTCCTGCGAACGAGACTCAACCATCAGCTGTCTTTGTGCTGCGTTCAGGAACAGCTGGGACAAATCCTGCTGATTCTACCTTTAACTTTAAGAGTCTTCGAAACTGACAAGTGTCTCGCAGGTGTGAGCTCACCTTGTGCAGCTGGTGCTGGCTCAGGGTGGGCGGAGCGTTGTAGAAGTGCAGGACGGCGGCGGGCGGCTGGATGATGTTCCTGCTGCTCTGTGCGCTGCTGAAGCGGTTGTTCCTGGTCAGACTGAAGTCGTGGTAGCTGCTGCTGCCGTCGGGAAGCTCAAACACCTGACTGGGAATCACCGCCTGCTGCTTGGACACACTGAGAGGTGGAGCAGGTGGAGGAGGTGGAGCAGGTGGAGGGAGGGATGATGAACAACACCAAGAAAACACAGAAACAGAGGAAGTCAGGGACATGACAGAACTGTGGGCTCCGCTCATTTCTCTATTCTGTGAAGAAGAAGAAGAAGAAGAAGAAGAAGAAGAAGAAGAAGAAGAAGAAGAAGAATGGATGGATGGACAGGTTTGATTCATATAGAGCAGGAAATGACATCACATCACAGGTGGTCACTCAGACGCAGGTGGATCTGACCAATCAGGGCGAGGGGTCACGTCACTTCCTGTTCTATAAATCCCGCAGCGCTGTCAGCACTCACCAGACGTTGAGCTTCTTGCCGAACACCTTGATGCCGTTGAGGTGAGTGACGGCTCGGTCCACAGCGTACTCATCGCCCATCTCCACCAGCGCCGTGCCGGGAACGCTCTTCATGAACTTCACCTGCAAACACAACCAATCAGCTCGGCTGTCTTTGAGACCTCACCTGTCCTCCGAGGGGCGGGGCGGCGGCAGCACGCACCTTCTCCACGTTGCCGTAGAGACAGAAGAGGTTGAAGATGCAGCTGCAGTTCATCTTGGCGGGATGGAGGCCGCTCACCATGGAGACTGAGCTGGAGGCTCCGTGGCACAGGAAGGAGGAGGACGAGGACGAGGAGGAGGAGGAGGTCTTAGGGAGGAGCAGAGGGTAGGAGATCATGTCCTGCACCTCCTCACTGCTCCTCCTGTACCTGCTGTTAGCAGGCAGAGGCAGCAGGGGGCAGTGTGGGCCTGAGGAGACACAGGAGAGAGAGACAGACAGGGACTGTCAGCTGGAAGAGACAGACAGACAGACAGACAGACAGACAGACAGACAGACAGACAGGGACTGTCAGCTGGAAGAGACAGACAGAGAGACAGACAGACAGAGAGACAGACAGACAGAGAGACAGACAGATGTCTTGTACCGTAGCCGTTGGATGGATGCTCTCCTAGGATGGCCTGACGTTGCCTCCCCTTAGCTCTCTCTGCAACAAACACACACAGATTCAGATTACTCAGTGTTTATAGGCTGTTAATTGCAGCCAATCAGACGGTGTTGTGGGCGGAACACGGAGTGAGATGACTCAATCAGAGCTCTTGTTGGTGCTGACCGAACCGGACAGCCCAACACAGCTGGACCCACCGAGCCCTAACGACCCACATTAGGTAAGAAACCTCACATGTGACCCTTCACGACTCTGTAAGGACACTCCCACACCATATAAGGACCCTCCCACGCCATAAAAGGTCACTCCAACACCATATAAGGACCCTCCCACACCATATAAGGACCCTCCCACACTATATAAGGACACTCCCACACTCTATAAGGACACACCCACATTATGTAAGGACCCTCACACACTATATAAGGACACTCCCACACTCTATAAGGACCCTCCCACACCATATAAGGACCCTCCCACACCATATAAGGACACTCTCACACCATGTAAGGACACTCCCACACTCTATAAGGACACTCCCACATTATGTAAGGACCCTCCCACACCATATAAGCACTCTATAAGGACCCTCCCACACCATATAAGGACACTTCCACACCATATAAGGACCCTCCCACGCCATAAAAGGTCACTCCAACACCATATAAGGACCCTCCCACACCATATAAGGACCCTCCCACACTATATAAGGACACTCCCACACTCTATAAGGACACACCCACATTATGTAAGGACCCTCACACACTATATAAGGACACTCCCACACTCTATAAGGACCCTCCCACACCATATAAGGACACTCTCACACCATGTAAGGACACTCCCACACTCTATAAGGACACTCCCACATTATGTAAGGACCCTCCCACACCATATAAGGACCCTCCCACACCATATAAGGACACTCCCACACCATAAAAGGACACTCCCACCCCATATAAGGACACTCCCACACCATACAAGGACACTCCCACACCATATAAGGACCCTCCCACTCCATATAAGGACACTCCCACACCATGTAAGGACACTCCCACACCATATAAGGACCCTCCCACACCATATAAGGACACTCCCACACCATAAAAGGACACTCCCACCCCATATAAGGACACTCCCACACCATAAAAGGACACCCCCACGCCATATAAGGACACTCCCACTCCATATAAGGACACTCCCATACCATAAAAGGACACTCCCACACCATATAAGGACCCTCTGATACCATATAAGGACACTCCTACACCATATAAGGACCCTTCCACACAGAGTTTAAAACCCTGCAGCTCCTCCAGGTAGTTAGTTAGAAGCCTCCTGGATGAGAGGTGAAACTGAAACACGTCCGGCTGCCTCCGACTCCCTCAGGATCATTGGCACATTTACATCACAGTAAACAACAGACTTGTATCTGGAAAAGTCTCCTCCAAAGCACTTCATAGATAATCGGATGAAATACCTCAGTATGGACACTGTGACAGAAGCTGTGAGCACAGTGAGGCTTCATCAGTAATGAGGAGATAATGACTGAGTGTGTAACGAGTTCAGACATCACTTCACTGTAACCAGCCTGTACAACCAGGAGAAGACAACACTGATGTCATCACCATGTAATGACATATATAATGGTGTGTGTGTGTATGTGTGTGTGTGTGTGTGTGTGTGTCCTACCTCGCTGCAGGACCAGGGGTTTGCTGTAGTCCCAGCTGCTGTTGTCATTGCGGACGACGTTCAGTCTGTTGGGCTGCAGGGGGCGACAGAGCACAGCACCTCTGGGTGTGTGTGTGTGTGTGTGTGTGGGCATGAGAGTGAAGGTGTGTATGTGTGCATGCGCCTGAGTGTGTGTTTGTCCAGAGCGCTCTGTGTGTGTGTGTGTGTGTGTGTTTACCCTGGCGTACTCGATCTTGAGCGTGCAGCAGCCGGCGTAGATGTCGGCGCCGTTCAGGGACAGTTTGGCCTTCTGAGCGTCCTCCACCGACTCAAATGTTAACGAGCTCGTTAAGGATGACTCATCAGGATGACCAGCAACCAGCCAATCAGAGGAGAGAACCGCCACCCTCCTCTAAAAGCCTCAGCGTCAGCTTTACTGGACCTAAACTTGATCTCTGATTAACCTGCTCTCTCCTGTCTACAGTCAGAGTCTGTCCAGCTGAATGCTGGTCGTGGATTTACTCAAGTAACATACAGTTTCCCAGCAGAACATCGCATTGTGATGAGATGATCAATGTTATTAACGTCACCTGTCAGTGGTTTTAATGTTGTGGCTGATCGGTGTGAAGTCAGGTGAAGTGTCGTAGTCCACAGAACAGTTCTGGAGCTTCACAGTAAAACAGAGTTGCAGCATTCTGCTGAACAACTGAAGCAGCTGGAGACTTGATTTAAAACAGAGAAACAACCAGAGAAAACAAAAAAACAAATACTTTAACTCCATTAAAAGTTAGCAGAATCAGCTGTTAGCACTTCCTGTTAGCAGTGAACCTGTGGATGTACAGACAGCTATCACTGGATCACTGTGATGCTAAAGGAAACTTAAAAACGTGATGTTTCTAAGGCAGGTTCTGAACATGTGAGGAGAGTGTTTGTTGAGGATTTCTAGGCAGCGACCTCCTGAACAGCTGACCTGTATAACTATAAGTGAGGAAGCTGTTCATCTGTGAAGCTCCAGATGTGTTTTGTGGACTAAATGATGACGGATGTTAAAGGGTGAACTCGATGGAAACAGTTAAAGACGGCGGTTCTTCTCCGTTTTAAATCGACCTGTGAAACACTGAACAGACGTGAGGCAGGATATTCCACCATGGCCTGGATGCCGTTGCGCTTGAAGATGACGATTCGCAGCACGTTGCCGAGGGGGTTGCAGACGCTGTAGAGAACGTCCTGAGAGACAGAGAGCACAGAGACGGGTCAGAGCTGGGTGCCACGGGTTCTGCTGGAGGTGAGGTTCTGGGGTGGGGACTCACGGTGGTGATGGGGTACAGCGGGTTCTGGACGGACAGCAGCAGAACCTTGTTCCTGCTGGTGGGGTCGTCTGCGTTGGTGGGTCTGGTGATTCTCTGGCTGGTGGAGAAGTTGAAGAAGGCCTGCTGCTCGGCGACGCACACGGCCTCGCGGGCTCCTCGCGACACGCAGCGCTCGGCGCTCTCCACGCTGTCGAACTCCACCAGAGCCTGACGCTTGAACGGCATCATCATCACATAGCTGCAGACAGAGAGCACAGGTGTGTCAGAGGGGGCGGAGCTTCACTCAGGTGGAAACAGGAAGCACTTCTGTTTGTTCTTTAAAGGAGCAGTCTGTAGATTAAAGGTTCAGTCTGTAGATTAAAGGTTCAGTCTGTAGATTAAAGGTTCAGTCTGTAGATTAAAGGTTCAGTCTGTAGATTAAAGGTTCAGTCTGTAGATTAAAGGAGCAGTCTGTAGATTAAAGGTTCAGTCTGTAGATTAAAGGTTCAGTCTGTAGATTAAAGGAGCAGTCTGTAGATTAAAGGTTCAGTCTGTAGATTAAAGGAGCAGTCTGTAGATTAAAGGTTCAGTCTGTAGATTAAAGGTTCAGTCTGTAGTTTAAAGGTTCAGTCTGTAGATTAAAGGTTCAGTCTGTAGATTAAAGGTTCAGTCTGTAGTTTAAAGGAGCAGTCTGTAGATTAAAGGTTCAGTCTGTAGTTTAGTTGCAGAAAGGTTAATGAGCAGATAAAGATCCTCACTGGCTGCTAAACAAACTAAATAACCAAACTCTGTTTGTTTTCATGACTGAAAGACTAAAGATCATCAGTGTTTTAACAAGTAAGCCTTTGTCCAAAGTTTACGAGTTTCATAATGACATGTTTGTTCTGCTGTTTCTGCTTTCTCCTCATGTTAAACGACCCCTCAGACCTCATGTTGGGAAACAATCACTTGTAACTTGAGCTGTGATCAGTTATAGTTCAGTCATGGGAATATCCTTCATGATATTTAAATGATTCGTGTTCCCACAGGTCACAGGAAACCGCTGCCTTTCAAAACAAAAGTGGGTCGTTTTTATACACGACCCTGTGCCTGTGTGTCGGGTCACTCTGTGGAAATGTTTCTGTCGCTGGCTTATCCAGAAAAATGACACCTGAAAAAACTCTGGGTCATCAACTGGTCATTATTTGTTTGTTAATCAGTGGAAGCACCACAGAGTGCCTGTCCCCAAGTCATGTATGAAATTAAGGGGCCGTATTTTGAATTTGAAATTCAATAATGTGAACAAAAATATCAGATATATGATAGAAATATTCAAACCAACATTACAGAGCTAAATGAAACTGGTCCTCTGGAGTCTCTACACGGGTGTTGCCGTGTGACAAACGTCCCTTATCTTTAAATACAAACCACACTGATGACATCACTCTACTTCCTGCAGATGTATGAAGACCTGGTTCAGTCAGGAGACATTTTCACAGTTATCTCGAAGCTTTGAGTTGACGTCGCTGCTGTGAGTGACTTCAGTGGTACAGATGGATTGAATGACATCATCTACTGAGTTTTAGAAGACAACATGTGGTCTGAGGCTCTGAAGCGGCCATTTTGTAAAATGCATTTTCATGAACATCGTCACTGGTGTTTCTTTTCTTATGGACAAAACATTGTGCATCCATGAGTGGATGAGTTCTGGAATAATGTGCTCTGGTTTTAGAGAGTTTCTGCAGAAGGACCCTGTCAGTGTCTCTGTGAATGATCTGATGAATATTTGTGACGATGGCTGTGATAACTGTTTTCAGTCTCCGTGACGCGGAGAGAACGATGCTGATGAGACACAGAGAGGAGAGAGAGAGAGCGCTGACAGAGAACCTGATCAGACGGATCCGTCTCAGAGCTGAGCAGCAGAGGAAGTGCTGCTGAGATGAAACCAGATAAGCTGCAGGGACGTTTGTTGTGGTCACTGTCTCTAACTCAGGTTCGTCTGACGGACATCAGACACGCCAGACAGCCAACGGCAGTCAGACTGTGAAACAAGCTTCAGCGTAGTCGATACCGCAGCGTTGTGCTCTTAATAAACTGTAATTCGTCAGTATTTAAGAAGCTCGGGACGGAAACGTCATTAACCATCAGGGTTGAATTTGTGAGGCTAGAAATAAGACCGGCAGCTGCTCAGCTCACCAAGCTAACTACCTAACAGCTACATTTAGCTGCAGTAAGCAGTCACTACCTGTATCTGTCCATCAGGATCTCCAAAGCACATCGGTACTGTGACTGTCCTCCAGTGATCTCTGAGGCTGCGTACGGCCTCGGTGAAGAGGTGTTCATCGGGACGCTGCTGGTTAGCAACGGTTAGCCCTGAGCTCAAGAGCTAAAGCAGCTCTGTGAAGTTCTGTCGAAGATTTTTAATCTTTACAGTATTAACGAGGTAATAACACAAACTGTCTCCATCAGTGAATAAACCAGCTGTTCTCAGAGGAAACACTGTCTGAAGCTAGAAAGGTGGCAGGGTCCGCCACATATAAACACAGTATAAATTGTGTCGTCCTTCAAGGTCGGTTTGTTTATTCAGTCATGAAAACAAAGAGTTTGTTTATTTAGTTTGTTTATCAGCCAATGAGGATCTTTCTCTGCTCATGAACGTTTCTTCAACTAAACTACAGACTGAACCTTTAATCTACAGACTGCTCCTTTAATCTACAGACTGAACCTTTAATCTACAGACTGAACCTTTAATCTACAGACTGCTCCTTCTTTTTATACGTCTGTTGCAGCGAAATAAAAACAAAATCAAGTGAGGAGTGAATGTTTGAACAGGATGAGTCAGCGACATGTTTGTTTTCCAGGAAATCACCAACTCTAAAATGGAGCGAAGCTGCTGGGCCTCGAGGAGGAGGCGCTCCTCTGGAGGAGGCGCTCCTCTGGAGGAGGAGGCGCTCCTCTGGAGGAGGAGGCGCTCCTCTGGAGGAGGCGCTCCTCTGGAGGAGGCGCTCCTCTGGAGGAGGAGGCGCTCCTCCGGAGGAGGACGTGTGATAAAAACACTTTAAAGGTCAAAGGTTACCAGATGTTGCCGAACTTGTCGAGCGCCTCCACCAGGTCGGCCTCCACCACGGCGTCACACAGCCCTCGGACGTGGACGACCGGGGACGGAGGGATGCGATGGCTGTCCTCCACACCGTCCTGCAGACACACACACACGTAGAAACTTCACATTGTGATGAGTGTTTTGGACGGAGGGATGTGGATGTTGTTTAACTTCATCGTTTACTGTGACGACCTCTGAAGTCTGTTCTCATCTGAGCTCTTCTTTGTAAACTCAGTGACTCATTATCTCTGTCAGATAACGAGCCTCAGCTCCACAATGACTGAGGCAGAGAAATCATCACACCATCTCTGCACAGACAGCAACCGAGTCACAGCTTCAAACAGCTGATCTCACACCTGTCACACAGCTTCTCTGCACGATTACATGAGCATGAAATCAAAAAGATTTCTCTTTCTCCTCAGCAGTCGACTGAAATCTCTTCATCTGTTGGACAGATACTACAGTTTTGTACTGACGTGCAATTTTTAGGTACTTGCTACTATTTCCCATCCGACAAGGTCATCCAGACCAACTCTACCAACTAACTAACTAACCAACATCACCAGATGTATTTTGTTGGTTTTAAGCTGTAGTGTTACGTTAACGTCAGTATTTTTAGATCTTGTTGTACCTCAGGATCAGAGTACTTCTGTTCACTTCCTGTTCTCAGAAATGTAACCTGGACTCGCTTCAGTTTAATCTCAATCTCGGGCCCCTGTAGGACTTTAAATGGCAGAGAGAGTCTGAACGTTAGCGACATGAAACTTGACTGATTTTCATGTGTTGTTGCCACGACGACAGGTGCACCGCTGATCGACGTCAGCGCGAAGAAGTCGTGACGTTTACGGTCGGAAAATCTCGCCTCTAGAACAACAAGTCGACAGACGCATGCTGCGTGTTTGTCAGGAAGAGGTGGAGGCGGCGCTGCAGCGTTTGCAGCCTGACCCGCTTGTGTGCAGCAGGTGGAGGCTGCAGGCTCAGTCGCTTCACGCCAGCGCCTGCAGGAAACACTTTGATTGGGGCTGTTTGTGGTGTTGACCTCCACATAATCTGATCTCTAGATCTGACTCGCAGCATCCGTCCACTGTCGCTGTCTCATCTCGTCTCCTCACTCGTCCGTCTCTACAGGCCACTTTAGTTCCACACTGTTCTAACTCTGACTTTACAGCTTGTACTCTGATCAGTTTATAGAAAACCTGGATAGTAATTGTGCAGTAAGACTCTTAGTGGTGGAGACGTTTGAGTCATGTGACCGTGATGTCGTCTGTTTGTAGCCGAACATTAGCTTCTTACTGCTACACATTTAATTTAGCTTCAGACATCACAGAGTGGTGTTCATCTGTGGAGATGATCTGGATCAACAGAACCTGGACGGATCAGAACCTTGTGTTTGTCACACAGATTATTTTCTGTGTCAAACAGAATAATCTCGCAGGCTTTTTGTGGAGGGAACCAGGGCGACGCTAACTTCTGGAAAAACGTGAATCTCTAAAGAAAGTCACAGGGGCTGGTGTGTGTGAGGAGTCGCAGCCCGTCGCTCTGAAGGTCAACAGGACAGTCAGAGGACATGGTTTAGAGGTCCTTCAGGCAGCAGGAGCATCACAGGACAGCTCGCCGCAGGGCGGACAGACGTGGAGGCTGCAGCTGCACCGTCCTGCTGCAGCTCGTGTGGCTAAAATTCTTGCTAGTTTTTTCTGACTCTGAGACCATTTTTAGTTTAGAGCTTCCTCCCCGTGTTTCTTCTCTGCAGGAGTACAAAGGAGGTGCAGCTCGCACGGCCCGGTCGCCATGGTGACTGAGCCTCTGCTTATTTTGGTAAATGTGTGTGTGTGTGTGTGTGTGTGTGTGTGTGTGTGTGTGAGGCTGAGTGTTCAGTGTCATGTTGCTTCCTTCCTGTCAGGCCTCTGTATCATTACAGCTCTGTCTGACTCTGTGGCCTCAACCCTCCTCCTCCTCCTCCTCATCCCCCATCTTCATCCCTCCAGCTGCCTTGTCTTCATCCCCTCCTCCTCTTCCTCCCTGAAGCCTCTCTGTAATTAGCTGTGTCAGCCGCCGAGCCAACGAGCTTTCAACGCAGCTAACGAGGCAGGATGATTCATCATTTATCAGCGCCATCAGCCACAGCCTGGATTCACTGCATGAGGGGGAGATAGTGTGTGTGTGTGTGTGTGTGTGTGTGTGTGTGTGTGTGTGTGTGTGTGTGTGTGTGTGTGAGTGTGTGTGTGAGTGTGTGTGATGTGACAGACTGACAGTTTGTCCCTGTGCAGCTCCTGTAAACGTCGGGCTGTGGGATGTTTGACGAGGTTTAACACTCTGATGGTGCGTTCAGACCGAAACGATCCCAAACAGAGTCAATGAAAAGACGCAGGTATGCACAAGTTTGCAAATTCTATCCGTGCAGAGCAGCAGAAATGACGCGGCATGAACTGGCATGAGCTGAAAATATTGAACTCAAGCGAGGCTTTGGCGTGACGCAGTGCTGACATTCACACTGACATCATGACGCTAACGTTGCTGTCCGGACGTTCATGAACAACAATGGAGGATAATACTCAGTGATCGTGGCTGTTTGCAGACACACAGAGCTGTACGATAACATCTACTGTACTGAGGCTGCTGTGGAGGGAAGTGAGGAAGTCAGACTACCTGGTAAGTCATGGAAATTTGTCCCAACACAGCGCAGCTCTGATCGATCCGAACTCCATTCATTTTAAAAGTAGTTTGCTTGTCGTCTGGCCGACAGACCTGACGCAGCGTTCAGAGTTCAGACTTTTTACATCATGATGTTGTTATTTCAGCATCTTCTGGTCAATTTATTGAGTCCGATCACAGAGAAACCTCTTTGTTCTGGGTTCATACTGACGAGGTGAGACAGATTCATCCAGTCTACGTCTACTTGCAGGTGAGATCTGGGCAGCGGTCCGCCTCAGGTAGAGCTGGAAGCTGCACTCACCGAGCTCGGTGCCGTGCCACCCAACCCAATCTCTTCATGTCTGGATGATGGATGGATGGAGCAGTAATCTGAATAAATGAAGGGAACTCCTTCTTGTTCATCGTTCATTTCATGGTTTAAAACATCTGAAGGACTGGTTTTGTTCTCTGAGTCCAACACTTCCTCCTCTGAAGGACTGGGGGTCAGACTTCTAGCTCCACTGCTGCTTTCTGTTTGATCTGAACCGTAGAATCCGTGAGATCAAAGGTGCTCTGATGTCGGCTGAAGCCTGGAGAGAGTTACACCTCTGAATACAGCAGCCGATTCAGAACATGCAAATCATGAGGAGGAGACGCTGGCGTTTGATTTGACCGGTGCAGAGAAACACCAGAGCCGACGTTTAATTAGTGGTTTAATTATTTTAATATTTAATCTCGTTCTGTCAGTTCTGTTTGAGAGCACTTCAGTCTGAGAGGAGGAGAATTAAAACATCCTGAGACTCCAGGAGGAAATAATGACAATGAAAAACTGGTCGACAGCGCTGAGATCTGTCTGTCTGTCTGTCTGTCTGTCTGTCTGTCTGCCTGCCTGCCTGTCTGTCTGCCTGTCTGTCTGTCTGTCTGCCTGTCTGTCTGTCTGTCTGTCTGTCTGTGTGTCTGTCCATCTGAAGTCGTTCAAATCAGATTCAAACGTTGACTGTGTGAAGTCATCTGACCCAAACATTATAAAAGATCACTTAACTCTTAAAAAGAACATCTAGAACCTCCTCAAACATTTCACAGAGATTTTATAATCCATCTGCGCACTTCAAACCACCTGAGTGTCCAAATACATCTGGAAACTGCTACCATCTACAGACGGACCTCGGGAATCAACTAGAGGATCTTTACAACCACTTAAAGAACCACCAGAACCTGCTACAGGACGAACCTCTCCCGGACCACTCTCTAAATTTAAATCAGACCTGATGGATTGTAAACACTCTGAAAGAGCCGATCAAACCTCCCTTAAAAACTCAAACATCCTCCTGGACTTATTTTCTTTAGGCTCCCAGCAGGACCTGATGGTCTTGAAGGACCACCTGTTACAGAACAATGACACCACGATGTTCACTGGAGCGAGACTCATGCTGTGGTAATGTGCTGTAATACGGATCAGGTCAAACCTTGAGAAATCACAAAAATGTAAACCTCACGTTTCGATGAGTATTAAAACACTGATCCTGAGCAGGATTTAGTCTGAGCCGACCTGCTGACACTCACAGGTTCTTTCATCGAGGTCGACAGATGGCTTCACTTCCTGCTGAGTGCAGGCACTTCCTGTCGCAGCCAGAACCTCCCAGAGAGGCCATATTGTCTCTCCGAGCAGAGGATCTGAGCCAGATGACATGAAAGATAAAAACCCCTCAACAATCTGCAAGGAAATACAAAAATATCTCCACATGTCTGGGAGCCACATGACAGTCTGGCCTGAAGCATCTCTTACTGCACTGAAGCTGAATTAAAGGTGTAATCTGTAAAGAAACGTCCAGAAACCAAAGGTAGCTCCAAACTACGGAGGGCAGCATCACTGCTAGCTGCTGCTCACTGTGCTGTTAGCCAGCAGCTCAGTTAGCCGGCACCACAGGTGACCGGGCTCAGCAGCCTCCAGTGAACACGAGAGCGACGGAGGCCAGTGTGAAGACCGAGGACACAATACAGAGGCGATTTACAGCAGCTCTGACCAGGACTATGACTCCGGGGACGAGAAGACACGAGAGAGCGAGAGAGAGAGAGTCGGACATCATCAGCGTGTAGAGACAGAATATCTTCGCATGTTACTGTGAACTGAGGGTTTGTTTGGACCGAACCAGAGGAGACTGTGGAGACAAACCAGAACTGTTCTGGTCACTCTGACTCAGTTCAGGTCCAGTCTGAATGAAGTGAGTCTGACGATGAGTTAACGAGCAGATTAAACTGGTCTGAGTTCAGTCAGAGACAGAAACTTGAGTTCAGACGGTGAACGGTTGGATTTTTCTGTTTATAATGAAAACAGGAGTCAGAATATTTCTTTTCTTCACATTTATGAGTTTATATTGTCGACTTATTAGACTCAGTAGTGGACTGAAACTACAGGCTGTCAGACTGTCACCTCTGAGATACAGAGGGCTGTGAGGAGGCTAGCTGTTAGCATGCTAACTCCAGTAGACGACTCTGCCACACAGAACAGAGACGACTCTGACATCATCACTGTTGTTTCTTTACTCTGTTCATGTTAGCTCAGTTTTTTATGTTTTAAACTAAATTTCTCTCAGACTGATTCTTTAAACTACAGACGGCTCCTTTACATGTACATTTACATTTAGGGCTTTTAGCCGATGCTTTTATCCAAAGCAACTTACAATAAGTACATTTGTCACAAGAGAGAAATCACAACATCACCGTCAATAGAGTAAAACGAAATATGGAAACAACTGTCAAGCCCTCATCTGAGGATCGTAGCTGCTATTTGTCAAAGATTCTTTAAGTGCATAAGTGCTGTGATTAAAGTGTTAATGATACGAATATAAAAGTGCATACATTTTTTTTAGGGGGGGGGGGTCTGAATGGGCTTTGTTTGCTCTCAGCTCTTTCTCACCAGCAGTAATTTCACAGCTTCTCTTTCCTGGACAAAATTTATCTTTAATCTACAGACTGCTCCTTTAATCTACAGACTGAACCTTTAAACTACAGACTGAACCTTTAATCTACAGACTGCTCCTTTAATCTACAGACTGAACCTTTAACCTACAGACTGCTCCTTTAAACTACAGACTGAACCTTTAATCTACAGACTGCTCCTTTAATCTACAGACTGAACCTTTAAACTACAGACTGAACCTTTAACCTACAGACTGCTCCTTTAATCTACAGACTGAACCTTTAATCTACAGACTGAACCTTTAATCTACAGACTGCTCCTTTAAACTACAGACTGAACCTTTAATCTACAGACTGCTCCTTTAATCTACAGACTGAACCTTTAATCTACAGACTGCTCCTTTAATCTACAGACTGCTCCTTTAATGTACAGACTGTGTGTTGACTGGTTGTTACAGGAGCAGAGCTGTGTGCAGCTGGTTCTGTTGGTTCTGACAGTTCTGACAGTTCTGCTGGTTCTGTCATCTACACGTGTCAGTTCAGACAAACACACAGTGATTCGGAGGAAACCCGTCCGCACGCTGACGCTGCTGACTGACGCAGGTCGTCCTCACCTTCCCTCCGCTCCTCCGGCTCCTGTCCTCGGTGCTGCCGCTCCCCGCAGCCTCCTCTCCGGCGGACTCCTCATCCTCCTCCTCCCCGTCCTCCAGCTCCTCTCCGCCGGCCTCCTCCTCCGTCCGGAGCCGCTTGGCTGCCCGGTGGTAACCTCCTCCACCTCCACCTGCTCCATGTCCTCCTCCTCCTCCTCCTCCTCCTGCTCCTCCTCCTCCTCCACCTGCTCCTCCACCTCCTCCTGGTCCTCCACCTCCTCCTGCTCCTCCTCTGTCTTCTGTCTCCTCCATGGCAGGAGGTGAATTCACGGATGAAGATTTTCGGTAGAACGGAGGAAGAGACGACAGACCTCTCTCTCTCTCTCTCTCTCTCTCTCTCTCTCTCTCTCTCTCTCTCTCTCTCTCTCTCTCTCTCTCTCTCTCTCTCTCTCTCTCCAAAGATCGTAAAGAAAACACGGAGGTCTCACTCTGATATCAATACATCACCTTCAACCATTACTGTAGTCACTAACAACCTTGTTTCTTTTTAATGTCGTCAGTTGTTGTATTTATGTTCATGATACAAATGAAAGAAACGTGTTTTCCTGGCACATAAAAATCAAAGTAAAGATGACTGACGGATTTTTCTGTCTCGTCATTTTGACTTGAAAACAAAATACAGCTTTAAACTCAAACTCCATTAAAACTCAGCTCTGTGTAAAATGTGACGTCTGTGTGAAAATGGAAGAAGTGTAACATTTTGTTGCCAATCTGACAGATGCTAGCATGCTAACACCATCATATAGATGTTGATGAAGGTTCTCAGTCATCCAGTGTCCTTACAGATTCTTAAAGGGATATTCCGGTGTAAGTTTAATCCATGGTCTAACACACCGTGACACCGAGTAAGACTCTCCCTCGAGAGGTCAAGTTAGCTGACCGATAGCTTAGCTAGTTTTAGCAACCTCAGAAAAGACCGCACGATAACAATACACTGCAGCTTATGTCTCCAACTAGAAACCGCCATCAAAAAGCCACAATTAATGGTGAGAACAGCAGCAAACTTCAGCAACAGTACATGTACAGTCCCAGCACACAGTACGAAGCATCAAACATCTGCTAGCTTTGCTGGATTTGTATTAAAAACACAGCACAACTCACCCTCTCCTCCTGCCTGTGTGGGGAGGCCCTGATGAGTCGATTACCGAGTGCAGTAGATTTCTGCAGCTCAAGGATGAAAATGTCTGATTATTACTAAGCTTGTGAATATTCTCATTCATCCAGGTCATAGTTATCTCAAGGAAATTGAATCGAAAGCAACTGGATTTGGTTTTTGTCTTGAAGACATTTCACCTCTCATCCGAGAGGCTTCATCAGAGTGTGGGAGAGTCCTTACATGATTATTACTCCATGGAATGCTCAGTTCTTATTATCGAGAGCTGACAGGGAAAATAACGGAAGTAACGGAGTAATAATCATATCTCAAGGAAATTGAATCGAAAGCAACTGGATTTGGTTTTTGTCTTGAAGACGTTTCACCTCTCATCCGAGAGGCTTCATCAGTTCATCAGGAACTGATGAGTAATAATCATGTAAGGACTCTCCCACACTCTGTAAGGACACTCCCACACTCTGTAAGTACTCTCTCACACTCTGTAAGGACACCCCACACTCTGTAAGGACTCTCCCATACTCTGTAAGGACGGACCACACTCTGTAAGGACACTCTCACACTCTGTAAGGACTCTCCCACACTGTGTAAGGACTCTCCCATACTCTGTAAGGACGGACCACACTCTGTAAGGACACTCTCACACTCTGTAAGGACTCTCCCACACTGTGTAAGGACTCTCCCATACTCTGTAAGGACGGACCACACTCTGTAAGGACACTCTCACACTCTGTAAGGACTCTCCCACACTATGTAAGGACACTCTCACACTCTGTAAGGACACTCTCACACTCTGTAAGGACTCTCCCACACTATGTAAGGACACTCTCACACTCTGTAAGGACTCTCCCACACTGTGTAAGGACTCTCCCATACTCTGTAAGGACGGACCACACTCTGTAAGGACACTCTCACACTCTGTAAGGACACTCTCACACTCTGTAAGGACACTCCCACACTATGTAAGGACACTCTCACACTCTGTAAGGACTCTCCCACACTGTGTAAGGACTCTCCCATACTCTGTAAGGACGGACCACACTCTGTAAGGACACTCTCACACTCTGTAAGGACACTCTCACACTCTGTAAGGACTCTCCCACACTCTGTAAGGACACTCTCACACTCTGTAAGGACTCTCCCACACTCTGTAAGGACACTCTCACACTCTGTAAGGACTCTCCCACACTCTGTAAGGACTCTCCCATACTCTGTAAGGACGGACCACACTCTGTAAGGACACTCTCACACTCTGTAAGGACACTCTCACACTCTGTAAGGACTCTCCCACACTCTGTAAGGACACTCTCACACTCTGTAAGGACACTCCCACACTCTGTAAGGACTCTTCCACACTATGTAAGGACTCTCCCACACCATGTAAGGACTCTCCCACACTCTGTAAGGACACTCTCACACTGTGTAAGGACTCCCATACTCTGTAAGGATGGACCACACTCTGTAAGGACACTCCCACACTATGTAAGGACTCTCCCACACGCTGTAAGGACACTCCCACACTACGTAAGGACTCTCCCACACTCTGTAAGGACACTCCCACACTATGTAAGGACTCTCCCACACTATGTAAGGACTCTCCCACACTATGTAAGGACTCTCCCACACCGACTTTAAACCCTGCAGCTTGTTAGAATTGAAGAAGCCTGTTAGATGAGAGCCTGACGCTGTAAAAACTAATCTAACATGCTGCTGCTCCCTTTAATCCCTGTTTATTTAACCTGCGCATTAGCACCTGTATGAAGTAAGGTAAGGTATGATGGACTAGCTGTTAGCCGCTCCTGTTAGCAGCTCCTGTAAGCCGCTGCTGTTAGCAGCTCCTGTTAGCAGCTGCTGTTAGCCGCTGCTGTTAGCAGCTCCTGTTAGCAGCTCCTGTTAGCAGCTGCTGTTAGCCGCTGCTGTTAGCAGCTCCTGTTAGCAGCTCCTGTTAGCAGCTGCTGTTAGCCGCTGCTGTTAGCAGCTCCCGTTAGCAGCTCCCGTTAGCAGCTCTGTTAGCAGCTCTGTTAGCAGCTCTGTTAGCAGTGCACCAGGGACGAACAGACAGCGATCACTGTGTTACTGTGAGGCTGAAGAAAACATGGAGTTTCTCGGGGAGCTCTGAAGAGCGTTTAAGAGTTTTAAGTGGAAGTATAGTCCAGGGCGTTGTTCTTTCGGTCCAACATGTGTCTGTTTTTATTCTCCATTTCTCTTACTGTCAACTAATCTCATGTTCTGACTCAAACCAACAACATGTCAGTCCTGTCTCACTTCCTGTTTGTGCCTCTCAGCTCTGAGCTCATTGGTTCCCACTGAAGACGTGAAACCTTAAAAAAAAACTTCATATTTAGTTTCATGTTCAGAAAGGTTCAACAATTTCCTCAAACAGCTGCTCACTGGAACTTTCATCAAACAAACAGGAAGTAGTGGTTTCTTTTTTGTTGGGGACTACTTTCAGCGGCGGATTAATCTAGGTCTGGTGCTGTGGTGAGTGTGTCATGGATGGAGCTCTGTGGCACGGAGGAGGGAGAGACATCACACAGTGTGTCAGGAGACAACGTACTGCTTGACGAGAGGACGACTCGTCTCTGCAGCTGTTTCCTCTGCATGGAGGTCAGGTGACCACAGCAGCGCCACACCTGTTCAGCTGCCGCTCGGCTCAGAGGAAACATCAGGTGTTGTAATGTCAGTCAGTATCAGCCGTCTACTAAACATCCGTCGACACTTCACAACAAACAGCTGGATAATAAAAGGTTCAGCAGTTTGGACTTTTTTTTAATTAACAAAGTGAAACATCAGGTGAATAAACAATCTTTGTCAAACACTGCAGCCTCACACAGACACACAAAGATCGTCTCTGAAGTGAAATACACATTTTAACACAAAGGATTTATTTAATTCTCTTAAAATCTGTTGTTTATTGGTCACGATCACATCAGACGCTCCTGTTGCTCCGTCAGGAGGTTGTCTGTTTCGTTCATGAGCAAAATGTTTCTCGTTCAGTTGTTTTGTCTCTGAGTGAAGTGAGGAATCACTGAGCTGATGAAGAGGAGGATGGAGGCCGTGATGACAGTGAGGATCCAGCAGGTGGAGACATCCTCACACACTGAGGGACTCGAGCTTTGTCTCACTTTGGTTTTGACCTGTTGACCTTTTGATCACAGGGTCCATGTGTGCTCTGGTACAGACGCTGCCAGTGTGGACCGTGTGTTCTGGTTTAGTGCGGTTCTTCAGCACGAGGTCCACATGAACACCTGACCGCCCACATGCTGATCTCCTGTCATTCCTCACATTTAACCTCAGTTACATCTGCTCACAATGACATCACATAGTGTCCTCACTCGGTTATTGATCTATGTTTCATCTCGCTGATCATCACACACACTTCTGCACACACATCTTCTAAACTGATGAACATCGTGTGTGTGATTCATGACACAGTTCAGACAGGATCAATACGTCACATGTCTCTCTGGGAAACAGGAAGGGGGCGGGACTTCAGCTAACCCTTCTCATTGGTTTGAATCTGTGTCCGTCAGCACGGTGGTGTTTGGAGCTAATTGCTAACATTTAGCAGGTTTCACCTTGTGTGTATGCAACCCCTGGCTCTGATTGGCTGGTTGGTGATGAGGTCGTCACTGTGTGGAGCTTCTGTTAATGCTGAGGGCAGTGCCTCAGGGACTGACGGCCTCACATCGCTCTGCAGTCAGTTCCTGATGCAGTATCTTCAGCATCAGTCCGTCTCTCACAGGTGGAAACTGTTCTTAGTCTCACAGTGATCGCTGTCTGTTCATCCCTGTACACTGCTAACAGGAGCTGCTAACAGGAACTGCTAACAGGAGCGGCTAACAGGAGCTGCTAACAGGAGCGGCTAACAGGAGCTGCTAACAGGAGCTGCTAACAGGAGCGGCTAACAGGAGCGGCTAACAGGAGCTGCTAACAGGAGCTGCTAACAGGAGCGGCTAACAGCTAGTTCAGAATATCTTTAAAGGTGCTAATGTGGGATTAACGGGAGCTGCAGATATATTATATATTCCAGCTGCATGTTGGGTGAGTTCTTACAGAGTCAGGCTCTCCACTCGTTATGATGGTGTTAGCATGTTAGCGTCTATCAGATTAACAACAACATTTATAACTTCCTCCACTTTCATATAAAAGTCACATTTGACACAGAGCGGAGCTTTAACAGGAAATATGTGCTTTGTTTTATGACATGATCAGATAACAAGTCAAGGTTATGAGACAAAAATCTGAAGCACTTGTTTAATGACAGTGTGAACTGAGGCTCCATCATCAGTGAGTCCGGGGTCACTGTTTGTCTTTACATCACATGTTCATGACGTCTCAGCAGCGCCCCCCTGAGGCGGTCCGGCCCCCGACAGGAAGTGACGGTGCTGCGTTCAGGTGAACCTCAGCCGACTCTGTGAGGCGCTCACAGCTCACAGTTGCCAGCTGAGATTAAACTGTACCGCAGCTGTTTCCTGTGGACGCAGCGTCCTCTGAGTCACGGCCCTGCTGATCAGCTCCGCTGTCCCTTCATTGATTAACCTGCTGACAGCAGGCTGTCTGGAGGTGTGGACGATACCTCCGGCTGCCACCAGGGGGCCGCCGACAGCTCCAACTCCTCCACTTCAGACGGGTGACTTCAGGTTCTGGTCCATTTAGAAAACTTGTTCTAGTCTGCTTCGTTAACACGTCTTCCATTCGGACCAGCAGAACACCAACAGACACATTCAAGAACCAGACAGGAAGTCTGACTCCTGAGATAAACACCTCTCTAGCTTCAGACAGCGTTTCCTCTGAGAACAGCTGGTTCATTCACTGATGGAACAAAGTTTGTGTTATTGGCTCGTTAGATTTAAACTTCTTCTGTAAAACTACACAGAGCTGCTGCAAGTTTTCTAATCAGTGTGAAGCACAACGTTCAGTCTTTCACTCTGAAACAAAAGATCGAGGAGGCAGAAAATGGAAACACTCGAGTAAAGTACCAGAATCTCACAACACTTGTTCAGTACAGTACTTGAGTAGATAAAGTACTTAGTTACTTCCAGCTCTTGCAGCGGTGATTCCATTACTGATCAGCACCGACGGCAGCAGAGCGACCGGATCATCTCTGCAGGTGATTGTGAGGAGACGCGTGACGTCACAGTTGCCTGCAGAGATTAACAAGTCGACCCAACCCGGCACGATCCGGCCCGACCCGGCCCGAGGAGCTGAAGACACACACACACACGTTACCATGGTGACGGCCTGCAGAGGGCGCTGCGCTCTGAGGACCTGGGTGAAGATGAAGGGAGGAAGTCTGGAGGAAAGTGGAGAGAGGTCCAGAGATCAGGGTCAGAACTTCAAGCACATACTGAGCAGAACACACGACTCACGTTGTAGACTACAGACAGACAGAAGAAGTTAACGTTGTTCTTTAAACACGTTCTGTCAGACGTGTGACGAGAACAGAGCGTCTCTCTGCAGCTGAGCTGATCCGACATCATCACTGAATCACCAGAAAACAGTCAGAAGTTTGATTCGTCTCACAGAGACCGTTTTCACCCACTGAGGAAAATCATATCCAAAAGACGCCTTTAAAAGGACGTCCACTGGAGTCTGAATGAAAGTTTTCTAGACGTCTTTTAAAGTTCACTACTGACGTCCACATGACGTCCTCACAGGGTTCAACATTGAGTCTCTATACTGTAACGTTAGACGTCTTTAGACTTCAGTCACAGACGTCTGAAGTCTGAAGAAGTTTTCATGACGCCAAATTTAACTTCATGCAGCAAAAACTTAACGTCGACCTCAGCAGCTGCATGAGGCGTGAACGTTACCAGGAGAGCTACTCATCAGATGTGTTAAACATCGTGTTTTGAACATTAACGTACCTGACGAAGGTTTGATGATGGAATTTAACAGGTGACCCCAACACCGACAGTTACTGAGGAGCGAATCAGGAACGCCTTGATGAGCATTTCCTCAATAACAACTGATTCGAGAGCGTTATAGTTGATAATGATTCAGTGGAGATCAGACTACATTGATGACTCATTACGTAACGATTAGTTCTGATATCTGTGAATCAACGTGCTCCTTCATGAGTTGTTCCTGATGACTCATTGATCATTAGTTATTGAACAGTAGCTAATGATTCAGTCTGTTCTCCACTAACTCATCATGATCAACTTTACAATCATCACTCCTGACTCGTTCCTGATTCGCTCCTCACTAACTACACAAGTGTAACCAGAAACCGGCGTCTGAACATGCGACAGTTGTGTCTCCAAACTCATCTGCCTTCGTGTAAAGTATCCCGACACAGACCTGCAGACCCGAGCCCAGATGACATGTTGGATTTGTTCCGGCCTGCGAGCTCTGAGGTGCTCTAACGAGGCGAGACGTGGACGGACAAAGCATCAATTAGAGGACAGTGGACACTGAACACGGACCCCCTCGGCCGCTCTATTGTCCCGCCACGGAAAACAGAAAAATAAAGACAATGTGATTTGGTTCTGCTGAGCTGCACCCCAAAAGGCCTCGCGGCGTCAGAGAGTTAGAAAGCGCTCGCTGTCGTCTTCAAAGCGACTTGGCCTCGTCGTCCGCAGCCGGCAGATGTGTCCGCACGTCGACCCCCCGCCGTTCTCCAAAAACACTTCACATCGGGCTGCTTCTGTTTTCTCTGTGTGTCACTGAACATCATGAACAGTGAACCGTCGAGAGCAAGAAGCGTTCAGGCTGCGTGAGAAGTCTGCCGATCAGTCGGTCTGTCAGCTGTGGTTCACCCAAAAATGTCAAACTCAGTCACCATCTCCTCCTCCATGCTGATGGAAGTCAGGTGAAGTTTACAAGTCCACAAAACATTTCTGGAGCTTCACAGCGAAACAGTTGTACTCTCAACATCCAGTTCAGGGTACAACTGTTTTTGACTGTTTTGGACTTTCATCAGCATGGAGGGAGGAGATGATGACTCCTTACATCTGCTGAGAAATCCTCACATGAGCAGAACCTGCCTCAGAAACATCATGTTTTAAGTTCTCTTCAGTATCACAGTGATCCAGTGACAGTCGTCTGTACATCCACAGGTTCACTGCTAACATGAAGTGCTAACAGCTAATTCTGCTAACTTTTAATGGATTTTTGGAGCATTTATTTTTGGTTGTTTCTCTGTTTTAAATCAAGTCTCCAGCTGCTTCAGTTGTTTAGCAGAATGCTGCAACTCTGTTTTACTGTGAAGCTCCAGAACTGTTCTGTGGACTACGACACGGTGAGCTGCCCCTTTAAACTGTCTGATTGTCACGTCTACATTTCAGTCTAAATCTTTTGTCTCTGATTGCATTTAAACAGTTTCTGGTTGTTTTGTTGTTGTTAAACATTTTGTCGCAGTTTCATTTTTAAAGGATTTTACATTCTTACGTGAGCTTTTAGCTGCTGAAGACAAACATTTCAGTCAGAATCTTAAAACATATTGGACACTTTTAGAACATCTGATCTAAATGCACAACTTCAAACATCCAGTCCACACACACACACACACACACACACACACACACACACACACACACACACACACACACCTGTAATATTAACATGATGTTTCAAAATAAAAGTTCTTCTTACCTCGGGGATAAAAGAGACACATGTGCAGGCGGCCGAGCTGAGAGAGAGAGAGAGAGAGAGAGAGAGAGAGAGAGAGAGAGAGACAGAGAGAGAGAGAGAGAGAGAGCTGTAGCAGGACACTGACCCGACACACACACACACACACACACACACACACCCCTCCTTGCTGCCCCCCTTTATGTTTGACCCAAAATCATTAGTTCACATAAATTCCTTCTTCAGGAGTCTAAATTGAATAAATCAATAAATCAATAACTTAATCTGAACCATAAAGTTCCTCTGAAAGTCGATACAATCCTTCAACTTGCTGAAAGTTACTTTGTTCTGGTGTTGGAGCACAAATAAAACCAACTTTTACATATTTCCATCTACATGGTCACTGTGTTGTGTGAGCAGCATGTCGATCATGGACAGTTTTCATTTATACACTGAACAGAAACACGAGAACAATCATGTTATCAAGGCAGGCCAGGACTTTAGAAATACTGACGTCAGGAGAGAGAATTCCCCCGAACACAACCCCAACCCTGCTGTGTAGCTCCAGTCAGACACTGTTAAACTTTAATGTCCTGCACTGAAGTTCTGCTGGGTGAGTAACTTTGGTGCTGAAGGCTGAATCCTCCTTCTGCATCGTCCGAATCATCACTTAAGGTGCAACATGTTAGAATTTAAGTTCAAAACATTAAAAATGTATCAAAATGATCAACAGAAAGTGAAGAAGTTCTGACATCAAGTGTTTTTTATTGTTGAAGAGATATCTACTGAAGTTAGCATGCTAACCAGCTTGCCGCGGGCCTGAAAACCTCTCTCTCTGCTGTGTAAACACCAACACTCCCCTGGAAGTCTGGTTAGCTGCACGGCTAACCCAGCTAACAAGCTAACATTAGCTACAGACATGTATAAAAAATATACAGCTGACAGCAGTTAGCAGTGACTCCGGCGTCCTATTTGTTGGGAGAATGAATTCAAGGAGACTAATTCTTACGTATTGCACCTTTAAATGCAAAGTAATGTGTCAAATCTGGGTTGTAAACCAGACTTCATGTCATGAAACCACCAACATTTCCCTTAAACATTAAGAAGATGGTGACCCTGGTGTTGATGACAGTACTGGGTCTGGAGAGGAGGCTTTCTGTCCGGTGCAGGTGGATGTAGAAACATTTGCAGTGGTTCTGGATGCTGCAGGACTGAGTGTCCACCGCTTCTGTCACTCATTAACTTCCTTCTGGTGAAAAAGCTTGGACGTGTCGGCGCAGCCTCCGTGTCCGTGTGTCCTTCTGATCAGGCAGCCGCCGGCGTTCCCACCTTCAGATGTCTGGTGGTGATGTTTATTTTCCTCTTTCAGAAGCAGCAGCTGACGCCTTCCCACCGACACGAACACATCGGGTCACTGCAGCCAGCAGTAACAGCTGCTGGGAGACACAGTGATCATAGGAAACATGATGAAGCCATATTTATTCATTCAGGTACAGGACATGATTTAGTTTATGATACGAAGTCCTTGAGACTTTATTAACCCATCAATGATTCTTCTTCCCTGTTGTGAAAGCTCGATCGGCTGATGACAGCCACTAAATGTGACTGAAAGCTCTGACAGGATGTCAGTAAGAGGACCTTGAGTCAAGAACTGTTTGTGTCAAACTGTCCAAAGTCAAGAACGAACCTCAGCATGTCTTCATGAGCTCTGAAGACATTTATCAACAGATTTCTGCTCTCACCACGTTCTGTGTGAACAACACACCATCGTCTGCATTTATTCATTATTCCACTGTGCTGTCCTGTTGCTATGGATACAGAAGTAAAGGATTTGATTGGCTACTTCTTCCACCGCTGTGATAAAGTCAGTCTGAGCTTCAGTCTGAAGGAACTGAACACTGGATACATGAACACAGCCCCTCCTGGTGGCTGATAGCAGCACTGCAGCTTCCACCTCAACAACAAACAGGTGCAGAAAGTCCTTAATCATCAGCTTCATTAGAGCGCTGATCAGCTAATGATCAGGACATTAATAGAAGCTGCTGATCAATGAATCCACAGAGAAGAAGAAGAACAGCAGGAACATACTGAACTAACATGATAACTGCTCCACATGAACACCTCAAATATATTCTGACTACTGTGACTCTATCATCACACAACGTTTGTATTGTCTGCAGTCTGATGATGACTAAGTTTAAAGTGACTTAAAGTTTGAAAACACTCTTTAATCCTGACACTAACTACTGATCATGTGCAGTTGTGTTGGTATTATCAATATTATAGTTTATGAATCATTCTGGTATTGATGAGCAGCGGATGTGTCCAAGTCTTAATGCTCGGATTTAGTGCTTCTTCATGTCTGTCAGAGGCTTTGTGCTGAGTGGTTGAAGAAGGCAGGGACAAATATTTACTAATGGAATGTAACTAATTACATTTACTCAAGTACTTTACAGAGATTCTTCTACTTTACTTGAGTATTTCCCCTTTCTGATGCTGAATACTTCCACTCCACTACAGTTTGGAGGCAAATATTGTACTTTGATGACTTTAGTAACTAGTTACTCTACAGATCCTCCATCAAAGCCAAATTAGAACATTCTTAACTTAATTCAGTTCATCAGTGATTGTATAAAGATCTGTATTGTATAAATTATAATACAGTACAATAATAAATACATGCACAGTTCATGTATTTATATACTGTACACTGTGTGTCGACAGATTATCACATCTGATATTCTGCATTTTTCTCAATATTGTGTAATCAAAGTTTTTTTTTATCTGATTGCCGATAAAATAAATTAATTTCAAAATGTTCTACTTTGGCTCTGATGCAGGATGTAACGTCACGTCACGTCACGTCACGTCACGTCACGTCACCCTAACCCACGTATGTGTTAAAAAGAAAAAACTGAAATATCTCACTGACATCAGTATTCAGACTCCTTGCTATGACACTTGAAATTTAGCTCAGGTGATACCAATTTCTCTTGATCATCTCTGAGATGTTTCTCCACCTTGACTGGAGTCCACCTCTGGTAAACAGCACACACCTGCCACCTGTCTACAGAAGGTCTCACAGCTGACAATGCGTATCAGAGCAAAAAACAAGCCATGAGGTCGAAGGAGCTGCCTGAAGAGCTCAGAGACAGGGTTGTGTCGAGGCACAGATCTGGGGAAGGCTACAAAATAAGTTCTGCTGCACTGAAGGTCCAGAGAGCACGGCGGCCTCCATGGTTTTTAGGTGAAAGAAGTTTGTAACAACAAGGACTCTAACTACAGCTGGTCGTCTGGCCAAACTGAGCAGTCGGGGGAGAAGGGCCTCTGTAAGAGATGTGACCAAGAACCTGTTAGTCACTGTGGATGAGCTCCAGAGATCCTGTGTGGAGATGAGAGAAACACACAGAAGGACAACCATCACTGCAAAACTTCACCGATCTGGGCTTTAAGACAGAGTGGCCAGATTGAAGCCTCTCCTCCAGGCACCGCTCATCTCCTGCCCAGTACCATCCAAACGGTGAGGCATGGTGGTGGTACAGGTCAGAGTTGAAGGAAAGCTGAACATAGTACAGAGATATCCTGAATGAAAACCTCATCCAGAGCACTCAGGACCTCAGACTGGGCCGAAGGTTCACCTTCGAACAGGACAATGACCGTCAGCACACAGCCAAGACTATGCATGAGTGGCTTCAGGACAACTCTGTGAATGTCCTTGAGTGGTCCAGCCAGAGTCCTGACTTGAACCCAATGGAACATCTCTGTAGAGACCTGAAAATGACTTTTCACCAACAGTCCCCATCCAACCTGACAGAGCCTGAGAGGATCTGCAGAGAAGAACGGCATAAAATCCTGAAATCCAGGATTGTCGGGTCAGAACCAAAAGGACTGGATGCTGTAATCTCTGCCAAAGGTACTTCACCAAGTTTAGTAAAGGGTCTGAATACTGATGTCAATGTGATGTTTCAGTTATTTCTTTTTAATATATTTGCAAAAATTTGTAAAATTCTGTTTATGCTTTGTCATCACGGTGTATCGTGTAAAGTGAAGGGGTCTGAATATTTTCTGAATGCACTGAAAATATATACATGTATCAGTGACATGAAGCACTGCAGCCCAAAAACACTTTTCACCACAAGCTAACATTGTGAAAGAAATATCTGTAAAACGTTGGAGACATTTTTTTTTTGCAGCGTCACAACCCCCGAGACATGACTCACTTACTGTCAGAATGTGATCCATTTGGTCCAATAACATTTGGAAAGTCTAGAAGAGCTGCACGATTAAATTATTTTACCTCTATTCAAGTTAGACGGGCGCTAAACCAGAGGTTAGCCGGCTCGGTCGGCGGACGTCGCCAGTCCTACAAGCAGTTAGCTAGTTAGCTAGGACTGGTCCTGGTTTGATGGTTTATACCAAACTCACTGTAAATAAGGTTAGGCTCAATATATTCACAGAACCAGCAGAATTATTGTTGAACTGTCAGACTGATCAATAACTGTTATCGGCTGATCGATACATCAGATTTAGAGGTGTCCTCCTCAAACCTGCAGGGGCTCCACAGGTAGTGTCCCTACAACTAACGTTCACGCCTCGTAGTGGGCACACGGAGTTATGACGAGGGGGCACAGCGAGCCTAAATATAAATCATGCATCGCTCTTCTACACCTCTAGCTAGCCAATGACGGACGAGTTTGTGAGAGGACTGCCAGGTAAACGTAAAGCAGCAGATGAATCTACACCAAACGTCACAACTACCAAAACAAAAACAAGAAAACATGACGAGGCATTTCTCGCCCTCGGCTTCACCAGTACAACATTGGGTGATGAGGAAGGACCACAGTGAGTTGTGTGTCTCAGAACATTAGCTTCTGCCAGCATGAAGCCGAACAAGAGAAGACGCCACTTGGAGACTTCACCTCCCCAACACAAAGAGAAGAACATTGATTTCTTCAGCTTGACATTTTTTTTATGTACAAAGGGGGTGGGCTTGCAGTCTGGGAACCACTGTGCTGAGAGGTACAGAAACCCTGAGGGATCAGTGATCCATCTTCTGTCTGATCTAAATTATTTTCCCTCCTGTGTTGATGAGCTGACAGCTTGTGGTAAAAAAAAATACGTTGTAGGATAATCTTTCAAAGTTCCTTCAATTTTTTTTTTCCATCTGTGAAAACTTTTCAAAACTCTACACTGTGAAACAGTTAAAATGCGTTTCAGGAGAAAACATTTTTTTTTTGTGTGTGTGTGAAATGTGTTAAAATTAAGGAAGTTAAAATGATTATCAAGAGAGAACTTTTGCTTACTTTAGGAAAACAGCCCTGACAGTAAACCAGCTTCACTTCTCTCTTCTCTCTTTGTCTCTTTCACTTCATCTCGTGAGACTCACATGATTTCTGCCGGCAGACAAAAAGGTAAATGTGTGTTTTTAATGTCACTTTTTCATGTGTGATTTTTGTCTTTTCTCCTGTAAAGACTTGTGTTATCAGACTGTTTGTGTCTTCATTTCTGTCTGATTGTGATTTTATTAATATTATAATGTCACAATCAGAGAAAGTCCAGTTCTGCAGAACCAGCGACTCTCTCAACACACATACAGCATGTGAGCTCTGTATTAAGACTCTGAGATGTGACAACATGTGAAGGACTCCTTTAAATTCAGCCACCAAACATTAATGGTGTTGTTACTGAATGAAAACAGAGCAAAGACCAGCAGCGTCTGTCAGAGTCTGTAGACGAAGGAAGAACGACTCTTTGACCTCATCTGGACTTTAACAGGTGAGAACTGTGACAGGTAACATGACACACCTCTGATGAAGAAACTCTGCTGTCATTTGTTATATTATGTGGACACGTATTAGCTTGTTAATTACTGTTTTAAGTTCTGAATATTCATGAATTAATTAATTGAATATTCTCTGAGATGTGACTTTACGGCCAAAATGAGCCTTTTGTGTTTGGTTTGATTTGATCAACAGCAGGAAACAAGTTAGACTGTAATCTGAGCTGACTCACTGCTGAGAGAGGAGGTTCTGTCAGAACCGGTCTGACAGCCTGGAAACTTGTTATTCTTTGACTGAACCTTGATCAGCTGTTAATTCTCTGACTTCTCTGATCTACACACACAACAGTGAATCAAATACAACATGTCATGTGTACAGATGTAAATCTGACGGATCAATAATGAAGTCTTGTGCTTCTTTCTCCTGTTTGACTGTTAATGTTTCCAATGTATTGATGGAGTTTAGGAGCAACATGTCTGCTCAGCTGATTTATAAACAGCAAAACACTGATATGATGAGAGTTTATGTAAAATGGAGGCTGAAGCACAAACAGAATCACAGATCGTCTGTGAAGTGTTTAAACAGGCTGCCCTGTCATCATTAAAACAACTGTAGACTGTATATAATCTGATATCTGGGTCTGATAACATTTTAATACATCAGAATCAGATCTGACAGGAAGTGAGTGTTTCTGTGACTTCCTGTACAGACTGAAGGCTGCTGGGAAACTGTCAGCAGTTAATCTGGAAACAAGCCTGTTTACTGAGCAGCTCTGTAGTTGACTGTAGATGACTGAGGACATCTAGTGGACTGACAGCAGAACTACACCAGCTGCTCTGTGATTGGCTTCCTGGCTGCAGGTTCCACTGAACTGATTCTTCCTGATGGATCAATAAGAAGCTTCTTCTCTCTCAGTTCAGGATTCTGCTGACCATTATCTTCATTATCAACTTAGTTTCATCAGTTTTTCTAACAATCCATCAGCTGTTTAGACTCGACTATTAATAAGTCTGACATCCAGCAACACAAAGGTTTAAATTATAAAGACAGTGAAGAAGTCTGAAGCTCATGTTTGTTATTTTTGCAGGAAAAATGAGTGTAAATGATTCAAAGTGCTGTCCTGTAATGATGTGTCAATCAGCTGATCAATGGATGGACTGACAGTTTGAGCTCTGCTCCAGTGTTTCCTACAGATGAAGGTAGAAAGTCTCTGTGACTTGATGTGGACGTGAATTCAGCAGCTTCTGCTGAGCTGAAATATTCATTTTGGCTTGTTAAAGTGTCTTAACTGCTCTTCGTGGTCTCTGTGGTCAGAAACAAAATGTGGAGCTGGTTTTACTTTAAACTTCATTCTAAACTGTCAGATTAGTGTTTTTATCATTTGGTGTCAGAAAGCTTCATTAGTTTCCTCCAGTCAGACTCTGTCTGTTTGTCATGTGACTGAGAGGAATGCTGATAAATCCTGTGTGACAGCATGTTGTTGTGTTTGTGTGAAGGTGTGGGCTCTGCTATGAATCAGTGTGAGGAGACAGAGGAGGGAGTCCCTCCCTCTAAAACCACTCTGTGTGGGGAACATGACAGCCAGACCAAAGCTCAGAGGTGAGATGAGGATCTCTAACTGTCCATGACTCTTCTCCATGTCACAGCTCAGCACTCAAATCACTCCACCATCAGGATTCACTCTCAAAGCTCTGTGTGTGTTGTGTTGAAGCCCAGTTTTCATCCTGTTTCATAATATTAACACATTTATATTGAAGTCTGACTTAAATGTTGCTGATATAAGGTTTTTGGGAAATATTGGTATGGACATATGTTAGTAAAAGTATAAAACTAACATTATTAAAAAGCATTTCTTCAGCACATGTTATACACTACATGCAGCAAATTGTGCATCACAACACAAACATAAAAAAAATGATAATTTAAACCACAGTTAAAATATTTAAATGCACTGAGAAAGAAGAAGAAAGTCATAAAATGATAATTATGTCACAAAAAGTTTCACTTACAAGTTTAATTTTCAACTGTAATGATCTTAAAGTTCACCATTTGACTGATGTCTCTTTTTTAAACTAACAGACTATAAAGTTGTGGTTGAAGGTTTGAGAGGTGCTTTGGTTTGTCTGTCTGTTTCTATCAGAGTTCACCAGCAGAGACCAGACTCTCCTGCACCCAGCAGAGTGTCCATGAAGAGTGACTGGTCCATGAATCAGCCTATTGTCTTCAAGGATGGAGACCACTCTGCTGAAGAAAGGTAAGAATGTAAACCAGAAGAGTTTGTTGTTCTGCAGCTCTCCTTCTATCAAGTCCTGACATAAAATGATCTGTCAGCTGGTCTCAACTTTCACACTCTACTGATTTAATGTTTTCTTCAAGAGGAACATTTAGTATTCAAGATTTTCCAGAAATTGACATTTAATACATGAACCAAGTGATCAAATAAGATCAAATCATTTGTGGACTAAAGATGTTGATCTCTGTCTGGTTCCATCTTCTCAAATGTGATGTTTATTGCTCTTAAATGTTCTACATCAGTGTAAATGTGATATCTTTGAGTTCTGGACCAAATCAAGACTCTGGAAACTTGTGATGAACATTTTTCAGTCTTTTCTGACATTTTAAAGTCGATTACTTAAAATCTGAAATGCAACTTGGCGAGTGCTGCAGTGGGTCAGGAGAAAAGAAGAATGAATGAAGAAGTAAAGAATGAGGTTGAGTAGAAGTACAAACTGTGAGTGTTCAGCCTGCTTTTAATGGAGGTCCATGGTTATGGGTCACAGTCTGACAAGAAATCTGAGGAACTCTGATAATTATAACTGAAAAAACGGTCAGAACATTGTACTGAACTGAAGAGAACAGCTGGGCTGTGTGAACAGTGATTCAGTCACTTAGTTCAGGAAAAGAAGTGACAACAAAAACAAAGTGACAACGACTCTCCGATCTGAACTGAAGGAAATGATTCAAATCATTTGGTAAGACAGTTAATGAGGGATTTGTGTGGAACATACAGAACTGTTCTAACACAGCGTGAAAATATATTTATTATTGATTAAGTTTAATGTGTTTCTACTTTTACAGTGAACATTTTATTGAGTTTGTGTCCATTTAGACATGTGCATGTTTGTGATTCAGTGTCTTTAGTGACATCCTGTGAGAAATTAAGAGCAGGATTATATGATGATGTTATTACAACCTAGTTCACAGTGAAGAGTGACAGCAGAGGTGATGTGTGGAGAGTGAACATCAGACGATGATATGAAGAGTGTTGCTGATTGTGAATATGTGGAACAGGAAACCCAGCTAATTGAAAATGTTGCAGCAAATCAAATCAAATCAAATCAATTTTATTTATATAGCCCAAAATCACAATCACATTGCCTCAATGGGCTTTACAATCTGTACAGTGAACGACATCCTCTGTCCTTAGACCCTCGATCGAGTGGGGAAAAACTTGCCATGTTGATGGAAAAAAAAAACCCTTTTAACAGGGTAAAAAAAAAAACAATGGAAGAAACCTCAGGAAGAGCCACAGAGGAGGGATCCCTCTTCCAGGATGGACAGACGTGCAATAGATGTCGCGTGTACAGAAAAGAGCAACAATCACAGTTAACAAGTTACATTAACAGAATGTCTGATATAAATTGAATGTAAAGTGAGTGGATCCAGGAGACGACTGAGCAGGACGAGGCATCACCAAGTGGTACCCGAGCCACACAACCTCCTGTCCACCCTGGTGACCTGGAAGAGGGCAGACCACACAAGATAATTAGTAATAGACAGAGAGATTAGAGTGAAGAGGCATCAAGAATTACAGAAATATAGATATGAGGAGATGGTGAAACAGAGGAGAGCAGTGGTCCAGTGGAGCGCAAGGTGTGGCGATCCTGATCAGTCAGTATATTGAGGCATCAGTAGCCAGGAGAGGTCGATGTTCCCAGGGGCTCGAGGTCCAACTGAAGGGAGCCTGATTGAAAGAGAAGAGGAGGAAACTATAGAAAGAGTAGAGAGTGACACAGCTTGCAGCTTGTGGGAACAGCAGTCTGATAGTTTTTCATTCTGAGCCTCTAATGTGTCTGTGTTTATATTGAGAAAACATCAAAGTATTTTGTTCTTATCAGAGTTCAGCAGCAAAAAGGTTCTAAGGTTCCTGAAGGTCAGTCTGTCCAGCAGCATCCAACAGACCTGGACTCCATATTTAAGGTGTGTAAATGTCCAACAACAACTTTACTTCAGCTGCAAATTAAATGAAATGTCTCATTTTACAATTGAAGTTTTACTCTTTTGCAGCATCTGGAGGAGAACATTGTCACCTTTGTGAAGAATGAGTTGAAGAAGTTCCAGAAGGTTCTGAGTCCAAATTACCCAGAATGCTTAGAGAGGCAGAGTGAGGATGAGGAGGTGTTGGAAGGTAAGGAGGAGGAGCAGAGGAGGAGCAGCAGAGAGGCATTTCTGAAGATCACACTGAACTTCCTGAGGAGGATGAAGCAGGAGGAGCTGGCTGACTGTCTGCAGAGCAGTAAGAGGATTTTCCTCAATAAACTGTTTTCTTCTTCACACTAACATCCACTCACTGATGTGTTGTGTTTCATTCAGGAACTGTTGCTGCAGTTTGTCGACATCAACTCAAATCTAACCTTCAGAAGAAGTTCCAGTGTGTGTTTGAGGGGATCGCTAAAGCAGGAAACCCAACCCTTCTGAATCAGATGTACACAGAGCTCTACATCACAAAGGGAGGGACTGCAGAGGTCAATGATGAACATGAGGTCAGACAGATTGAAACAGCATCCAGGAAACCAGACAGACCAGAAACAACAATCAGACAAGAAGACATCTTTAAAGCCTCACCTGGAAGAGATGAACCAATCAGAAGAGTGATGACAAAGGGAGTGGCTGGCATTGGGAAAACAGTCTTAACACAGAAGTTCACTCTGGACTGGGCTGAAGACAAAGCCAACCAGGACATACAGTTCACATTTCCATTCACTTTCAGAGCGCTGAATGTGCTGAAAGAGAAAAAGTTCAGCTTGGTGGAACTTGTTCATCACTTCTTCACTGAAACCAAAGAAATCTGCAGCTTTGAAGAGTTCCAGGTTGTTTTCATCTTTGACGGTCTGGATGAGTGTCGACTTCCTCTGGACTTCCACAACACTAACATCCTGACTGATGTTACAGAGTCCACCTCCGTGGATGTGCTGCTGACAAACCTCATCAGGGGGAAACTGCTTCCCTCTGCTCGCCTCTGGATAACCACACGACCTGCAGCAGCCAATCAGATCCCTCCTGAGTGTGTTGACATGGCGACAGAGGTCAGAGGGTTCACTGACCCACAGAAGGAGGAGTACTTCAGGAAGAGATTCAGAAAGAGGAAGCAAGCCAGCAGAATCATCTCCCACATCAAGACATCACGAAGCCTCCACATCATGTGCCACATCCCAGTCTTCTGCTGGATCACTGCTACAGTTCTGGAGGATGTGCTGAAGACCAGAGAGGGAGGAGAGCTACCCAAGACCCTGACTGAGATGTACAGCCACTTCCTGGTGGTTCAGTCCAAAGTGAAGAGGGTCAAGTATGATGGAGGAGCCGAGACAGATCCACACTGGACTCCAGAGAGCAGGAACATGATTGAGTCTCTGGGAAAACTGGCTTTTGAGCAGCTGCAAAAAGGAAACCTGATCTTCTATGAATCAGACCTGACAGATTGTGGCATTGATATCAGAGCAGCCTCAGTGTACTCTGGAGTGTTCACACAAATCTTTAAAGAGGAGAGAGGACTGCACCAGGACAAGGTGTTCTGCTTCGTCCATCTGAGTGTTCAGGAGTTTCTGGCTGCTCTTCATGTGCATCTGAGATTCATGAAATCTGGAGACAATCTGCTGGCAGAAGAAAAACAAACCTCCCGGTGGTCTAAACTATTCAGAGACAAACCTGAACCAACATATCTCTACCAGAGAGCTGTGGACGAGACCTTACAGAGTCCAAATGGACACCTGGACTTGTTCCTTCGCTTCCTCCTGGGTCTTTCACTGCAGACCAATCAGACTCTCCTACGAGGTCTGATGACAAACATAGGAAGTATCTCACAGACCAGTCAGGAAACAGTTGAGTACATCAAGAAGAAGATCAGTGAGAATCTGTCTCCAGACAGAAGCATCAATCTGTTCCATTGTCTGAATGAACTGAATGATGGTTCTCTAGTGGAGGAGATCCAACAGTACCTGAGATCAGGAAGTCTCTCCACAGATCAACTGTCTCCTGCTCAGTGGTCAGCTCTGGTCTTCATCTTACTGTCATCAGAAGAAGATCTGGATGTGTTTGACCTGAAGAAATACTCTGCTTCAGAGGAGGTTCTTCTGAGGCTGCTGCCAGTGGTCAAAGCCTCCAAGAAAGCTCTGTAAGTGAACAGATGCTGTATTACACAGTGTAGGGTTTCTCTCCACTAATGAATCTCCTAATGTCAAACATCAATCAAATAAGAGTCCTAAGATTTAGTCATCAGATTGATCAGTTGTAAAAACATGCATATTGTTCCTTTAGTTTAATTTTACCTCTACAGATTAATGCATCCATGAAACAGAAGAAAACTCTGACACTTTGTTCTTCATGTCAGGCTAAATCCCAGAGATATGAGTATAATTTAGGACATTGTATTAAATGTTGACAGATCCTAGCAATATACTTGAGACTGTAAAGCCTCAGTCAGGGCAACCATAGAGATGTGATGTGTTTTATATTGTTTACGACAGAAACAGTATCAGTGTTTGTCTTTGTCATTAACTCTCTTTCAGGCTGAGTGGCTGTAATCTGTCAGAGAGAAGCTGTGAAGCTCTGTCCTCAGTTCTCAGCTCCCAGTCCTCTAGTCTGAGAGAGCTGGACCTGAGTAACAACGACCTGCAGGATTCAGGAGTGAAGCCGCTGTCTGTTGGACTGAAGAGTCCACACTGTAAACTGGAGATACTCAGGTCAGGATTCAGCTCCTGCTTAAGAGAGAACATTTTAAATGTTACTGGATATACAGGTTTAAGTCTATTTAAAATACCACATTCAACATCTGTGGCAGGGCCCCAGACTACATTTTTTCCACATGTAGCACTGGTGCTCCTGACTGAAAATTTTAAGAGCACTAGCAAAAAAATGTACAAGCACCTATAAATCGTCAAGAAACACAATACATTTGTATTGTATACCGTCTTAACTGTATTACTAAGACATTTTGTGAGGGAGGCTGAAGCAGCTCCTAAAACCAGAAATTATAAAAATAACAGATAGTTTAACCTTTGTTTAAATAATGTTAAGTCTTGTGATACTGACTCTTTCACACAAAAACATTAAGGTTGGGTTTTATTACCCGTCATTCTTTGAGTCTTCAAATCTTTAGGTTGTTTAATTGCCCTGTCTCTAATGCTGGTTGCAATCTGGAGCCAAATTGCTTCCTGGGACTTTTCCTTGGGCACAGAATTCCTGAGGGGCAAGTGAGATAAAAAAAAACAATTCATGTGTGAAACAGAATGAAAACAATGTTTTCATAAAAAAGATAATACAATACAAAAATGCAATACAAGAACACAGATGAGCCTTACTTTCCTCTTGAACATTTCTCACAGGTTTTTGTTTTCTCTTGAAAAATGTCTTCATAGAACTTAGAAAATAGATCATCAGAAAAAAAGATCTCCTTTGCCCCTCATGACTTCCATAACAACATGTGTTATATATCTATAACAAGTACCATGGTGGATGAAGAGCTTGTGCAAAACAAGAACTATCTTCAATGAAATGGAGAAAATCATAAGCTATTTCAGCTCTGGCTGTAGTCTACAGGACATTTAAAATTGATAAACAAGATTTTAATTTAGATTTTTGATTTTATTGTTTGGGCAGATGGCTCACTGCTGATTAAATCAACTCTCATCAGTATTTTTACATTAAGGCTCATCATCAGGTCAAGTTACTCCTCAGCTCTTCAGACCGTTAAAGCATCTTTGAGCTCATTGTTTTGTTTTTACGAAAATAAATGATATATAAATCTGTGTGTGTGTGTGTGTGTGTGTGTGTGTGTGTCTCCAGGCTGTCAGGCTGTCTGATCACAGAGGAAGGCTGTACTTCTCTGGCCTCAGCTGTGAGATCAAACCCCTCCCATCTGAGAGAGCTGGACCTGAGCTACAATCATCCAGGAGACTCAGGAGTGAAGCTGCTGTCAGCTGGACTCCAGGATCCAGACTGGAGACTGGACACTCTCAGGTATGAACTGACAACAAGAGCTCACACACTGTTTCTCTGTCACACTGACAAGCTGAGGACTGTTTCACAGTCTGAACCAGCAGCACTGCTGATAACAGTGAAGACAGTAGACCTTTTCACACAGAGACTCTGCATGATTTAACTGCATATTCCAATCAATGTCCCATTCTGAAATAGAAATGGAAGAAGAAAAACTTCAGAACTATAAATTTTTGCAACAATGATTTAAAAATGGAAATCCAGCTGTTAATTTAACACACACACACACACACACACACACACACACACACACACACACACACACATACACACAACCAACAAAGAGAACAACTGAACATTCATGTTCTGATCATCAGGCTGAGAAGATCTGAGACTTTCTTCAACACTTCAGACTTATTTTGATCCATTCTATAACCACGACATCTACTTCCTCTCTGTCCTGATAAAAGATCCCTCCTCTGTTGCTCTTTCTGATGTATCTACCTTTTCTTCGCATTAAAGGTTTTTAGGAAGTTTTTCTGATCTGAATTGAGGGTCTGAGTATTGAGGGAGTCGTCTGGTGAACAAATCATAAAGAGCCTGGAGACAAACTGTGATTTGTCATATTGGACAAAATAAAGAAAGTTGATTTGAATATACTGATTTTACTGACTATCGGTTTTTGATCCAAACTATTTTTTATAAGTATTATAATTCTCCCGTCTTTAAGTTTTAGTATTGTAATGTCTTGATTTTTTGGATGTTTTCTTTTTGTATGACCTTTTTATTATTTTGTTGTTGTTTGTGAATGTCTGATGTAAAGTCTGAGTGTGTGTATGAAGTGTGTTTTATAAATGCAGCTGTTTTGTCTTAATGGTGATCTGAGTGAAGCTTTATGAAGATCATTGATGAGGAAGCTTCTGAAGGATCATTCTGACTTTGTTTCTTCCTCCAGGGTGGAACATGGTGGAGAGCAGAGGCTGAAACCTGGTGTGAGGAAGTGTAAGTGTGTGTTCACTTTGACTGATGAAAACAAGGCAGCACATGTTAAAGTAGTTTAAATCTAAAGCTTGTGTATCTGCATTCAACTGTCAGTTTGAAAGAAGATCCAAAAAGATGAGTCATTGTGAAGTTTTGATCTAATTAACAGTCAGTCTGTTAATAAAGCAACAAATAAACCATCAGCTGTGTTAGATGATAAACTGCTGCTGTATTGTGTCTTGTTCTCTCCATCAGATGTCTGTGAACTCACAGTCGACACAAACACAGTAAACAGAAACCTCAAACTGTCTGACAACAACAGGAAGGTGACACATGTGTCAGAGGAGCAGCCATATCCTGATCATCCAGAGAGGTTTGACTACTGGACTCAGCTGCTGTGTAGAAATGATCTGACTGGTCGCTGTTACTGGGAGGTCGAGTGGAGAGGAAGCGTTCATATATCAGTGAGTTACAGAGGAATCAGCAGGAGAGGAGACAGTGAGGACTGTGTGTTTGGACGGAATAATCAGTCCTGGAGTCTGTACTGCTCTGATGATGGTCGTTACTCTGTCTGGCACAATAAGAGAAGAACAGCCCTCTCCTCCTCCTCCTCTCTCCTCCTCCTTCTCCTCCTCCTCCTCCTCTGTCTCTAACAGAGTAGCAGTGTATGTGGACTGTCCTGCTGGCACTCTGTCCTTCTACAGAGTCTCCTCTGACTCACTGATCCACCTCCACACCTTCAACACCACATTCACTCAACCTCTTTATCCTGGGTTTGGGTTCTGGTCACCTGGTTCCTCAGTGTCTCTGTAGGAGACACACACACCCACAGTAACAGAAATGGTTGAGGTTTTTTGTCTCTTCTTGGTCAATGTGCTGCACATCAGTGGTTTTAAATATCTTTAAATATGTTTTGAACATTCAGATTTCAGTTTTCTGAACTTTGTGATCTGATTGTTTTCTCACAACAATCAGCCTGTATATACAATAAAACCAGGCTGCACACACACATGCATATAGAGAATCAGAATGATGATCTTTGTTCACACAGCTTGTATTTTGTTGATGTGTCATTCATCATTGAAGTTTGTCATTTGTCTTATTTGAGTTATTATCTGTAAATATGTGTATATGAGTGGATAGAGCTGCTGCTACGTGCAGACGGACCTCCATTACAAAATCTCCCTGTAGAGTCCAAGAGCCAAAGACTTTCTGTCAACACTTCATCATCTCACATCATCTGTCAGAAGAAACATTTGACTTTCTCATTCACGTGTCTCTCCTGATTGAAATAACGTCTTTTCACATCACTTTACATTACAGACATCACAGCAGACGAGCTGTATGGAGACATCTGATGGTTCTGTTTTAAATCAAGTCTCCAGCTGCTTCAGTTGTTTAGCAGAATGCTGCAACTCTGTTTTACTGTGAAGCTCCAGAACTGTTCTGTGGACTACGACACTTCGCCTGACTTTATATCATCAGGAGGAGGAGAGGAGGACTTTATATCATCAGGAGGAGGAGAGGAGGACTTTATATCATCAGGAGGAGGAGAGGAGGACTTTATATCATTGGGAGGAGGAGAGGATGACTGGGTTGTATTTTTTGGGTGAACTGCTACTTTAAACTGTCTTGTTGTCACGTCTACATTTCAGTCTAAATCAGTTTTGTCTGGTCACGTTGGCTTCTCTCATTGTCAGAGATGACTTTGCTGATTGCATTTAAACAGTTTTTGGTTGTTTTGTTGTTGTAAAACATTTTTTCATAGTTTCATTTTTAAATGATTTTATGTCCTTATGTCACTTTTTAGCCGCAGAAGACAAATATTTCAGTCAGAATCTTAGAACATATTGGACACGTTTAGAGTCCGTCACAATAAAATCCTTGTGTCAGGAGCGAACAGGAGAGAAAGAGGAATATTGCTGTTGTCTCCCTACATCAGCCACATTACATGTATCATTCTGCTCTTTATATTGAAGCCAAACATCTCACATGCTGAACACATGTTCTCCTGGTTAATAACTCAGTATGCATCACAGCAGGATTATTACACTTATTACAACATCTGATCTAAAGACACAACTTCTACCATCCACACACACATACACACACTCCTTCAGCCTGGATCATATCACACCCACATGTGATATCAGTGAGCACATGATGTGAGCACCACCATTGTTTCTTTGTTGTCTTCTATCAGTGAAACAAATAGTGATTCACCATCTTTTACCTGAGTCCAACCCTTCGATCAGCCAATTTGGTTTGTAGTCTTCCTTTGTCCATGCCGTACAGTGTGGTACTTTGAACCCTTGCCATACTTTGCTTTTGTTCTTCTTGACACACACACATACACACACACACACACACACACACACACACACACACACACACACACACACACACACACACACTTAAGTTAATTATTTATCAGAGTTATAAACTGACAGTTTAATACCTTATTATGAAACTGATTTGGTGAATTGGCTATCTTTTCTCTTCCTCAAGGGTGGTGCCCAGAGGTGATCTAATGTAATTTAGATCTTATCATTTATCAGAATTAATAATTATCCCTGATAATCATTTATTATTATTGATAGCAAATGTCATCAAAAACTCCATATTACAGTTTTTTACGATTGTTTACACACTAAAATAAAAGATTTCCAAACAATTTGCGAAATTCTACTCCAAGGAGCAGAACACCTCCACAGATTTGCACAACATTACACACAATGTCTGCTTCACCCTTTTTGCAAAACATTACACACAGTGATTTGTAAAACTCTACACACATTTTCACACCTTAGACACAGATAAGGACTGTGAGGTTACTTCCTTGTCATTACAAAGCCCCGGATTGCCAATGACCACACTCATGAACAAATTGGATAATCACATCCACCAGGTGTGGAAGCACACATGTGCTAATTTGAAAACGCAGCGCTCAGGTATTCTTGTTGCTTTTACAGTAGTTTTTCTTCAGAGTCAAAGTGTATGTACTTAATGCAGTAATTTTTATTTGTCAACAGATTTTATTTGTTTCATTGATTTCATTGTTGGTTGATTACTGTAACTGATAATGGTAAGAAATACTGTAAGTATTGAAATAAATACTTGAAATATTCAGTCTGCAGCATCAGTGTTGTGCAGTGCTTGGTAAGTTTATAGTAGGCCTATTTGTGTACATTCTCCCTATATCTCAAACTAATCATGAAGAATGTTGTGGATTTGTCAATATTTTTTTGACATCTAAATTATCCCTTACATAACAATGTCTGGCCAAAAATCTAGCACATGCTATTTCCTAAAATTAGTTTTTTTACAAACGTGTTTTTTATTTATCACAGCAGTATGAAACTGGCTGTAATAGTGTCTGATCATTGAGGACTGTGTTGGTTAAATGAAAACTAATAGCATTTTCACAAATATGTGTATATGTTTTGACTGAAGTGTGTATGTTTTGACTGAAGTGTGTCATTTTGCAAACAATCTAGGAATTATGCTAATTGGGTGTGGTGTTTGGATAATTGTGATTATATTTTGAAAAAAAGAACCCAGTTTTCGAAATTGCGTGTAAACAAAAAACTGTAATGTAGTGTTAAGCACTATATATGGTACCCGCGTGAAGCAGGATACTGTTGGCAAATATATGTGTAATATTAATTTTAGCATAATTTGGAAAGAAATTAAGATTCACATCTTGAACCCTTTAGCCAACAGTCTTTACATTTAACCCCACTAGTCTACTACAGGAATAGATGTTGATTTGTACTTAAAACCATTTGCTATTGCTGCTATCGATTTAAGTTGGAAGTGCTCTGTAGAAATTGTAAGAAATTCAGTTCCGCATTTCAATATCCCATATTCGATGCATTCTTGTCAAGCTGTCATAATTTGATGACAAGTTTAGTGCTCCTTGTGTTAATCACAGTGTTCCACCAGCCCTGTGATACATAGAAGTTTATATGTGGCTGTTACTGCCTTTCATTTCAGCCTGAGTAAGAAGCCATGTCGTGCTACCAGTCCTATGAAACAGAAGTTTTCTACTTGGCTGTTACTACCACTTGTTTTAGCCCAAGTCAACTTTAAGAGACAATCATCTGACTGTTACTGCCCAGCATTCCAGTTAGTGCATTGAACTGTGTTTATTTTCAATTACCTCAATCTGTATGCCTGGAAGAGCCACAAGATTGTGCGATAGCCACCCCTATTCTACTTCCCAAACTACACTGCCAAAGTAGCACCATAGCCAACCACACTGATGTTTTTTTTCAAATGGGACTCCACCTCCAACACTGTGTCCAGGTTTAATGTAACATCTTTAGTTATAATGCTGTTATTTTGTTTTTTATTTTGTTTAAGCATTTCCTGCCTGAATTGAAGCATTAAGTTTTGAAAGGCAGTTTGTTTTGAGTGATAACCGGAACTTTACAAACAGCCGTAGAGCTCCTGTCAGTCTTTATAATGGTGAGAATATAATGTGGAGTGAAAGTGTGCTGAAAACTCAAGTGAGCTCCAGCTGAAGAAGTAACAAGGTGTCTGAACTGGTTCATATCTTTGTGAAGACTTTGAGTTCACTTTTACTGGATGTGAGGAAAGTAAAGCTGGAGTTTAACTTACACTAACTTAACTGCTACAAGCAGCTAGCTAGTTAGCTAGGACTGGTCCTGGTTCGATGGTTTATACGAAACTCACTCTGTATAAGGTTAGGCTCAATATATTCACAGAACCAGCAGAATTATTGTTGAATTGACAGACTGATCAATAACAGCTGGTGGTAAAAACACTTAACAGGGTAATCTTCCAAAGTTCCTTCATTTTCATTTATTTATTTCATCTGTGAAAACTTTTCAAAAGTCTGCGCTATTAAACATTAAAAATTTTTCTTCTGAATGTTTTTACAGATGAAAAAATGTTAAATTAAGGAACTTGGAAAGATTATCAAGACAGATCTTTTGCTTACTTTAGGAAAACAGCCCTGACAGTAAACCAGCTTCACTTCTCTCTTCTCTCTTTGTCTCTTTCACTTCTTCACGATGAGACTCGATGATTGATGACATGATTTCTGCTGGCAGACAAAAAGGTAAATGTGTGTTTTTAATGTCATTTTTTCATGTGTGATTTGTGCCTTTTCTCCTGTAAAGACTTGTGTTATCAAACTCTTTGTGTCTTCATTTCTGTCTCAATGTTTTTTAATATTATGATGTCACAATAAGAGAAAGTCCAGTTCTGCAGAACCAGCGACTCTCTCAACACACATACAGCATGTGAGTTCTGTATTAAGACTCTGAGATGTGACAACATGTGAAGGACTCCTTTAAATTCAGCCACCAAACATTAATGGTGTTGTTACTGAATGAAAACAGAGCAGATATTTGAAAGAGACAGTTTCTTGTAAATGTGTGTCAGATATGTGTTGTTGGTTTCAGTCGACCTCTCTGTCTCTTTGTTGATGCACTTTGTGTTTGTCACATGTTGTCATGAGTTTACAGACTGTTCTCTCTCCCTCATTCAATAATCAACCTGTTGTTCTTTCTCTTCTTCTTGTCGGGCTTCATTGTTCCTGCAGTTTGGACTCTGGATCTCTGTCAGTGTGTCTAACTGCTGTGAAATCTCTCCCATCAGAGCGCTGACTGACAGACCTTCTGTAACACTGACACCTGCTGCTGACTGGCAGCACTACAGCTCACACTGGGTTTCTGCTCTCACCTCATTGACGTGTCTGGATTTGTATTTGAAGGTATGAGGATGTGACGGCTGTCGGTCAGATGAACACAGACACCAGCAGCGTCTGTCAGAGTCTGTAGACGAAGGAAGAACGACTCTTTGACCTCATCTGGACTTTAACAGGTGAGAACTGTGACAGGTAACATGACACACCTCTGATGAAGAAACTCTGCTGTCATTTGTTATATTTTGTGGACACATGATGAACTTGTAGACGAACAGTGATGAATTCTTTCAACACTGTTAATTACTGTTTTAATTATTCATGAATTAATTCACTAATTGTTCTATGATATGTTAGTTTTTGGCTAAAATGAACCTTTTCGTGTTCAGTTCAGTTTGATTTAATCAGCAGCAGGAAACAAGTTAGACTGTAATCTGAGCTGACTCACTGCTGAGAGATGAGGGAGTGTCTGAACTGGTCTGACAGCCTGCAAACTTTTTAATCTTTGACTCAAAGACACCTGAAACGTTTTCTAACTACAGAACATAGAATCAGACGTATACTGCCTGAGGTGTGAACTGGTCTTCACTGGCCCCAGGATTCAATTACGATTTTCTGTCAACGATTCAAATGCAAAACGATTCTCACTAAATCTCAATGTATCGTCCTCAGTCAATACAAGCGTCAGTTAAATCTAAATTCTCTTTTTATTCAGAAAGTCCTTTACAGATATAAAAAGCTGCATCGTTTCAGTACCAGTATCAGTGTGACCGGTGTTATGCCCAGCTCGTGAAAGAGCATAACAAGAAATGAGAAGGTCCACACAGTGACAGTAAAGTAAGGTAACTTTAATGAAACTACTTCAAAATCAAGCTTAGATTGTGCAAATCAGTTATCAGTGGTGAGGTGGAGAGTGTATGAATGTGTGTCACAAGAAACAAATGAACATAACCCAAAACCAAACAAACATGCCAAGTGCCCAGAGGGCACCAGCCATCCATGTGGAGAGAGAGAGCCATCTTGGTTTTCAGGACTCTTATATAGAGTCAGCACAGGTGTCCCAAAACGAGAGGGGAGGGACCAGCCAGACCTAAAGGGTGGAACACAAAGGAAGCAGACAAAATGGCCGACGGCCGTCACACCGGCCTCAGTGCATTGACATTAAACTGAACTGCTTTACACGAGTGCTGAAACAAAACATTGTTTTCACATAGCAGCTGTGAGACAGGACACTGACTGAATGTGTCAAACATCACAAACATGACAGTTTAACAACTTTATCGTCCAGCCGATGGTCAGAAAATCAACAGTCAATAGGGGAGACCGGGGATGGTTGTAACACTTTTTGTCTCAGCTCCTATAACTTGCAGAGTGTTCATGGTTGGGCTCTCAAACTTTGACACAAAGTACCCTCATTTGTCCTCTACAAGTAGAAATGCCTCCAACTCCTCCAACTATATCACAGGAATAATTATTTAATGTCAAATGCAAGGAGTGCCGCTGTTACAACCTACCCCACTACCGGGGTAGGTTGTAACACAACCCGGGGTAACTAAAAATTGAGACCACACCACAAAATATGCCTCCATATAAATTCATTGTGCATGTGCTAACACTCAAACATCTTCCAGTGATTTACTAAGACCAAAAAGAACTTATCACTGATGGGTAAATAAAAAACATCCTCAGGGGCATTGATCCAAAGACTCAAAGAGCATTATTTTAAAAAATATTCAATAATACATATGAATGGACGACTCATGAGAACAGAAAACTGCAGTGGGAGGTCAGAAACAGCTCCCAATTCACAAAAATAATTCAAGGAAGATGTTTGCCACTTCAAGAAACAACAAACATGCACACAAATGATAAGACGTGGATGTGAGTGTGTTTATCTGTATGTGCTTTGAGTACATGTGCAGACACACCCCTATTCGTTTTCTGCACCCAGTGTCTTGGCAAACTTAAAAGAGGGAGAAGGATAGAGAAAATATATGAGATGCCCTTACGGGATGGTTGTAACATTTTTTTGGAAGGTGTTACAACCCTCCCACCCCTGTCAGCCATTGTTTAGCTAGCTGTACAAGCACGATAGCTTAAAATTAGTGTTGATGAAATGACTCATATTTTAGCTTAGAACCTACTCTTCAATCCAATATAAGTTTCATAATTCAAACTTCAACAGTGTCAGTACTAACCAAAATATAAACTTGGTACAAAAGATTAGTTTCTGACCTGATTTTTTATTTTTTGGCTTTAAAGCCGACACACTTCTTTCCACAGACATGCAAATCCATGTGCAAGGTCAGGGAGGGAGTGGTAACACATGAAATTGATCACATGACTCTAATGACATCTCTTATTGGTGAAAGTGATGTTGTTACAACCATCCCCGGTCTCCCCTATTAGTAGACTGTAATTTTGTTTAGGCTGCAAACTCCTGATGATGTTCTGTCAGTGCATCGATGCAGAATCTCCCGAGTTTGAACTGTGGTTCATCTTAGAATCAAGAATCTTCCACACGTCCAATACTGACTGTTTAGACTGGTTTCATGTTTCTAGCCTTATATATTTAAATTGAGACAGAGCTCGACTTTTTAAAACATGTTTTCTTCTTCAAGACTCCATTAAACTGGAATCCTCTGAAAGCATGAAGGACAATAAACAGCCAAAGTATATTAGTAGAGCCTTCAAACAATCCAGCAGACCAGAGACAGAATGTCATTTCATTCATTTCTTAGATATTACAGTGAAGCCAAAAACTTCAAAAACAGTAAACTGTGAGATGTTTGAATTAAATCTTTTAGTGAATCTGTCGTCATAAAGCTTCAGTAGTTTCCTTCAGTCAGAGCTCTGTTTGTTTGTCATGTGACACAGTGACGTCAGAAAGTTTAAGCCTATCGAATAACTCAATTCAACATTTTATCCTCCATTTCTGACAGTGTAATCGTGTCATGAAGGGATCCAGATATTAGAGACAGTTTCTTGTAAATGTGTGTCAGATATGTGTTGTTGGTTTCAGTCGACCTCTCTGTCTCTTTGTTGATGCACTTTGTGTTTGTCACATGTTGTCATGAGTTTACAGACTGTTCTCTCTCCCTCATTCAATAATCAACCTGTTGTTCTTTCTCTTCTTCTTGTCGGGCTTCATTGTTCCTGCAGTTTGGACTCTGGATCTCTGTCAGTGTGTCTAACTGCTGTGAAATCTCTCCCATCAGAGCGCTGACTGACAGACCTTCTGTAACACTGACACCTGCTGCTGACTGGCAGCACTACAGCTCACACTGGGTTTCTGCTCTCACGTCATTGATGTGTCTGGATTTGTATCTGAAGGTATGAGGATGTGACGGCTGTCGGTCAGATGAACACAGACACCAGCAGCGTCTGTCAGAGTCTGTAGACGAAGGAAGAACGACTCTTTGACCTCATCTGGACTTTAACAGGTGAGAACTCTGACAGGTAACATGACTCACCTCTGATGAAGAAACTCTGCTGTCATTTGTTATATTTTGTGGACACATGATGAACTTGTAGACGAGAGCAGTGATGAATTCTTTCAACACTGTTAATTACTGTTTTAATTATTCATGAATTAATTCACTAATTGTTCTCTGATATGTGACTTTTAGTCTAAAATCAACCTTTTCATGTTTAGTTTAGTTTCATTTAATCAGCAGCAGGAAACAAGTGAGATGTTAATCTGAGCTGACTCACTGCTGAGAGATGAGGGAGTGTCTGAACTGGTCTGACAGCCTGCAAACTTTTTAATCTTTGACTCAAAGACACCTGAAACGTTTTCTAACTACAGAACATAGAATCAGACGTATACTGCCTGAGGTGTGGACTGGTCTTTACTGGCCCCAGGATTCAATTAAGATTCTTCTGTCAACGATTAAAATGCAAAACGATTCTCACTAAATCTCAATGTATCGTCCTCAGTCAATACAAGCGTCAGTTAAATCTAAATTCCCTTTTTATTCAGAAAGTCCTTTACAGATACAAACAGCTGCATCGTTTCAGTACCAGTATCAGTGTGACCCGCCTCAGTACATTTACATTAAACTGAACTGCTTTACACGAGTGCTGAAACCTACAAACATTGTTTTCACATAGCAGCTGTGAGACAGGACACTTTCTGAATGTGTCAAACATCACAAACATGACAGTTTAACAACTTTATCGTCCAGCAGAGGGTCAGAAATTCAACAGTCAACATTAGTAGGCTGTAATTTTGTTTAGGCTGCAAACTCCTGATGATGTTCTGTCAGTGCATCGATGCAGAATCTCCCGGGTCTGAACTGTGACGATGAGTTTACAGACTGTTCTCTCTCCCTCATTCAATAATCAACCTGTTGTTCTTTCTCTTCTTCTTGTCGGGCTTCATTGTTCCTGCAGTTTGGACTCTGGATCTCTGTCAGTGTGTCTAACTGCTGTGAAATCTCTCCCATCAGAGCGCTGACTGACAGACCTTCTGTAACACTGACACCTGCTGCTGACTGGCAGCACTACAGCTCACACTGGGTTTCTGCTCTCACGTCATTGACGTGTCTGGATTTGTATTTGAAGGTATGAGGATGTGACGGCTGTCGGTCAGATGAACACAGACACCAGCAGCGTCTGTCAGAGTCTGTAGACGAAGGAAGAACGACTCTTTGACCTCATCTGGACTTTAACAGGTGAGAACTCTGACAGGTAACATGACTCACCTCTGATGAAGAAACTCTGCTGTCATTTGTTATATTTTGTGGACACATGATGAACTTGTAGACGAGAGCAGTGATGAATTCTTTCAACACTGTTAATTACTGTTTTAATTATTCATGAATTAATTCACTAATTGTTCTCTGATATGTGACTTTTAGTCTAAAATGAACCTTTTCATGTTTAGTTCAGTTTGATTTAATCAGCAGCAGGAAACAAGTTAGACTGTAATCTGAGCTGACTCACTGCTGAGAGATGAGGGAGTGTCTGAACTGGTCTGACAGCCTGCAAACTTTTTAATCTTTGACTCAAAGACATATAGAAATGTAGACTGATTGTTCAGGCAGGTTTCATGTTTGTAGACTTGAATGTTGAAATTAATGAATCCTTGAAAAGCCTAAATGACTCAAAACAGCAAAAGTATATTAGTGTTGCCCTTATACAGTCCAGTTCGATATTATGGTGAAGCCAAAAACTGTGAGATGTGTGTATATATTATTTTAAGACATTTTGTAAAGCTTCAGTAGTCAGAAGTCTGCATATTTGTCCTGTGATTTAGAAGAATGATGAGAAACAACACAGTGCTGTCAGAAAGTTTGAGCTCATCGACTGAGTTTTCTCTCCATTTACAAACTCAGCAAATTCAAAACATGTTTGAATTCCTGAATTTCCCTGTTTGTGTTTCCTTGTTGAGCTTCAGTGGAGGGATCGAAACTCAAAGAGGGACGTTGGTTCTAAAACAGACTTTGTCTTTGTAATTCTCCACTTGATCTGTGAGACTTCAGCTGAACTTTAGAAGTCATTTGGACACAGAATGAGGGCTGTGGATTTTATCCTCCATTTCTTACAGTGTAGTTGTGTTGACAGGATCACTTCAGGCAGTGTGGACAGGAGGAACGATTACAGACTCGGTCACCTGTTGGCACATAGCTTGTATTTTCCTCAGTTTAGGTCTGTTGTTATGATGATAGAATTACTTTGACCATGTTCAGCAAATGTTATTGTTATTGATTTCAGATCTATTGGAATAGGTGGTTTTATATAGGACTGACCTCATGACAGCCGTTTTCACTGAGTATGAAGTGATGACAAAAACATATTAAGATTAGTTATTTCATATTTCATGGTGTTAAAACCTGAAGTCAATTATGTTGATAACAATATAATTGAATTGGAGACCAAGAGTAATAACGTGTTGCCTAAGTCTTGAGTTAGTAGTCAGTCTACATTGAACTTGACTGTGAGAGGCCTATTTGTTGTGAAGAATTGCTCTCTCTTGACTCAGACAGGAATAAATTCAACAGTTCAACAAGATGCTTCAGTCTCCAGTGTTTGTGCACCAGAACAGAACCTGAACCATTCTACCTACAGTCAGGATGGAAGCCAAAAGAAGAAACGCTGACTGTCAGGACGACCGTACAACAAGTCAAAGAGTAAGTCTCTGAACTTTTAATGTGTCGAATCAGCAATAATAGTAATAATAACACTCAACAAAGCTCTACATGTTTTCCCTCATTGTTCATTAGAGATGCACCGATACCGATACTGGCATCGGGTGTCGGGTCGATACTGCGCTCATATACTCGTACTCAAAAGTTCACAGATGCCCTTTTATTGGAATTAGGTCGTACATTGCATGAAACTGAAGACTGCGATCAGAGAACTGCTTGTTGTTTCTTGTTGTCATTTCGGATTTTAGTGTTAGGCGGACTGAGTTCGGACCCCGACGCCGTCCTATACGGACCTGGACCTATAGCCAATCAATTTTCTAAGTATTTTAAATTTTGACAGGGCGCTTCTATTTTGACCAGCGCTGCCTTTATAGGACTTTAGCGGATCAGGAAATCCACTGACCAATTGCATTCGAGTTAAGCCATCCCACGTGATGCTACTCAGCCAATCAAATCTGAGCATTCCAGGTGGTAAACATTGTGAATCTGAATACAGACATCTGAATACAGACAGGTGAAAGAGGTGAAAAGCGAGTGACAGACGGAAAGACGAGTGAGCCGGAGACAGAGAGACAGAACTCCTCATGTCGTCTCTAAGAGCTGATGGATTTTGGGTCAATACAAAAAGCCATTTACTGATGGAGGTGTTGTCAAGGAGTGCATGAGTGCAGTAACTGAAACCTTACTTGAGGGGAAACAGAAACAGAAATGTTATTTTTCAAAAATTAAATACTTTATTTTAAGATGCACCATTTTTAACAAGCTATTTTATTTATTTTCACTATTTTATGTTTAAATGCAGCCCTTCTTTTCCTCAAAGAGAGAAGAACATAATACATATCTACAGTATTATATATCTATAATTAAATGTTAAGTGACAATAAATACTGTCAAAATGTTTTTGAAATATTCTTTCTGTATTTGATTTGACAGTCTTCAATACATGTAGACATTGATACAACTATCAGGCTACTTCAGTATATATCACACTGATTCAAATGTGCAACAGTTTAATTGAGATATTAAGCTGACTGTGTTAAGTTTCATTGTTTCATTTGTCAAGTGTGAAGACAATGTGGAGGCTTTTTGTTGAAACAAGCAGAGAAGAAAATAAATCTGTCTTCCTGTTCAGTGTATCTGTGACCTGATAGTTATGTTTTTGGTAGAAATATTGGTATCAGCAAGTACACAACTGAAAATAGTCGTATTCGTACTCAGTTTGAAAAAAAAATGGTATCAGTGCAACCCTTTTGTTCATATTGTTGAAGCTCTGTGTAAAAAACCTTTACGAGTGTTTTTTCTACCATTTTTATAAAATAATGTTCTAGATGATGGTTTTATGTCACCACTAATATCGAAATCAAACCTTTGCCCTTCAGAGTGTTTTGTGACATGAAAACTAAATTAATTTTAGTTCCTTGTATTTATCTTTATTTTTTCTTTACTTCTAAAGTTAGAGGAGTCGGTGAAGGAACTCAGAGATGGAAATGGGTCAACAACCAGCCGGGCGGTGGATCCAGAAACATCACGAGGTGGTAAGATGGTTTCTTACTTTCCACATTAAGTATAACTGATTTGTGTACTTGCTTCAAAACACCAACTGTCAAAGTGACAATCAATTATTTTATTTCTGCTGCTTCCTCACCATTATTCTGTCTTAGTATTGGATTGCATCATATTGGAAGGTGGTTTTGCAGTTTTTCATCATCATCTTGAGATGAATTACAGTCAGTGTTGGGAAGCAACCAAGCTACTAGCATAGCTATTTATTTATGATTTTCAAAATCATGTAGCGTTTCCATTAGCCTGCTTTCATTCTTCTAAATAACATGAAGCAGGACCAAATCTACAGGACTATTTTATCATCTCGTGAAGGACAAAAGCTGAAAAATATCTGTTGCTTCAGCACAAGCTCAGATTCATGTACCATATAATGTCCACTGTGACATGACCAGAGTGGAATCTGCATTGTTCCGCCTGAGTCTGAGGTTCAACAACTGGCCTTACCAAGAGGCTTCACTAGACTTTATTTGTTCCTAATCTTTCAGGTCAGTCTGCTCTAACAAAATAGAATCTGTGAACCTCCTTAACATAGTGTTGTTTATTCTATAGCGATGCTGTGAAGAAGATGAAGGAGTCTCCGCCGACACTGACTTAGTTGTATATAAAAAGGTTTATTACAAAAAGTACAGCATCTGAACAAGCACCCAAAAATTGCCTGTGTGAAGACCCGAAGCCGAATGTGGATCTCCCCCGAATTCCACACAGACCATTCTATTTATACCCAATGTGTTGATCAATTCTCGAGGCACAGAGCCAACCTACCATGACCTCATCTATACCAAGATATAGCATGTGATTTAAATTTATGAACCCTGAAAAACAAGTCTGAAAGGGCCCATCTATATAAGGAACTTGACCTTTGACCTGAGGCCCCACAGCCTAGGGCGTTCCTTCATAACAAGTATCAATTATCAGAAAATTTAGCTCTTATTCTCCACAAAAACATATCTGAAATGATATCAGAAATTACACCACAATAGTTCAGACATGAACAAAAGGAAAGGGAGTTATGGTTCCTAATTATTTTGTCTATTTTCTAACAGCTGAAACTCAAGTGGGAAGCACAACAGTCACAGCACAGACTGGAAGTGTCATCTACACACCTCATATGACTGGTGTCAACATTGGAGGAGACAATATCACCAATATCACCATTAACAACACAGGTAAATGTTCCCCCTGAATTAATACATTAAACAACTTGTATACTTGATTTTGTGCTTGCTTGAAATGTAATCACCAAAATGTCTTTAAATATTTAGCATTTTCCAAAAGATGTTGTATGTTTCTGTTTCAGACCGACCTCCAAACAGAACAGATGAGACCACTGATGTTTCTACTAAAACCAAAGGTATTCAGCTGATTAAACACATAAAAACATACAACATACCTGGATATTAAATAAGGTTTATCACAGCCAAATGATAAAAGAGTTCACCATACTTCTACTATTAAAACATGACTAGATTCAGATATTATGAACACACAGTATATTATGGAGATGACACACTTAAAGCTGCAAATGTGACTTTACCATCCTGTAAAGTTATTGGCCATCAGCTGTTCTTCCCTGTCATCTGCCCATTTTGTACTGTATGTGATTCTTTTGGTTTCTGAATAGATGCTAAACTGAGTCTTGCTAGTCTGCCAGCCTTAGAGCATGATGTCCTGTAGTGTTATGTATCCATCAAGAATGTTTTGGTGTAAAATGCTGATTATTAACGGGGAGCTGCACTTGATAACTGTAGTCACTAGATGGCAGCAGAGTGCGTGAATCCTGATGACAGGATTTGACTTTATACCCAGTTTCACCACAATGTGATCAGCAATGGCAGCATGGCGCTATGTTAATATGATTACTTCAGCTGATATTTAACTTTAACAGCCCTATTCATCAAAATTATAGTACTTATGTCCTGTCCAGGCCGAGGACTGAGATCCGACCACAGACACACAGAGAAGCACTGCAGTGCTCTTCCTCCAGTTAAATCTTGCTCAGTTCACTCATATACAGTCAAACAGAGTTGTTGTCATCATCTTTATTGATGATCAGCAATCAGAAGAGGGCAAAATCTATGCATACAGATTGTGAATCTGAAAGCACAGTTTACAAATCCATTAGCACAGACTTTCACATCCAGTCTTTCCTACCATGTGGCCCTAGAGGGGCTCCGTCAATATGGACTGAGACAGTGAGGCGATAAAACAGCGTCTGGTTCCAGAGGGATGAGAGAAAAACTCGGGGCCCTGGCCTGTTCACTGTAGTCTGGATTGCTCATATGTCCCAGATGGTGGTTGTTGGTGCCCACTGCAGCTAAGGCAAAATCAGCTAGACAAAAGAGAAGTCCCTCTCCTTGTGTGCCGTGTCGCGGCACCTTGAAAAACAGTGAAAATGGCGTCTTGTGAAAGGAGAAACATCTGTAGTATTTGCTGACTTGGAAAAGTACGAGAAACATGTTATTCATGTTACTATGATCTCATTTATCTTTCAGGAAACATCCAAAAGTGCCAAGCTGATCTAAAATCTTTTCTTAAATGTAAAATTGAGAATCTGTCTCAGAGGAACACAGGAAGATGGATCATCAACTCTGTTACACAAGATCTATACAGAGCTTTACATCACAGAAGGAGACAGTGGGGAGGTTAATAGTGAACACGAAGTTGTTGAATTCGAATGTAAAAGGAGTTCGAAGTGAGCAGAAGAAAATCGACCTCAATGACATTTTTGAACCGTTATCAAACGAAGAAAATCCTCCCCAGAGAGTTCTGACCAAGGGAAACGCTGGGATTGGAAAAACTTTCGCTGTGCAGAAATTCACTCACGACTGGGCGACTGGAACAGCAAACAACATTGACTTCATATTTCCATTCACATTCAGAGAGCTGAATTTAATAGAAGATGAGCTGAGTCTTAAGGAGTTAATATGCTGCTATTTTGAAGAAGAAGTGAGGGATTTAGAAACATCAGACTACAACAGTTCAAATATTCTGTTCATCTTTGATGGTCTGGATGAAAGCAGACTGCCTCTGGACTTTGAGAAAAACAAGACGTGCAGGAGTATTACAGACACTAGAACGTTAGACTGCCTACTCACCAACTTAATCAAAGGGACACTGCTCCACAAAGCCTCAGTCTGGATCACAAGTAGACCAGCTGCAGCCACTAAGATTCCCTCCAAGTTCATCCACAGGGTGACTGAGGTTCAAGGCTTTAATGATGAGCAAAAGGAGGAATACTTTCAGAAGAAAGTCCATCCTTACAAGGATAAGGCTCAGAAGATCCTCAATCATCTTCAGTCCAAACCGTTAAGAAGTCTTTACATCATGTGCCACATCCCACTCTTCTGTTGGATTTCAGCCACAGTGCTCCTGAGTCTCCTCACAGGAACTCCTGAAGGTGAGTTGCCAAAGACTGTGACTGAACTGTACACACACTTCCTGATCATCCAGACAAAACGTAAAAATGAAAAGGATTATCAGAAGGATGAAACAGACAAAGATGTGATCATGAAATTGGGAAAGCTGGCATTTGAACAGCTGCAGAAGAACAACATAGTATTCTATGAAGATGACTTGAGAAGTTGTCAGATTGATCTGACACAAGCTGCTGTTTATTCAGGAGTTTGTAAACAGGTCATAAGAAAAGAAGATGGTCTTTACAAAAAAGTGATTTACTCTTTCATACATTTAACTATTCAGGAGTTTCTTGCAGCTCTGTATGTGTTAGAAACCTTCATAGATAGTGGAAAGAATCTACTTCCCAGCAAGGAAAGTGGGCGGAGGCGGCCACAACAGAAAAGTGAACTTTCCTTCCTCCATAAGAAGGCATTGGATATGGCTTTGATCGACAATCATGGGCGTTGGGACTTGTTCCTGCGCTTCCTGCTTGGTCTTTCACAGGAAGAGAATCAGGAGCGTCTTCAGAGAGAATTTGAATTTAAAAGAAGACGACCAGGGAATGACCAGAACACAATTAGCTACATCCACAAGAAGATCAAGAATCTGTCCCACGCTAACAAAGTCATCAATCTGTTCCACTGTTTAAATGAGTTGGGTGACCAGTCTCTGCTAAAGCAAGTCCAACTGTACCAGAACTCAGGAGATGTTCATAAAATCTCACCTGCACATTGGTCAGCTTTGGCATTTCTGCTGCTCAGTTCCAATGAAGACCTGGATGTCTTTGACCTGAACAAATACTACAGATCAGATGAAGTTCTGGAGAGGCTGCTGCCTGTGCTCAAAGTATCAAAGACAGCTTTGTAAGTGTTCGACCTCAAGATACCCAACTGCTCTAAAACTCCCTGGTTGTGTTTAAATATGGGAGAGAATGTTTGTAAAATGTTGACTGTCATTTTGTTTGTCTCTTTAGGTTAAGTAACTGTAACCTCACAGACCGATGTTGTAAGATTATTTCATCAGTTCTCAGGTCCCAGTCCTCTAGTCTGAGAGAGCTGGACCTGAGTAACAACGACCTGCAGGATTCAGGAGTGAAGAAGCTGTCTGTTGGACTGAAGAGTCCACACTGTAAACTGGAGACTCTCAGGTCAGGATTTAGCTTCTGTTTAACAGCTGAGCATTGAAATGTTACTTGACATACAATTGAATGATTTCAAGTAACAATCCATCAGGAATAGGGTTTTTTCCTGATTTACCAGGATTTCTGGATTTCCCAACCTTAGAATACAACCCAAGAACCCAAATAATGTTTGTGGGTGTCCATATGTGTCACCTGACCTGAGCATCAGGAGTGTTGAGTGTTACAAAAGATGACAAATTGTGACAAAAATGTCAAATTTGTGTATATTCAGTATAATATGTTTTTAAATATCTGAAAGTGAGATTTTTTTTTAACTTGTTACACATAATAATGATGTGAGGACAATGGATTTGATTTATGTAATTTGTATTAGGATGTTTGCCGATGATTCATTTCTGTTTTCTGTTCATTTCCAGCACTTGAATCGGAATAAACAATGATATCATTCGCCAAATTTACATCTACCTCTGTCATCCATCAGCCACGTGACTGTGGTTCAACTTTACTCAGCTTACATCAACAGTGAAAATTGTTCCTAACTTGAATGTGCCCAGCAAGGCTAGCTAATGGTAAATAAGGTGAGCCACTGTACGTGGGCTGATAGAGGACAGAGACAGATTTAGATTTGGCCAAAAATATTTCCAAAATGATTAAGATGTACTTTGAATGTTAAAACTGTGCCAGAGTGCTTATAAAATGCTTCAAAATAGAGCTTGTTTTTTAATGCTATTACTATTTTCTGCCTGACGTTGACCAGGTCATTACATGCAATGAATTCTGTTCTCGTGTATTAATCTTAGAAACTGAAAGCTGGATTGAATTAGCAGTCTGATATATTTATGTATGTGGATTCTATCTTTAAAGTCAGTTGTGTTGATATGTCAGTGTTGTGTTTTACATCTTCTTGTGCTGCTCCTGAGTGGTCAAGAATAGATAACTGCAGATTTAACTCAAAATTCACACAGAAAATGAGAAAAATATCAAAACAAATCATTCTGTGTGTGTGTGTGTGTCTCCAGGCTGTCAGGCTGTCTGATTACAGAGGAAGGCTGTACTTCTCTGGCCTCAGCTCTGAAATCCAACCCCTCCCATCTGAGAGAGCTGGACCTGAGCTACAATCATCCAGGAGACTCAGGAGTGAAGATGCTGTCGGCTGGACTCGAGCATCCAGACTGGAGACTGGACACTCTCAGGTATGAACAGACAACAAGAGCTCACACACTGTTTCTCTGTCACACTGACAAGCTGAGAACTGTTAGTTCACAGTCTGAACCAGCAGCACTGCTGATAACAGTGAAGACAGTACCAGACTGGACTTCTCACTTGCTTGACAAGCGAGGCTGCAGCACCGCGTCATGTAGAGACTCTGAGTCTCGCCTGTTTTTACCACACATGCGGTTCTCTGCAAAAATAGGCCTAAAAACGACCTGTAGACAGTCATATGGTCATCATGCCATCGTTTCACTACAGTTTTAATGTCTGTATCTGTGGAATATGTCACAGACATGAAGAGAATACACACAACAGGTGATGGGCAGTTTTTTTCCTGTGCACTCTTTTTCTTTCTCTCCCTCTCCTTCCCCCTCTCACTTTCTCACATTCTGTCACTGTATTACATGTCAGGTGTCTGGTAGAAACTGTTTTTATTCAATCATCTAATCACTGATTCCTCATCATGTTTCTAACAGGAACTTGCAGTTGAGGCATATTGTGTGTGGAAGTGTGTGCATGTGACTAAAGCTGAGCAGAGAGCAGAAGGTTCTTATTATCTTGTACATTGTGTCACAGCTTTCATTTACGATGACAGTTTCAGCCACAACATGTAAAATACTCAATAATATTAAAACCAGCTGCCTGCAGTTAATAACTGATGTGTTTGACTGAAACTGAATGAGGGAAAGAAAAAAAGATCTGTTTCTTAAACTAGTCTGACTGATTTCCAGTTGAAAACAGTTTCATCTTTACAGAGTCCATCAGTCTGAACTGAACAGAACATCTGTAACCACTGACGTCAACAACAACTAAATATGTCAGCAGGCAAAAATGAAGCGTCACAGTTTCCTGAAACATGAATGAAGCTGTAAAAAGGAGATTTCTTTGGTTGAGTTGTATATTTGTGTCTTCTCCTCTGGTTTGTGGACTGTGAGAGGAGCTCACCTGCTGACTCTGTGTTCGTCCTCTTCATTTCTTCGGCCTTTCGTCAAAATCCTGTTTTTTTGTTTTCTTTCTCTTTTCATTATTTTTCTGAGACTGAACCCATTTGTGCCTGCTACTGAAATGTTTAATTTCCTTTGGAAGTGTTCTCTGGACTAACACAAATCTGAAGATTTTGGCTGAAAAGTGAGTTTTTCTGATTATAGGATAATAAGTCATTATCAGTCATACAACAGGTGAACACATTCACTTGAGGAGCCGCTCTTTATCATTTATAATGACTTAACATTCAGAAATTAACATTCCAACCTCTTCGTCTACAATGTACATGAGGTACTGAGAAGATGTGGATATGACTGAAACTTTCACCGAACTGCTCGACAGTGAAATGAGGAGACAGTGCAGACAATAGTCATGATGAGGAATCTTTTTAAATTGACCATTTACAGTATCAGGGAAGAGAGCTGGATAATGCTGCTGAACTGACACCTGTGAAACATGGAATCACAGAGATAATGTCCTTAGTCGAAGAGGAACCTCGAAGGATCATTCTGACTTTGTTTCTTCCTCCAGGGTGGAACATGGTGGAGAGCAGAGGCTGAAACCTGGTGTGAGGAAGTGTAAGTGTGTGTTCACTTTGACTGATGAAAACAAGGCAGCACATGTTAAAGTAGTTTAAATCTAAAGCTTGTGTATCTGCATTCAACTGTCAGTTTGAAAGAAGATCCAAAAAGATGAGTCATTGTGAAGTTTTGATCTAATTAACAGTCAGTCTGTTAATAAAGCAACAAATAAACCATCAGCTGTGTTAGATGATAAACTGCTGCTGTATTGTGTCTTGTTCTCTCCATCAGATGTCTGTGAACTCACAGTCGACACAAACACAGTACACAGACGCCTCAAACTGTCTGACAACAACAGGAAGGTGACATCTGTGAGAGAGAAGCAGCCATATCCTGATCATCCAGAGAGGTTTGACTACTGGACTCAGCTGCTGTGCAGAAATGATCTGACTGGTCGCTGTTACTGGGAGGTCGAGTGGAGAGGATGGGTTTATATATCAGTGAGTTACAGAGGAATCAGCAGGAGAGGAGACAGACAGGACGGTTGGTTTGGAGGGAACAATCAGTCCTGGAGTCTGGAGTGCTCTGATGATGATGATGGTGGCTACTCTGTCTGGCACAATAACATTAAAACAGTCCTCTCCTCCTCCTCCTCCTCCTCCTCTGTCTCTCACAGAGCAGCAGTGTATGTGGACTGTCCTGCTGGCACTCTGTCCTTCTACAGAGTCTCCTCTGACTCACTGATCCACCTCCACACCTTCAACACCACATTCACTCAACCTCTTTATCCTGGGTTCTGGTTGTGGTCATCTGGTTCCTCAGTGTCTCTGTAGGAGACACACACACACACACACACACACACACACACACACACACACACACACACACACAGAAACACACACACACACAGAAACACACACACACACAAACACACTAGTGTTGTAGTCAAGACCGCACCAACCGAGACCGAGACAAGGTCAAGACATTTGGAGGTTGAGACCGAGACAAGACCAAGACCATATATATCAAAAGAAAATCGTAACAAAACATCAAAATGTGAGTTTTCATTTTATTTAAATAAACTTAACTTTAAATAAATGTGACAACAAAAAAAAACTTTTTTGTTGGTCAGCTCACACACCCAGCACCATTAACAGGTTGCTAAGAATTATTTATGCAAATGTACAAATGTGGCATGGTGACATAGTGTGATGTCATGACTTAAAGGCGGGACTACTGACGAGGCACTTCAGGAGCAAAGGATGGGATAGTTGGCTGTGTAGCATTTGCCTGTTGTCCTGCCTTGTAGTCCAGGAACCTGAAATTCAGGAGGAAATAAAATGATTAGGTGAAACAAACACCAAGAGAGAATTCTCAGAAATAATGGTTTAAGTTGTGCAGAGAGAAAAGGTGTTAAAGCCTGTCAAGTTGCCTAATTGATGTGCAAATATTAAAAACACAATTTCTCCACTAAAAAGTACACTAGATTCAAATATTTTCCCCATTTTTTTTTTTTTCAAAAAAGGTTAGTAAAGTGATTTAATTTATTTGCAGTTTAAATTTAATTAATTTAGTTGTTTCTTTAGTTTATTAACTTTGTTTGCCTTAAGATTTTCGGTGTAAGCCGTGTTAGGTGCTTTGATGAAAACTCTTTGAACAGGAAACAATACATAAATCTATATACATTTGTCTAGACAGACAGACAGATGGATATAATTGTGCTTAGTGCCAACACGGCATGCATAACTGCGATACTCAATATATTCAGTTTTTTATAAAATGAAATTAAACATCACTTTTTATTACTGCTTTTAAACAACCTTTTAAACTTCATGCATTAGCATTACTTACCATGTTTTGAGCTGAGGAGTCTGTCACTCTAGTTTGTGGTATTTTCTTTGACTGTTGTTTCTTAAAATGATCTGCCATATATTCATTCAAAAATCTTACTGTAAATAATACACACAATGAAAACAGATTAAATGTGCAATTTGTTTATAAAACTATATCTACATGCTATTGTAAGCTTGATTTCAGCTATATTTCTTTTGAAACAACGTTTTAAACCATTAATTTTGCCTGATTTATATTTTACCCATACAATATTCCTCAATGCCTGTTCTTTATATACTAGGGGGGCATGTCAGTCACTCTCACACTGACACCGGGCAGGTAGCAACTGCAGCTGGGGGAATCTTTACACTACCAATGATTTGGGTGCCGTTTAGCTCACTTGGTGGAGCGGGCGTCCCATGTGCAGGGGCTGAGTCCTTGCTGCAGCGGACCTGGGTTCGAACTCCCGGCCTGGGACCCTTTGCTGCATGTCAATCCCCCCTCTCTCCTCCCATTTCCTGTCATATCTTCAGCTTGTCCTATCAATAAAGCCATAAAAGGCCAAAAAAAATAAAAATAAAAAATACTTACACTACCAATGATTTGATGTTATTAGCTGTTTTTGAGAGTCTTTTTTTCACTCTTATCAGTAAGGCATGGACAAAAAAAAGTCTTGACCGGTCTCGTTCAAAGAACCCGAGTCCGCCCAGTCCGAGACCGAGACAAGACCGGGTAAAAATGCCCTCGAGTCCAAGACAAGACCAAGAACCTCAAAAAATGGTCTCGAGACACGGTTTGTCAAAACAGAAAACCTCATGTTCAAAACTAATGGATTGAAGATTACATTGATCACAGACTGGACTAATGGAAAGCAATTGAAAATTCACCAACATCTACTGTTTTGGTCTTGATTGAGCTTGTGTGTAAAAGGAGTTAAAACTAATTTTAAACGTGTAAAATGTGTGTATTTTGTGTGTATTTTGTGTCAAAAGAAGAAGAATTTTGTTAATAGTATAGCCCACACAGGCTGAAGTTGTGGTAACTGTGTGAAGAGTTTTGAAAAAGCGTTAAAAGTATTGAACAACGGGTCATAGCGGTTGTAAAAAACTGTAGTTACTGTTTACTGTCAGTGTGGTTTATTCTTTAATACATTTAGTGGAACAGATGAGATCAGTTCAAACAGCTGCTGGGAGGGAAGATGCACTTTAAACATGAACAGCAGACAGGCTCCTACAGCCATGACACGTTTCACAAGTAAAGAAACATCTTCATGTGTTTTATTTAAAGCTGAATTTACAAGAAGACACCAGAGATTTAAAATGTGCTGCAGCTGTTTCACAAACTGTGTTAAGTTTCTCCTCGTGAGGCAACAACTGGTAAAATCATGCAGTTTGTTAAGGGAGTCTGGGATATGACTGTTACTACTGACTTCACTTCATTACTTAGTCCACGTCTGTGACTTTCTCACACACACACACACACACACACACACACACACACACACACACACACACACACACACACACACAGAGCTTCTCATCTCTAACTTTCACTTCCTGTCTCTATGAGACTCACATGATTTCTGCCTGCAGACAAAAAGGAAAATGTGTGTTTTTAATGTCACGTTTTCATGTGTGATTTGTGTCTGTTCTGCTGTAAAGACTCGTGTTATCAGACTGTTTGTGTCTTCATTAGTTTGACTCAATCATCGCAGTAGAAACTGTTGAAATGTGTGAGAGGTGTCGAGCTCGTTGGTCCACAGGATCTTGTGGTTTTGAACAGTTTGAAACGCTGCAAATCAGGAAGAACAACAAGGCTCTTCATTCTTTTCACATGTGAAAATGTAAAATGTTCAGTCAGACTCAACGTCCCGTTTATCTCCTCAGGAAAGATTTAGTTGTGTAGAAACAGTGAATTCATTTAGACACAACTTCTGTCTTTATTGATAAGAAACTAGTTGAGAGGCAGGGACCAGATTCTCTGTTGGACCATTCAGACATGGAACCACATGAAGAAGTGAAGCTCTAATGTTTCTGTTCTGATCCAGACGCTCTGCTGAAAAGCACAAAGCAGCCACAGCAGTATGAGACAAACTGACAGTGTGAGTGAGCAGCCATGGGAGGTTCTGACTCCTCAGCAGGTTCTGATCCAGAAGAATTACATCACAAACAGCTGCTTATTCTCTCATTGTTCTGGGAATTTGACATGTTTCCTCCAACAATCTGAAGAGTTGTGCAGCTTGACATTCCAGTCTCTCAGTCCACCAACAAGAATGATATTATTTTGAAGCAGGTTTAAAAATAAAGATGTGTTTTTGTAGAGAACGACCTCATTATTCTAAATGTAACATGTTTGTGGAGAGAAGTTTAGTTTCAACAAGAGAGACCGACCCAAAATCACGTTTTTATCAAAGTTTGATCAGTTGATTGTGATTTTATTCATATTTTAATGTCACAATAAGAGAAAGTCCAGTTCTGCAGAACCAGCGACTCTCTCAACACACATACAGCATGTGAGTTCTGTATTAAGACTCTGAGATGTGACAACATGTGAAGGACTCCTTTAAATTCAGCCACCAAACATTAATGGTGTTGTTACTGAATGAAAACAGAGCAAAGACCAGACTTCGTCTGTCAGAGTCTGTAGACGAAGGAAGAACGACTCTTTGACCTCATCTGGACTTTAACAGGTGAGAACTGTGACAGGTAACATGACACACCTCTGATGAAGAAACTCTGCTGTCATTTGTTATATTTTGTGGACACATGATGAACTTGTAGACGAACACTGATGAATTCTTTCAACGCTGTTAATTACTGTTTTAATTATTCATGGATTAATTCACTAATTGTTCTCTGATATATTCTTTTTAGTCTAAAATGAACCTTTTCGTCTTAAGTTTAGTTTGATTTAATCAGCAGCAGGAAACAAGTTAGACTGTAATCTGAGCTGACTCACTGCTGAGAGATGAGGAAGTATCTGAACTGGTCTGACAGCCTGCAAACTTTTTAATCTTTGACTCAAAGACACCTGAAACGTTTTCTAACTACAGAACATAGAATCAGACGTATACTGCCTGAGGTGTGAACTGGTCTTCACTGGCCCCAGGATTCAATTACGATTTTCTGTCAACGATTCAAATGCAAAACGATTCTCACTAAATCTCAATGTATCGTCCTCAGTCAATACAAGCGTCAGTTAAATCTAAATTCTCTTTTTATTCAGAAAGTCCTTTACAGATACAAACAGCTGCATCGTTTCAGTACCAGTATCAGTGTGACCCGCCTCAGTACATTTACATTAAACTGATATGCTTTACACGAGTGCTGAAACCTACAAAACATTGTTTTCACATAGCAGCTGTGAGACAGGACACTGACTGAATGTGTCAAACATCACAAACATGACAGTTTAACAACTTTATCATCCAGCAGAGGGTCAGAAATTCAACAGTCAACATTAGTAGGCTGTAATTTTGTTTAGGCTGCAAACTCCTGATGAAGTTCTGTCAGTGCATCGATGCAGAATCTCCCGGGTTTGAACTGTGACGATGAGTTTACAGACTGTTCTCTCTCCCTCATTCAATAATCAACCTGTTGTTCTTTCTCTTCTTCTTGTCGGGCTTCATTGTTCCTGCAGTTTGGACTCTGGATCTCTGTCAGTGTGTCTAACTGCTGTGAAATCTCTCCCATCAGAGCGCTGACTGACAGACCTTCTGTAACACTGACACCTGCTGCTGACTGGCAGCACTACAGCTCACACTGGGTTTCTGCTCTCACCTCATTGACGTGTCTGGATTTGTATCTGAAGGTATGAGGATGTGACGGCTGTCGGTCAGATGAACACAGACACCAGCAGCGTCTGTCAGAGTCTGTAGACGAAGGACGAACGACTCTTTGACCTCATCTGGACTTTAACAGGTGAGAACTGTGACAGGTAACATGACACACCTCTGATGAAGAAACTCTGCTGTCATTTGTTATATTTTGTGGACACATGATGAACTTGTAGACGAACAGTGATGAATTCTTTCAACACTGTTAATCACTGTTTTAATTATTCATGAATTAATTCACTAACTGTTCTATGATATGTTAGTTTTTGGCTAAAATGAACCTTTTCGTGTTCAGTTCAGTTTGATTTAATCAGCAGCAGGAAACAAGTTAGACTGTAATCTGAGCTGACTCACTGCTGAGAGATGAGGGAGACTAGTCTGAACTGGTCTGACAGCCTGCAAACTTTTTAATCTTTGACTCAAAGACACCTGAAACATTTTCTAACTACAGAACATAGAATCAGACGTATACTGCCTGAGGTGTGAACTGGTCTTCACTGGCCCCAGGATTCAATTAAGATTTTCTGTCAACGATTAAAATGCAGAACGATTCTCACTAAATCTCAATGTGTCGTCCTCAGTCAATACAAGCGTCAGTTAAATCTAAATTCCCTTTTTATTCAGAAAGTCCTTTACAGATATAAAAAGCTGCATCGTTTCAGTACCAGTATCAGTGTGACCCGCCTCAGTGCATTAACATTAAACTGAACTGCTTTACACGAGTGCTGAAACCTACAAACATTGTTTTCACATGGCAGCTGTGAGACAGGACACTTTCTGAATGTGTCAAACATCACAAACACGACAGTTTAACAACTTTATCGTCCAGCTGAGGGTCAGAAATTCAACAGTCAACATTAGTAGGCTGTAATTTTGTTTAGGCTGTAATTTTGTTTAGGCTGCAAACTCCTGATGAGGTTCTGTCAGTGCATCGATGCAGAATCTCCCGGGTCTGAACTGTGACGCTGAGTTTACAGACTGTTCTCTCTCCCTCATTCAATAATCAACCTGTTGTTCTTTCTCTTCTTCTTGTCGGGCTTCATTGTTCCTGCAGTTTGGACTCTGGATCTCTGTCAGTGTGTCTAACTGCTGTGAAATCTCTCCCATCAGAGCGCTGACTGACAGACCTTCTGTAACACTGACACCTGCTGCTGACTGGCAGCACTACAGCTCACACTGGGTTTCTGCTCTCACGTCATTGACGTGTCTGGATTTGTATTTGAAGGTATGAGGATGTGACGGCTGTCGGTCAGATGAACACAGACACCAGCAGCGTCTGTCAGAGTCTGTAGACGAAGGAAGAACGACTCTTTGACCTCATCTGGACTTTAACAGGTGAGAACTGTGACAGGTAACATGACTCACCTCTGATGAAGAAACTACAACATGAACTTGTGGATGAGAGCAGTGATGAATTGAATGAAGACTATTTTAAGTTCTGAATGTTCATGAATTAACTCACTAGTTATTCTATGAAATGTGGCTTTCTCAACAAAATGAGTCTTTTCATGTTTTGTTTAATTTACTGATTTTAATCTGAGCTGACTTTCCTGCTGAGAGATGAGGGAGTGTCAGGTCCTGCTGTGTGTTTGTATCACTCTTATCACCACATCATCTCCCGTCAAAGTAACCTTAGCTCACAATAAAAGAGCGATGTTGTAATGTTGCTTCACGACTTTATTGTCCAGCTGAGCCTGAAAATAAACATTAGTAGACTATAAATTTGTTCAGGCTGCAAACTGACGACTATGTTCAGTCTTGGTTCGTGTCAACAGGGAAGTCATTTGACACAAGAAGTCTGGCTGGTTTTCCTTCAGGTGATAACACTGCCTGTCTTTAGCAGGGAGCCACGATGACAGCAGAGGACATTTTCAACACTCTGGAGGATCTAAAAGTTGATGACTTCAAGGACTTCAAATGGTATCTGAAGCTGCCTGACATCCTGGAAGGCTACCAACCCATGAAAGAGTCCAGGCTGGAGAGAGCAGAAAGACGGGACACAGTGGATCTGATGGTGAACACCTTTACACTTGATGGAGCTCTGAAGGTGACCAAGAAGATTTTAGAGAAGATCAAGAGGAATGACCTGGTGCAGAGTCTGTCAGCCAACAGCTCAGGACCAGAAGGTCAGTCACATTCTTTATTTTAATATCATTTTCAGAAGAAGAGAGTGAGTCGACGACACGATACTTGTAAAGGAACAGGCCTCTCAGTACAGAAGCTCATTGTTTTCAGCAAAGAAAAACAAAGAGGCCTGATTTCATAATTAGGAGAAAAGGTTGAAGCATCAGTAATTGTTACTGGAGAGGATGGAGGTTTGATGGTGCTCTGGTTCACAGAAATAAACATTGTTTAACTGAGCAGAGACTCATTTTAATGGTGCAGCAGAGCTCTGCTTCATTTAAAATCTGGATTAACTCATTTTAAACCTAGTTTTACTAAACTCAGATTAAAACTAATATTAGATTAAATTAATCCTTGTTGGTGCAACCCAGCCATAATCTCTGTCTTCACCTCTCTCAGTGTCAGTGAATGTCGGTGATGTTGGAGAGACTGGAGAGAGTTTAGTTTTTAGTTTGGAAAAATGAAAAGTAAGACTGACTGCATAATAACTGAGTTAAAGCAGAGACAGGAATACTTGATGAGCTTTAGTTGAAGCAGTATCAGAGTATCTGCAGCTCTGAAAGACACTGAATATCAAGCATTGATTCAGTTTCTCTAAAAAGACCCTGGAAGCTATTTAAAAGCCTTAAAATCCATCTGGAAAGGTCTAGAATATCTTTTTCTTGGCTACTGTAGACTGTAACATCAGTTTTTAAATTATTTTGTATGTGGCTGTGAGCTGTCAGGAGGATTTAAAACTACAGTGGGACTGTTGTGACAGTGGATTGAGCTTAAGGAGGCAGTTTAATCCTTTTTATGTGGAATTTCAGTCAAACCATCAGATCTGCACCAAACTCCGTCTCTACTGCAGCTACAGAAGCCAGGTTGCAGGAGGTCATATGTAATTTTTGATTGGCTGCTATTCTTAAGAGGGCGGGTCTTTTGTAGTATGAGCAGGCCAGAGGTCAGACAGCAGAGATGGAGTCGAGTGAAGAGGAAGAAGAGATCAGAGAGCAACTCTTTTCATGGAGGCCATGATGGACACTGAATAATGACCATTATTTCTGAAGCATTTTTGTTAGCTTGTGTCTGTTTGTTAAACTGAATGAACTGAAACTGACTTCAGCTCAGTTCAGTGTTTTCAACTGAGATGTGGAGTTGACCCGACCATGAATCAAAGTGGTTGATAACTGTGAGGACTGAGTGGAATGACAGTGGAAAGCTAGCTGAGCTCACCTGTGGTTCAGATAAGACCTGCATCCTTTTGTTGAGTGGAAACCAAAGAAACCAGATAAATTATGGTCTGTATGGAGCCACCAGGCTCACTCTTGTTTTTTCTTTATTGGAAGTGGTTTAAATGACATTAGTGTTGAAACATCATCAAGAGATTCTAACAAAACAAGAAAAGAGTGAGAGAAGTTAAGAATGCACACTCCTGGGTCTGCAAGTGAGCTTGAGTCTAAATATCTATATAGACAGAAGGAGAATATTAAAACTGATGCTACAGGACTCTTCTTTGTGACATTTCAACCAGAAGATGGCAGCAACACCAACAGCTGCTCAGTGGTCACCAGTCCAGAGCTGTGGTTGTACTGACCAGCTCCCTGTCGGATAGATTTATATGTTGTTGGGGTAAATGAGAGAATGATGTGATCAAATATTAATGTTAAGATAGTTTACTGTAACACAACTACAGATATCAGACTGTTACAATAGTTTCCATAGACATAAATTTAAAATCCTGCATTTCAGTTGTTTTTTGTTTCTATTTGTCACTCAGATGAGATTGTTCCAGTACCAAAGCCAGAACCCATCTCATATTACCAGAATATGCTTCAGTCAAACCTCGAGGATCGGTTTAATTGTGCACAAGAGGGGTGGGCACAGAGGAAGGAACCTCTGGTTGATATCTACACAGACCTGTACGTCACAGCTGGAGGTGACGTAAACATCAACAAACAGCATGAGGTCATTCAGATGGAGGTGAAGCCAACAACAGAGGAATCAATTCAAACCTGTGACATGTTCAAAACCCCCCTCTGGTAAAGGACAGATCCATAAGAACAGTGCTGACCAATGGAATCGCAGGAATTGGCAAAACATTTCTTATCCAGAAGTTTCTGTCGGACTGGACTCACAAAGAAAATAATCAAGATGTGCATCTCATATTCCCCTTTACCTTCCGCCAGCTGAACTTATGGAAGGAGGAAAAGTTGAGTTTGGCAAAGCTCATTCATGAATGTATCAGAGAGACCAAAGACATTCAGGAAGAGGCTCTTAATCACATCTTTACGACTCTGCAGTCATCAGGAAACACCAAATATGACAAAAGTAAATTCAAACTGGTGTTTGTTTTGGATGGACTGGATGAGAGCCGCCTTCAACTGAACTGCTCGACCAATAAAAACAAAAGAACAGACTTTGATGTTACACAGTCCACCTCAGTGGATGTGCTGATGTCAAACCTCATCAAGAGAAATCTGCTTCCCTCTGCTCGCCTCTGGATAACCACACGACCTGCAGCAGCCAATCAGATTCATTCTGATTTTGTTGACGTGGTGACAGAAGTCAGAGGGTTCACTGACCCACAGAAGGAGGAGTACTTCAGGAAGAGATTCAGAGATGAGGAGCGGGCCAGCAGAATCATCTCCCACATCAAGACATCACGAAGCCTCCACATCATGTGCCACATCCCAGTCTTCTGCTGGATCACTGCTACAGTTCTGGAGGATGTGCTGAAGACCAGAGAGGGAGGAGAGCTGCCCAAGACCCTGACTGAGATGTATGTAGAGTTCCTGAGTTTTCAGAATCATCAGACAAATGAGAAGTTTGACCAAAACATGTGCATTCAGTACATTGAGTCATTAGCAAAACTGTCTTTCCAGCAGCTGGTAAAGGGCAACCTGATCTTCTATGAAAGAGATCTAGAAGAGAGTGGCATTGATGTCAGAGGAGCCTCAGTGTTCTCAGGAGTGTTCACAGAGATCTTTAAAGAGGAACGTCGGAGGAAGAAGGATGAAGTCAAGATGTTTAGCTTCGTCCATCTCAGTGTTCAGGAGTTTTTGGCAGCTTTGTATGTAGAGATGTCACTCATTAACGAAAACAAGAATGTGATGTCAGAGCTACCTCAAACTATCAGCGAACGTGTGAGAATGTCTTTCAGCAAAACGTCTGTGACAAAGGTCCACAGGTTTGCTATTGACAAGGCCTTACAGAGTCCAAATGGACACCTGGACTTGTTCCTCCGCTTCCTTCTGGGTCTTTCACTGCAGACCAATGAGACTCTCCCTCAAGGCCTCCTGAAAAAGAAGAGAAGCTCACAGACCAATCAGGAAACAGTTGAGTACATCAAGAAGAAGATCAGTGAGAATCTGTCTCCAGAGAGAAGCATCAATCTGTTCCACTGTCTGAATGAACTGAATGATGGTTCTCTAGTGGAGGAGATCCAACAGTACCTGAGTTCAGGAAGTCTCTCCACAGATAAACTGTCTCCTGCTCAGTGGTCAGCTCTGGGCTTCATCTTACTGTCATCAGAAGAAGATCTGGACGTGTTTGACCTGAAGAAATACTCTGCTTCAGAGGAGGTTCTTCTGAGGCTGCTGCCAGTGGTCAAAGCCTCCAACAAAGCTCTGTAAGTGAACAGATAACTGCAGATATGAACTACTGTATATCACATGTGTAGGATCAACTAATGAATGTTTTAGATTTCAATTAGTTGATCAATTGAAAAACTTGTATTATTTCATTCGTTTCATTGTAGCTCTGCACATTAATGCAGCCATGACAGAAAAAAATATGTTGCACTTGTAGCAGCTGATTTTCTGCGTTGTGTTGTGTAGTTAGGAAGTGAGACGCACACGGGGGTTGAGCATCTATGGGAGTTTAATCTTAAGAATAAAAGAAAAAACACAGGCGTCACACACATCTCTCCACACTCAGCTCTGAGCACACACAGCTCTCTGACGCTAGGTGGTCCCACGCCAAAATAACAGGGGAACAAAGGGCAATAGAAAATCACTGTAGGAACCTTTCTTTTTCTTCTTTACAGGAGGGAAAAAAAATCATTTTGGGGAAGTTCACAACACAAAAGAAAGATTTTAGAGAAAATAAATAAACAAAACATAATAAGAAATCTTGACTTGGCTACACACTAGTTCTTTTAAATGTGTGGTGAATCATTCTGGAGAATGATTGTTTATATTTTAACAAATAGTGTAACAAAGTCACTAATGCACATTGCCAAGGCAATGCTACTAACAACTGAGCTAACTTGGATATAAGTGGATTTTGCTTTGTAGTAGCTGAAGCAAAACAAAAATTGTTTTTGCAAAACTAGAGTGACTCCAGACTCATTATTACGTAAAAATTTCTGCTTGTCATGATTTTAAATCTATAATCGGTCGACATGGGCCTTCCAATTTCGAAATCAGTATCAACAAAGTAGTCCGTCCAATTTATCTCTTGAGATTGTCTGTTCGTTATAAGTATAACTCATTTTCTGTCAGACCCAGTGGGGGGACAACACTACACCGCTTGTTTCAAGCCCTACAGCATCAGAGCTAACAGAGGTAACAGTTGACGGAGCTAAAAGCTCACAGTGGAGCTAAACGCACACAGCAGTACTGAGAGTTCAGAGGAACATTAAGTGGTCAACACTGAACTGCAGTTTAATGTCACAACACAACACATTTACACAAAATTAATGTACTTAAGTATTTTAGCCGAGTACTGTTTGGAGGTAAAAGTACCTTGAGTTTGGAGTTGCAGGAAATTTACATCAGTGGACATTTTATCGATCTTCTGGTACAAGCAATCACCAGGACACCAGTGCATTTTCTCCAGTACACATTTTCAATATCTTGGCAAACTAAAGATGAGATGAATGTACATAGATAATTCAACCTGCCTGACACACAAAACATGACATTGACATCAAGTTGAACGTGAGGATATAATTACTGAAATTGACAGAAATAGAACAGTTGACCCTCCTGAACTTTTCACAAATTACTGTGAGTTGCTAGTAATGAAAAACACAAATTGTCTAAACATCTACTCATCACCGGAAACCCTTGGTTGTTCAACTCATCAACATAATAACAGTTTTTACAGAAATGTGATGTATTTTGTGTTGTGGATGACAGAAACAGTATCACTAACTCTCCTTCAGGCTGAGTGGCTGTAACCTGTCAGAGAGAAGCTGTGAAGCTCTGTCCTCAGCTCTCAGCTCCCAGTCCTCTAGTCTGAGAGAGCTGGACCTGAGTAACAATGACCTGCAGGATTCAGGAGTGAAGCCGCTGTCTGTTGGACTGAAGAGTCCACACTGTAAACTGGAGACACTCAGGTCAGATTCAGTTTCTGTTAAATTATCACTCAAATGTTGCTTGGCATACAGGTTAAATTTGTTTAAAATACTGTTTAGCAAACATTTGTTGGAGTTTTGGACATTGTGTGTTATTCTTTAAAGGTATACAATGTCCTTCAGAAATTACATAATTTATTTTAATGTACAGTAAAGTTATATTCATCAATCACCATGTCAGCTCTAATCTGTCTTATTTTTTCATCAAATGTGCATGAAATGTTTAATACAACAGGTGTCAATGACAAACAGAGTTTCATCAGATTACTTTGTGTTGCCCCTCAGCTTTATGAGTCATTGCATCTTACAGACCTGTTTTTTGGTGTTCATTTTTTTGTTTTTTACTTTCCACAACTTTACCATTTGTAATGTGGTTACAGAACTTTTCCAGTGCAGCTGACTGTATTTTAAATATTTTTCTGACATCACAGCACGTCTGCTGTCAATTTTATTTGTAAAGCCCCAAATAATTTTCACATTGCCTCAGTGGGCTTTACAATCTGTACTAGGCCTGCACGATATGAGCAAAATGTGCGATGTGCGATGACACCCTTCAATATTGCGATGACGATGTGACTTGCGATAAATAAGAAAATATTTAAGTTCACATACAGTTCTTGTGTCTTTCAGATTTTTCTGCATTAATAGATTCCCTGCTTTTAGGTACTCTTAAACACTTAATAGCTGATGACAATTAAATAAAAAAATGGAAAAAACAAATATTTTTGAGCATGCTTTTATTGAACAAAACCCTTATAACATTAAGTGATGCAGTGATGGTCGCGTTACTTGACTGCTGCTCGATGTTTGCGCTCTAGACTGACTGGCCTTAAATTGCTTGTGCAGCTCTTGGTCTCTATGGTCTCTATGGTGGTGCAGCAGGTGGTGATGGAGGTTGGTGGTGTTACCTCTGGATGTTGCTACAACTGTTCTGCAGGTCCTGCACAGTACCTGGGTCTGTAAATTGTCTTGAGTCCAAAGTATCTCCAAACCGCGGAGCTGCTATTTCTTTTTGCCACAAGCGTTTCACCGCTCTGCTCTCCTGCCTCCGCCATCCTGTTTACTCTGGCTACTAATTCTCACGCAGGAACGTGAGCAGAGCTGGGCGTCATCTGATTGGCTAAACAGTGTGCATGCATCGCTCATGTGTCCAGGGCCGCATCTGATTGGCCAAATGTCACAAGCTGAGTGTGAAAGCATGACGGATGTAAACGAAACTTATCGCACTTCAGACCAGCTTTTGCGATGGGTTTATCGCGCACATTCACATTGCGATGACAATGAAAATACGATTAATCGTGCAGGCCTAATCCGTACCGTCTGTTTTGAGCCTTGACTGCGAGGCAAACTTCTCATATTGAAAAAGAAAACTTTTAACAAAGAAAAATACATCAGGAAGAGGAGGATCCTTCTCCCAGGACTGACAGACAGGAAGTAGATGTTGCATGTATAGAAAAACAAAACAATAGTTCACAGATGTAATTCACAGAATGTCTGTCTCTATACATTGATACATATACATTTGTGTGTGTGTGTGTGTGTGTGTGTGTCTGTCTCCAGGCTGTCAGGCTGTATGATCACAGAGGAAGGCTGCACTTCTCTGGCCTCAGCTCTGAGATCCAACCCCTCCCATCTGAGAGAGCTGGACCTGAGCTACAATCATCCAGGAGACTCAGGAGTGAAGCTGCTGTCAGCTGGACTCCAGGATCCAGACTGGAGACTGGACACTCTCAGGTATGAACAGACAACAAGAGCTCACACACTGTTTCTCTGTCACACTGACAAGCTGAGGACTGTTTCACAGTCTGAACCAGCAGTACTGCTGATAACAGTGAAGACTGTAGACCTTTTCACACAGAGACTCTGCATGATTTAACTGCATATTCCAATCAATGTCCCATTCTGTAATAGAAATGGAAGAAGAAAAAGGGAGTTTTCCTGATCTGAATCAAGCGTCTGAGTATTGAGGGAGTCGTCTGATGAACAAATCGTAAAGAGCCTGGAGACAAACTGTGATTTGTCATATTGGACAAAATAAAGAAAGTTGATTTGAATATACAGATTTTACTGACAATCGTTTTTTTTTTAATCCAAACTATTTATTATAATTATCCTGTCTTTAAGTTTTAGTATTTTATTGTCTTGATTCTTTGGATGTTATCTTTTTGTCTGACCTTTTTATTATTTAGTTGTAGTTTATGAATGTCTGATGTAAAGTTTGAGTGTGTGTATGAAGTGTGTTTTATAAATGCAGCTGTTTTGTCTTAATGGTGATCTGAGTGAAGCTTTATGAAGATCATTGATGAGGAAGCTTCTGAAGGATCATTCTGACTTTGTTTCTTCCTCCAGGGTGGAACATGGTGGAGAGCAGAGGCTGAAATCTGGTGTGAGGAAGTGTAAGTGTGTGTTTACTTTGACTGATGAAAACAAGGCAGCACATGTTAAAGTAGTTTAAATCTAAAGCTTGTGTATCTGCATTCAACTGTCAGTTTGAAAGAAGATCCAAAAAGATGAGTCATTGTGAAGTTTTGATCTAATTAACAGTCAGTCTGTTAATAAAGCAACAAATAAACCATCAGCTGTGTTAGATGATAAACTGCTGCTGTATTGTGTCTTGTTCTCTCCATCAGATGTCTGTGAACTCACAGTCGACACAAACACAGTGAACAGAAACCTCAAACTGTCTGACAACAACAGGAAGGTGAGATGTGTGAGAGAGCAGCAGCCATATCCTGATCATCCAGAGAGGTTTGAGTACTGGCCTCAGCTGCTGTGTAGAAATGATCTGACTGGTCGCTGTTACTGGGAGGTCGAGTGTAGAGGAATGGTTCATATATCAGTGAGTTACAGAGGAATCAGCAGGAGAGGAGACAGAGATGACTGTTTGTTTGGAGAGAATAATCAGTCCTGGAGTCTGGAGTGCTCTGATGATGATGGTCGTTACTCTGTCTGGCACAATAACAGAAGAACAGACCCTCTCCTCCTCCTCCTCCTCCTCCTCCTCCTCCTCCTCCTCCTCTGTCTCTAACAGAGTAGCAGTGTATGTGGACTGTCCTGCTGGCACTCTGTCCTTCTACAGAGTCTCCTCTGACTCACTGATCCACCTCCACACCTTCAGCACCACATTCACTCAACCTCTTTATCCTGGGTTTGGGTTCTGGGTCATCTGAGTTCCTCAGTGTCTCTGTAGGAGACACACACACACACACACACACACACACACACACACACACACACACACACACACACACACACACACACACACACACACACACACACACACACACACACACACACACACACACACACACTCTACACACACACACACACACACACACACACACACACACACACACACACACTCACACTCACACACACACACCCACACACACTCACACACACACACACACACACACACACACACACACACACACACACACACACACTCACACACACACACACACACACACACACAGCACACACACTCACACACACACTCACACACACACACACACACACACACACACACACACACACACACACACACACACACTCACACACACACACACACACACACACACACACACACACTCACACACACACACACACACACACTCACACACACACACACACACTCTCTCTCACACACACACACACACACCCACAGTAACAGAAGTGGTTGAGGTGTTTTGTCTCTTCTGGGTCAATGTGCTGCACATCAGTGGTTTTAAATATCTTTAAATATGTTTTGAACGTTCAGATTTCAGTTTTCTGAACTTTGTGATCTGATTGTTTTCTCACAACAATCAGCCTGTATATACAATAAAACCAGGCTGCACACACACATGCATATAGAGAATCAGAATGATGATCTTTGTTCACACAGCTTGTATTTTGTTGATGTGTCATTCATCATTGAAGTTTGTCATTTGTCTTATTTGAGTTATTATCTGTAAATATGTGTATATGAGTGGATAGAGCTGCTGCTACGTGCAGACGGACCTCCATTACAAAATCTCCCTGTAGAGTCCAAGAGCCAAAGACTTTCTGTCAACACTTCATCATCTCACATCATCTGTCAGAAGAAACATTTGACTTTCTCATTCACGTGTCTCTCCTGATTGAAATAACGTCTTTTCACATCACTTTACATTACAGACATCACAGCAGACGAGCTGTATGGAGACATCTGATGGTTCTTTGAGGACTTTATATAATCATCATTTTACATTAAAACAAGGTTTTGTTTGAATCTAAAGTTTATTTTTACGCCTCCACACCGTCAGTAGTTGTGGCCGGAGGCATCATGTTTGCAGGTTGTCCATCCATTCATCAGTTAATGTGATATTTAGGACGAAGTCTTACACAAATGTCTAACAGGATAAAGTGATGAAGGTATAACATTATATATCCAAAAGGTCAAAGGTCAGCTTCACTGTGACATCAAAACAATCTGCAAAAAATCTTCTGACTGTTATTCAGCAGCACATGAAGGCATGGAGGCAAACAACAGTGAGGCGGTAAATGTGGTTCGCTTTAATGTTCTGTTTGCATGATTCACATATTATGTTCCATATCTGAATGGTAAGATAGTAATGAAAACAAAAAAAAACTAAATAACTGAATAATTAAATCAGGGCACTGAATGTTGAACGTGTTCATCAGTTTTTAGTGTCCCCTGGAAACTTGTGTCATTCTGGAACTCATGTCTGTTTTCTGTTGTTCTGTCTGTTGGCATGTTGTTCTGTGTTGAGTTGTAATTAAAGTAAAACCTCATGTAGTTTTGTGTTAAAGCGCTCCATGAACTACATCGTCTCAATATGAGCAGATTTATTTTGATATTCTGACCCAGTTGGCTCCATGTTGGTTCTGGTGCCGTGTTGATGAGACGATGTAGTTCACTGAGCTTTAACACAAAACTACATGAGGTTTGACTTTAATGACAACAAACTGACAAACAACATGTGTGAGATTCTGACCCAGTTCAGACCGGATCAGTACTTTATCTGTCTCTCTTCAGTCACTACCAAAGGTTTGATCAATAAGGTCCATGAGGGGAACAGGAAGGGGCGGGGCCACAGCTCTCTATGCCAACAAAATATGTTAACAAAATAAGAGCGCTGTAAAATATCAATTGCGTTACACATTGCCTAACTGGACCCGGGACTGTGATAAGCCGTAGCAGACGCCGGTGTAAAACATGTGGATTGATAAAATAGTCCCATATTTTTCTTTTTGTCTTGAACAAACCCGTCGAACACTTTAGCAAAACCTTTATTTTGAAACCGGAAGTGCTTTGTTAAGCTACCAGCGCCAGTTGCAGCGGACATGGACGCACGTGGATAATGGAGCTCCACAGAACAGGACTTCAGTAACAACTTGGCACCAGGTATAAACACCTTTAGTCTGTCTGCGCCGCTGTAGAGTCGGTCGGTCCGGAGGCTCGTGTCCCCGCTGAGCCGAGGACATGTTAGCTAGCTCCTCAATGTGTCCGAGAGCTGTCTGACTGTCGCTCCCGAGGAGACGTCACGGCGAACTGAACTGAAAAATCTGCAGGTTTAAAATGTTTCCGCCTCAAAGTGAAGGCATGTTGTTACCACAGGTCGTAATGAAAGCTTGTCTGTGTCATTACGATGTAGTTGTTAATTCGGCATGTAAATGACGGACAAAGAAAGACTATATTCCACTTTTGACATCGCTTTCTAAAGGTAAACAGCCTTAGTGAGACTTTGAAAACATGCTTACAAATAAAGATCTTTCCCCTGAATTCATGTACCATTAATAACCTTAAATACTTTTATCAAACGCTGTATTTGTACATTAAGTAATGAGCTGGGAATTCAGAAAATGCTCTGTTGTTAAATCTGTCTTTTTTGTGAGGAAATCTGTTTCTCGCTGCTCGGCGCGTTATTTTTACGTCACTTCCTGTGAGCCGACCAACGTGTTTTCTGTGGAGTTTGTGGAGGCAGAGCTGCTGCTGTGAGTCAGTGAACATGTCTAAAGTCCAAACACTGAGAGCTTTTGTGAAGCAGCGGCTCACGGCGGCCGCTGAGGAGATCTTTGAGCCGATGGAGAGAACGATGGCGGAGTGCGAGGAGGAAGTCTGCAGGCAACACCGACTGATGGACGCTGCGCTCAGGCCCACAGTCCGGCTCCACAGAGCAGGTGGGTCCACTTCACCTGTTGTTCTCTGGTTAAACTGCTGAGAACAGACTGTCCTCTGTTGGCACATGCTCTGTAACAGTGGAGCAGAGGGATGGAGAGTTATAAATACAATAATAGATAAAGTAATATATGCAGGTTATGAATTAATGCAGTATATAAATGTGTGGGTCGTGTGTTTGCACCTCCACAGATCTTCACTGCACGAGAAGCCCATATCCATAAACATTGTGTAACTTCATGAACATCTCCAGCATGTTGAAGAATATTACACGAAAGATGTTATGGAAGCTTCCTCTACTTGAGGTGGAGCTGAGTCGATGTTTAATGGAAACAGATTTGCAGAATAAGCTCTGACGTCACGACGTTCAGCTCACACGACTGATCAGCTGCTTCTGCTGTCTGCATTATAATCATCGTCGCATTACTTTGTCGTCTGCGGACAGCATGCGACACAGCCGATGTTAGCTGACATGCAAATGTTAAAAGGAAATGACAGTTTTCTAACATGTATGTGTGTAATTGTTCTCCACAGTCATCCAGCAGCGTTTGGTGAGTGAAGCGGTGGTTCCCCCGGAGCTGCAGGGGTGGAGTCCACACCTGGAGGCCGAGTCTGGACCTCCAGAGCTGCAGGGCTGGAGTCCACACCTGGAGGCCGAGTCTGGACCACCAGAGCTGCACCACATTAAAGAAGAACGGCCTCGAGCGCCGGAGGACACTCCCGTCACCGCGAGGAGGGCAGAAGACGATGAAGACAGACGTCAGCCCTCACTGCTTCATCAGAGCGGCCAAACTGAAGAGAGCAGAGATGCAGAACTCTTGAAAACAGAAGCCGGTGGAGAGGACTGTGGAGGACCAGAACCAGCCAGGAGCTTTACACCAGACAAGACGTCGCCCTCCGAACCTGAGAGCGATGACAGCCGTGACTGTGACGACACCAGAGAACCTCAGTCAGGTTCAAACCTGCTGCAAAGCCACGAAGAACCTGTAAGTGCTGTGGAGCGGAGCACTGGAGACACGACGGGGACATTCACAGAAACACAGTGGACAAACACAATAGACTGTTATAAAACACGCTCGATCAGAACCGCGTACTCGATGTGCTCGACAGCTGCCGGCCCGGCTCTACTCAGTTTGACTCGACACAGTAGGGCTGCTCACATGAAGGCGGGACTTTAACTAAAGAGAAGTACACCCTCTGCCTTATCGTTCTACAGGCGCCGGTGTCTTTACTTTGGTCTCGCCAACACACAGAATCACCACTAATGTTGTGACGTTTAGTTTTCTACTACTTCTTTGCAGCACATAATTGTTTGAGGGGCAGACGGGTGGTTGTTACGGGTCGGTCGCAGTCGTGAGGCGTGGAAATCTGTTGAGTAGTTTTTGTGTCATCCTGCCGACAAACCAACAGACAAAAGGACACGGGTGAATCAGAACCTCAGAGGGCCGTTAGCGTGCAGGTTTCCATATGAAGAGCTGAAGCCCCGCCCCTTCCTGTGGACCTCATGGACCTTACTTTGGAAATCTTTGTCTGGTGGTGAGGAGAGACAGATACAGTATTGATCCTGTGTTGAACTGTGTCATGAGTCACACACATGTGTTTGTCAGTTTGTTGTCATTAAAGTCAAACCTCATCGTCTCATCAACGCGGCACCAGAACCAGCATGGAGCCAGCCGGGTCAGAGAAGGTTCTGAACAAGATGAACATCACAATAAATCTCAGCTCAGTTTCTGTGTTATTTATTAAAACAGCCTCTGTCCACTGACTCACCGCTCAACCAAACTACATTCTAAAAACAGCTGTTTTAAGGTCGACCCTTATTTTTTCACAGTAAAAACTGTAGTTCAACTTTCCAAAGACTCTTTTTAGATTCACTTCCATCTACAGACACAATCGGCTCACATGTCATTCACTCAGTGACATCATTAACTCACCTGTGACGAGGTGTTTGACACAGACGGACACGTATCGACTGGACGGGTCTCACAGTGGACGACCTGAAGCCACAGATCTCTTCTCTTGCTGTCCTTCACTCTTTGGGGAGGACAATGAAATCATTTTGCAGTTTGACGTAAAACATATTCAAGTCGGCGGCTTTTGAAACATGTCACTACTCTCTGTTTGCAAACTGGCGGCAGCACTTTCACAGCGTCTGTTTTCAGCTGAAACAAACGCCGGTTGTTCTGGTGAGAGGGAAGTTCTTCGTTACGTTCCACCAACATCAGCTCTAACACGTCCTCGTTGTTTTCACAGCTGTTTCCCACAAACGCAGAGATGATGGAAGACGAGCAGCAGCGACGGCAGCCGACGGCCTCCAAGAAGAGACACGTGGCGGCGAGCAGCAGTGACGATGAAGACTCTGACGTGGAGAAGAACTTCGCCCTGCTCACTGAGAGAGGAGGAGGAGGAGGAGGAGGAGCTGAGAGGGGAGAGCAGCACCATGAGGGGGAGGAAGAGGAGGAATTAAGTGATGATGAGGAAGAAGAGTCTGATGGCGGTGAAGAGGAGGAGGGATCAGATGCTGGTGAAGAAGAGTCTGATGATGATGAAGAAGAAGAAGAAGAGGAGGGTGAGGAGGAAGATGGAGAGAGTGAAGCCTCAGTTTCTGATGATGATGATGATGATGATGATGAAGAGCCAGAGGAGGCTGGTGGCAGCAGTGAGATCCCGACGAGAGAAGACATAAAAAAGGGTGAGTTGGTCGAATGTTATCAGTGAAGCTACCTGAATAATCCTTCTGCCACGTTTCTCTGTAGCTTCCAGGGTTCCTGCTGCACCAGAGGAGGAGCACATGTTTGAATCAGTGTGTTCAAACAGTGCTGATGATCAGATAATCAGTCCGTTAACAGTATCCAGTGTGAACGTACACGGTGCAGCGTTCAGGAGCTGTAACCTGAGGCTCTCTCTGTTCTCTCCTCTCAGAGCTCTCCAACATGTCCTTCGAGGACGTTCTGAAGCTGCAGAACAAAGTTGGAACCAAAGTTTACAACGAGGTCGCCTACGGCGGCGACAAGAGCGAAAAGTCGGGCAAAAAGAAACGACTGAACAAGAACAGGTGAGCTTGTGATGGGCAGGTGACGGCACAGGGCGGCGACTTCCTGATTCATCAGCTTCAGATAGTTCAGCTTCTGGTTTCTGTGTTTTTCTCAAAAAGAACGAGATGATAGCATGAGAGCAGGGACACAGTGTAGTTTTAGAAGCAGAATTTAATATGATATTTTGTCATATTTACATGAATGAGTGTGACTTTGGGGCCATTTAGACGATCCTGCAGAGTATTTCTATACGTGTGTTTGTGTTTCCAGGCCGATGGAGATTTCAGCCAAGAGACCGGCTCCGTTCCTCCGTCAGGTCGTCTCCGTCAGGAAGCCAGTGAGTGAAGAGAACCTGCCGGCGACACCGAGCCTGTTCTCCTCTGCTGCTCCCAACACCTGATTCTGTTTCTGTGTGCTTTCGCTCAGATGTTCAGAGATCCTCGATTCGACGACCTGTCCGGAGAGTACAAGCCGGAGATTTTTGAGAAGACGTTTAAGTTCATCAACGACATCAAACACAGAGAGAAGGAGGTGAGAGGGGCTCAGGTCGGCTGATCCGAGGCGCTGCTCTGCTGTAGAAGCTGGTTTTAATCACGCCGTTTGTCTGCAGGTCGTCCAGAAGCAGCTGCGCAAGACGAAGAGCAACCACAAGAGGAAGGAGAAGCTGCAGTTCCTCCTGAAGAGGATGGTGAGACAGTGCTGATGTCTCCACACAGCGGTCGCTGAGACAAATGAGTAAAGGTTGAATGATTGAATGTGGAGACGAACGTCTGACCGACCCGTTGCTCTGCAGGAGAACCAGGAGCGAGCGAGGACGAGCCGAGAGCAGCAGAGAGAGAGAGAGCTGCACTTCAAGAGGCTGCAGAGGGAACGAGCCAATCAGGGCGCACGGCCGTTCTTCCTCAAGAGCTGTAAGAGCGAGTCCTGTCCTCACATCACACGTCTGTCCTCACGTCTGTCCTCACATCACACGTCTGTCCTCACATCACACGTCTGTCCTCACGTCACATGTCTGTCCTCACATCTGTCCTCACGTCTGTCCTCACGTCACACGTCTGTCCTCCCGTCTGTCCTCCCGTCTGTCCTCACGTCACATGTCTGTCCTCACATCACACGTCTGTCCTCACATCTGTCCTCACATCACACGTCTGTCCTCACATCACACGTCTGTCCTCCCGTCTGTCCTCACGTCACACGTCTGTCCTCACATCACACGTCTGTCCTCCCGTCTGTCCTCACGTCACACGTCTGTCCTCACATCACACGTCTGTCCTCACATCACACGTCTGTCCTCACGTCTGTCCTCACGTCTGTCCTCACGTCACACGTCTGTCCTCACGTCTGTCCTCACATCACACGTCTGTCCTCACGTCACACGTCTGTCCTCACGTCTGTCCTCACATCACACGTCTGTCCTCACGTCACACGTCTGTCCTCACGTCACATGTCCGTCCTCACGTCACATCTGTCCTCACGTCTGTCCTCACGTCTGTCCTCCCGTCTGTCCTCACATCACACGTCTGTCCTCACATCACACGTCTGTCCTCACGTCTGTCCTCACATCACACGTCTGTCCTACACGTCTGTCCTCACGTCACACGTCTGTCCTCACGTCACATGTCTGTCCTCACGTCACGTCTGTCCTCACGTCACACGTCTGTCCTCATGTCTGTCCTCACATCACACGTCTGTCCTCACGTCTGTCCTCACGTCACATGTCTGTCCTCACGTCACACGTCTGTCCTCACGTCTGTCCTCACGTCTGTCCTCACGTCACACGTCTGTCCTCACATCACACGTCTGTCCTCACGTCTGTCCTCACGTCACATGTCTGTCCTCACGTCTGTCCTCCCGTCTGTCCTCACATCACACGTCTGTCCTCCCGTCTGTCCTCACACGTCTGTCCTCACATCACACGTCTGTCCTCACGTCACACGTCTGTCCTCCCGTCTGTCCTCACGTCACATGTCTGTCCTCACGTCTGTCCTCACGTCACATGTCTGTCCTCCCGTCTGTCCTCACGTCTGTCCTCACATCACATGTCTGTCCTCACGTCACATGTCTGTCCTCACGTCTGACACGTCTGTCCTCACATCACACGTCTGTCCTCACGTCTGTCCTCACATCTGTCCTCACGTCACATGTCACAAACATGAAAGAAATATTTTGTCTTTTTGAATAGAAAACCTTTGGACTTTGAGTCCTCTGGTCCAAACAGGCCGATTGATAAATAAAACAGATGAGATTTACTTGCAGCTTTCAAACTATATTGTGACAGTTTAGAGCCCAAACAGCTCATCAGTTAATCACAGAAGTTAAAGTTACAGAGGTCAGGAGAAAGACTCAGCAGTAAACTGTAAACCTTTGTCTCCACGAGCATTAAGAATAAACACAGAATCCTTCCGGTGATTGTCGTAAACACTCCTCCTCTCTGCTGTCGTCTGCAGCCGAGAAGAAGAAGCTGCAGCTGGCTGAGAAATACGAGGAGCTGAAGAAGAGCGGCAAGCTGGAGAACTTCCTGAGCAAGAAGAGGAAGAGGAACGCCGGCAAGGACCGCAGGAAGCTGCCCAAACAGGCTGCGTGAGGCCTTCAGGGACACCTTCAGAACCTCCGGCCTGTAATGAGCCGAGTCGGCCTGCAGGTGGAGCTGTGTGTTTGAGGTGATGAAGAGCTACGTATGTTTGTTTTTATCCAATGGTTGGTGAGTTCAGTGATGCTCGGACATCCCAACGTTCAAGAGCGTCCGAGGAGTTTTTTTCCTTTCCTGGATCTTCAGCCTCGTCTGTCTGAGAGGAAACAAACACCGACGCCTCCTGATGATCCGTGTGTGAAAGTTAAACTACAAGTCAGAACCGCTGGAAACATCTGCTTCACTGCCAACACTCTGATTTATGTTGTTTAGTGTGTGTGTGTGTGTGTGTGTGTGTGTGTGTGTGTGTGTGTGTGTGTGTACACTGAAGGTAACATAAACTGACCTGATGTATAAAGTACATCACATTTTGGATCCTGATGTACGTTTCTGTTTGTTCTGCCGTGTAACTTGTTTTGCAGCTTTTCCAACACATTCACAAAAAATGCACCATAACGTGCTTCATCCTCAGGACGGGTGTAGATGGGTGTAGATGGGTGTAGAAATGGCTGCTGGCAGAGATTTGTTGAACAGTTTTCGAGAAAATCTAAGAAATAAATGCTAAAAGTCGTCCGATGATCTCAGACCAGCTCCTCTCTGTGGCCTCGTTGCTTCATCGGACTTCAACACAGAAACGTGATTCAGGGTTCAAACGAGTCGCCACAGTTCAGACTTTCTGTTTCTGATCCACCTGACTGATGTCGGAGCGTTCACAGTTCACCTTCGGGGGCATTTTTGCTCCGTTACAGATTGTTTTAATGTGATGTGAATTGCAGAATCTGGCTGAAAAATGTCTCTTAATCCTGATTAAGATCCCAAACGCATCATGTGTAGATCACATCAGAAGGAGGTGTCGTGCTGGTCGGTGATCATAGAAGCAAACAGACGTTCCTTCTGTCTGTCTGAGCTTTCAAGTGAGATCATCAGTGTGAATACTTGTATTTTATACATTTTATTAATTGGTGTTGTGGACAGAACAAAACATTTGAGGATGAAACAATGATCAATATTTTTTTCTCCCTGGTTGTAGTGTTGTTGTTTGTAATAAAATCCAGTGATTTGATTATTATTCAGTTTGTTAGAAGAGCCGCAGCAGGTACAACGACCGTATACTTAATCATCCCATTAAATGTTTAGATTCAGATCCTGAAACATTAAAATGTTTAAATAAAAAACCTTTTGAATTTGCTCCAAACAGTCGTTCTGCAGCTGATTGATAAACAAAACAAGTAAGAATCAATTAATAACAGACAACACATTAAATATACTGATAGATGATGTAGTAAATGTAAAAAATCTGTTCAGTTTGAGATTTCTGGGAGCCATCGTTACCCATAATGCACAGCAAATGAGTTGTACTCCAGACAGATGTGCAGCTGATGACCTGTTGGATCAGAACTGCAGTGTGGTTCTGTGGGCAGCAGGGGGCGCTGCAGGACAGACGAGTGGTGCTGTGTGAATATAATCAACTATATAGTTCATGAACAGATGTAGCAGCCAGTGAAAACCAGAAAACTGAGCATTTAACATGAAATCTGGAAACCAAACCACGATTTTAACACGTTATTAATAATCCTGAAGACTTACAGACATTTAAACACTGATGAGGCTGATGGAAACATCACTGTGTGTGAACTGATCTCAGTATCGACTGGACCTGTTTCATACCGAGGACTGAGTGAGGGAGACACCTCTGAGCTTCATCGTCCAGGTCGATAAAGTGTCAGTTTGTTGTAACTAAAGTCAAACCTCAGGTGTGAAAGTGCTCAGAGAACGTCTCATCACACAGTGTGACGTTTCATTCGTCTGATGACAAACATTGTGTGTGATTCACCACAGCAGACGAGCTGCACGGAGACATCTGATGGTTCTCTGGTTGTTCAGCAGAATCCACAAGAAATACTCTCCTCACATGTTCAGAACTTGCCTCAGAAACTTCACGTTTTAAGTTCTCTTCAGTACCACAGTGATCCAGTGACCGTCGTCTGTACATCCACAGGTTCACTGCTGCATTTCTTTTTGGTTGTTTCTCTGTTTTAAATCAAGTCTCCAGCTGCTTCAGTTGTTCAGCAGAATGCTGCAACTCTGTTTTACTGTGAAGCTCCAGAACTGATCTTCACCTGCAACAGGTGTCTTCAGCAGGGAGCTGTGTTGTCCTTCTGTCTCTGCGTGTCTCCGTCCTCCTGAGGCCCCTCGAGTCTCTAAAAGTCAATTAGCGGAGGATAACGAGAACACAGGGCCTCAATCCTGTTTTCTCCGCTGCCTGACAGGTGGCATTCATCCTCACAGCCCCCTCCGTCAGGCGATGGAGGACACGGTGGGCCAATAACACAGGGCCTTATATTCATGAGCTAATACACCCATTCAACCCTCAGACCCCCCGGACCGCCCGCCAACCTCCAACCTCTCCTTTGTGTCACTGTGTGTGTGTGTGTGTGTGTGTGTGTGTGTGTGTGTGGATCTTATTGGACACTTTTTGTTGTACGTTTAAAGTTTTGATCCATTCTACTATTTTTTATCTTAAAACCTTTTTTTTTTCCAAAAAAAATGTCCAACAATCCTGGAAAGTTTGAAGGTTTAATGTTCAGATTTCACACTTTGACACTTTGAGTCTATAAAGATATTATCTGACAGTGTTATTGATCATTACATTCTGCAGAAGCTCTGTACGTTTCATTCTGTCAAGAAAAACACGTTCATATAGAAATATTGTTCAGTCAGAACCTCCTGCAGACACCAGTTCAGACCCGGTTTGATTGAAACAAGAACAATGTGTGAACGAGCTCCAACTCATGTTCAAGTGAAGTAAAGTGAAAATCCACAGTGATAACCTCTTTTTTATTTAAAGTTTAAGTGGACTCCAGGAGACGTTCAGGTACTCTGGTAAAAGTAGAAGTACTGATACAGCTTCTTTACTCCAGTAAAAGTAGAAGTACTGATACAGCTTCTTTACTCCAGTAAAAGTAGAAGTACTGATACAGCTTCTTTACTCCAGTAAAAGTAGAAGTACTGATACAGCTTCTTTACTCCAGTAAAAGTAGAAGTACTGATACAGCTTCTTTACTCCAGTAAAAGTAGAAGTACTGATACAGCTTCTTTACTCCAGTAAAAGTAGAAGTACTGATACAGCTTCTTTACTCCAGTAAAAGTAGAAGTTCTGATACAGCTTCTTTACTCCAGTAAAAGTAGAAGTACTGATACAGCTTCTTTACTCCAGTAAAAGTAGAAGTACTGATACAGCTTCTTTACTCCAGTAAAAGTAGAAGTACTGATACAGCTTCTTTACTCCAGTAAAAGTAAAAGTACTGATACAGCTTCTTTACTCCAGTAAAAGTAGAAGTACTGATACAGTTTCTTTACTCCAGTAAAAGTACAAGTTCTGAATCAGCTTCTTTACTCCAGTAAAAGTAGAAGTACTGATACAGCTTCTTTACTCCAGTAAAAGTAGAAGTTCTGATACAGCTTCTTTACTCCAGTAAAAGTAGAAGTACTGATACAGCTTCTTTACTCCAGTAAAAGTAGAAGTACTGATACAGCTTCTTTACTCCAGTAAAAGTAGAAGTACTGATACAGCTTCTTTACTCCAGTAAAAGTACTGATACAGCTTCTTTACTCCAGTAAAAGTAGAAGTACTGATTCAGCTTGTTTACTCCAGTAAAGTAATAGAGTACAGGCTCTGACATGTCCTCAGAGTATCAGAGTAAAAAGTCTCCCTCTGAAGGACATCTGTGGTCAAAGCTAACTGAAGCTCACGTCATATTAATATAACTCAGAGACTATTAAAGTTAAAGGTAGAATCAGTAGGATTTGTCCCAGCTGTTCCTGAACGCACCACAAAGACAGCTGATTGTTGAGTCTCATTCCCAGGACGTCACATAGACACATGTTGGGTTGTAAAGCGTCCCGAGCAGCAACAAAGAGAGAAAATCAGAAACTCTCTGCAGATACGAGACACTAACACGCCTTTTCTCCACATTCCAGCCTCCCTCTCTGTCTGTTCACGGCTTCTTACGGCTTTTACGTCTTTGTCTCGTCTCACTGCGTCTGATAGGTCGACATCAGTCTGCTGATGTTGGGAAATATCAATAATCCATAATTCAGCTCAGATGCATCAAACTAAAGTAACGAGGCTGTTCTGAAGCTGTGAGGAGGAGAAAGTTCAGATGTCGGGAGGGAAAGTATTTATACTCTGTTACTTTCTTCCTCTGATACTGTGGAACATGAGCACTGAATCATTTTAAATATTCAGAATCCAGAAATCAATATTGCTGGTGATAATTTTACAGTCCTATGCTCCTCAAGGTTCTGAACGCTGCCTTCTTTCTCTCAGGTGAAACAGGACTTTCTCAGGATTTTCTGGTGGGCGGAGTCTGAGATGAACGACATCATTGTTCCTGACTTGAAATGGCCGCGGACAGACGGTTGTCGCCCTCCTCCCCAGGTGAACACGCCCTCCGCGGCTCTCACTCTCCTTTCTCTGCAGTTTGTAAGCGTAACGGACGGCTGGCCGGGATCGAACCCGGCCCTCCGTCCGCTCTCTTTTCCGCTTCATGGCGGCTGTAGCTGCCCCTTTTGTTCCTCGCTGAGACCGTGAGCGTCATGAATAACCAATAAAAAGCCCATCGCTCCTGAAGAAAAGGTGCCCGGAGAGGCAGAGACGGCCTCCATACAGCTCTCGCCGTGGAAACCATCTGTTGGCTCGGCCCCCTGCTCGCCGTGTGAAAGGGATAATTGAGTGTTATAGAGAGCGGAGAAAAGATCTCTGCTGCTGATTTGTATTCTTTAGAAAGAGCCAGGGGTTTCACACCACATCTGCCCCTCGGCTCCATTCAGCCCCATTCACCGTCCCGTCAATTAGCACACTCAATTAAGCCCTCATAATCCTTTTACCGACACAAGGGCTCCATCCAACGCCACGCCCGCCATGGAGAAGTGGCAACAAATGAGACTTTAGTGACTGTTTTCTTTGGGAGCAGGGCGGAGAGACAATGTGGGTCCTTCAGCACTTCATGAGAGGAGTTGATGGTTGAAAAGCGGAGTGCCGCCGCAGCTGGCAGCGAGCCGCTGAAGGCGGCGGCTGCTGGCAGCGTGAGCGAGCTCCCTGCTCTATTTGTCGGCCATTGTTCAGCAGATTACGAGCTGCCTTTTCACTGGAGTGTAACAATTCATTAGCGGAGGGCTGAATAGAGAGCAGTCAGTCGGCCACATGCAGGCCGGAGCCGCTCTGTGTGCAGAGGAGCTGTGAATGCCGACGGTGTCACAGCCGTCGCCGCCGATGAAAAGCCGCCGGGTTAATCCGCGTTAGTGCCGCGTGAGCCGCGAGCGATATGAATATAACAGGTTTGATCTGAGACTCGGTGCTGAACAGCTCTGAAACATCGGACCAGACTCATTACAGGTCAGCTTTAAAAAACGACTCGGCCTTCATTCTCACACTATCACAGAGGTTTACAACGAGGTTCAAACCAGAGAAATCCTCCCTGTAACGTTACGTTCATGAAGTAAAGTCCATTTCCCCTCCAGCTCCAGTCAGCAGAACAGAACAGAACCTGGAGGTCAGCTCCGGATCTCTGCTGCAGTCAGGCTGATCAACAGGAGTGAAGAGAAGTTACAGAGTCGTCTCTGAGCTCTGCTCCTGTCGGATCAGAACAGAACCTGATGAGACTCCAGAAGGTCTGGATCTGCACCGACTCTCTCTAACTGTTTTGTTTAAAATATGTTCTGGTTTCATGTTTAGAAACGTTACACTCAGTCCTGAACTGTTGTCAGTGGCTCCTCCAGTGGTTTGCAGACTCTCAACATTTCATCCTGTCGACTGTGTTGAACAGGATTTATGTTGCTGCTTCATGAGCGATGAAACGCCGTCTGTAGAACACAGTTAATGAGTTTGTGGTCACACCATCGATTCACAGACTGAAGTTTTTCTTTCCTCACGTATCTCAGAAACCAGAGTCCACTCTGTGCCGGGTTGTTCTGGTCTTTACTGATCGGGGACACGAAGCAGTTTGTAAAAGATTTTTCTCTCTCTCAGGGAAAATGATCCCCACAAAATACTTTGGTTCCTCATGAAGTCCTCGTTCCTTTTGCAGTTTTATGCCACTAACCCTTCAGGAGGCTCGTTGCTGCAGGACTTTGAGCTCTTCTGCAACAAAGAAAAACTGTAAAAGAGCAAAGTGTTCTGCACAAAACTGAAGCTCAGTCGAGGCGTCATGCCCCTAAATCTTCTCTAATTGGGCTCAAGAGACTCTGAAGCCTCTGAATGATCGGTACTGGTTTGGTTTCATCTCTGTCAGGATGTTCATCTGATAAAAACAGAAGAGGAGACAAAGACAGTTCTGGTGTTCTGGGTCGTGAGAAGATCAGAACATCTTCTGGTCTCCAGTGAGAGTTTGTGTTACAACAAAAAAAGCTCCACACACACACACACACACACACACACACACACACACACACACACACACACACACACTGAGCCTTGGGAGAAGACTTTAACACGTCGTATTAAAGCTCTATAATAGTTTTTATGGATCGCTTCTTGTAGCTGTAATTGTTCACGACTCAGTAAACGAGCGAAGCGGTCCAGACGCCTCATCAGAGCGCCGAGACCTCGTCTGAGCGCCGACGTGTAAAACAAGGAGAGAACGTGTGAAAGAGGAAAGTGCTGAAACAAAGAACCACGTGCAGCCGAGAGTCTCCAGTTTACAGCCAGCGTGTTGTGAGAGAAGAGCAGAGGGTTCAGTGCCTCTGAGCAAGGCAGCGAAGCTCAGCGGTGACCCAGAGAGACACGGTTCATGATTTCTGTCTTCTTATCTGCAGCAGTGTGTGGAGGCCGGGTGTGTCCGGGCTGCATGTCAGGTTCTGTTCTGGCAGCGCTGAGTGTGAAAGACATTACCGGACATTTACAGAGTCGTGGGAAACCCCTCGTCTCCCCCTCGTCTCCCCCTCGTCTCCCTCCCGTCCTCATAAATGTGGTTCTTTATCTGCATCTGGAAAGTCGCAGCTCAGACTGAAACTCTGCAGCTGATGAAGTCAGACCGTCGACCTGCAGCTCAGACCAGTCAATGTGTGTTCACCTGCACAAACCTTCAGTACGCCGGCGATGACGATGTGATTTCCCCCAAAGAAACACTCGTCTCTGTCCGGGAGCTGATTAGCTTAGCTTAGCGCAAAGACTGGAAGCAGGGGGAAACTGCTAGCATAGCTCCACCACAGTGATGGAACTTCTGACTGGTTTTTCATTGCAAAGTGTTTTTTGATGCAATTGTTCTGATTGGGATCTTCTTATGAAGGAGGAGGAGCTTGTTGTGCCTCACTGAGCTCCAGGTGTGACTCTCACCTGGCTGGCTGTGCCGGCGGCTCTTTATTATGAAGCAGCGTCACAGGAAACGTTTTCCTGAACCAGCTGAGAGTGAAACATGAAACAGTGAAACACAGCAGATGTTGAAAGAACAAACGGGACGAGAGAAACTAGAAGATGCAGACGTACTGTTTCCTGCACAGACCAACTAAAACTGCTGGTGAGCGCCATTTTTAAAAACCAGAGCTAACGCAGCTTCTCCTGACTGAAAGGACGGGAGCGAGCCTCTGTTCCCACAGCATAACCCCAACCAACTACAGAGCTGTGGGAACAGAGGGCTGACCCCGGAAAGACAAACGGTTCTAACTGTTTTCACCGGTGGAAGTGGTCAGGAGAGCAGTCAGCCAGGAGCAACACTTAAAGCCCGTCAGAGTTGTTCCTGGGAGAGTGAAAAGGTCCGCTGATCCTCCGGGTCAGGATTATTAACAGAAACCTCCTCAGACAGTGAGACGACGTGTTGGACTCACTGTGTGAGCTGCTGCTGCACATTCACTCTGCTGGTATCTCAGTGTTCCTGTCAGACAGTCTGTGACCCGTTATTAGGTCCAGCCGGAGCTCCTCCACCTCGAGGCGTTCTGACAGAGAGGATTGTGGGTGGTGAGCCGCGGAGGTCGAGGAGAGAGAGCGCTGAGGTTTACCAGAGGAAAGTTTACTGACTGAAGAGTTGATGAGCCTCGCTGAGCTCACAGAGGACCAGGTCCAGGTACTGTACCAGGTCTGACATTACACTGAGTGTGTGTGTGTGTGTGTGTGTGTGTGTGTGTGTGTGTGTGTGTGTGTGTGTGTGTGTGAGCCTCTCATGTTGTGTACAACAGTGGTTTCCACAGCAACCACTGAAAGACGAGCTGTGGAGATGATGATGTCAGAGCTGAGGAGGAAATTGAGGTTTTTTAAAAGGTTTTTGCTGACAGGAGGTCAGAGGTCAGTCTGCTCAGTGACACGGGAGGAGGAGGAGGAGGAGGAGGAGGAGCAGGAGGAGGAGGAGGAGGAGGAGGAGGAGGAGGAGGAGGAGCAGGAGCAGGAGGAGGAGGAGGAGGAGGAGGAGGAGGAGGAGGAGAAGAAGAAGAGGAAGAAGAAGAAGAGGTGCACTGTGGGTCAGGTAGAAGCTTCTCTTTACAGTTTTAACACCTCGTTAACCATCAGGGTCCGTCAGAGCAAAGATTTAAAATATGAAATGAATGTGATATATAAGTCAGAGGACAGTTTACTGCTCTGCTGTCTGACTGTCACATCCTCATCACTCGCTGTTGTCCCAGAGCCTCCTGGGTAAACTCCGGTCCAGGCGGGTCAAAGCGGGTCGTCTTCCTGTCGGTTGATGTGACGTCCTCAGAGGATCGGTGACCTTTTCAGAATGCAGCTTTATTCTGCTGTGAAGACTCTGAATGTGAAGGTTTGAATAATCCAGAGGATGAAGGACGTGTCCAGCGTCCTCCTGCACTGTGAGCTGTGTGGACGTTGTTGTTGGTCCTGAGTGACAGGACAACACACAGTCACACACTTCATGTCTCTGAGTCTTTCCACAGCGATCGTTAGGCTGTCAGCTCAGACAGGTTACAAGAACAAGCCTCAAATATTCATTCTGAGAGTTTAACTAGACGTCAGGTTCCAAAGTAAGTTCAGTGTAAAGTTTTTCTATCATGATCATGTGAATGTGTGATCGATGACAGAGACAGAAGGACCAGACACACATGCATCACTCTGAATATCAAACCGGAGAAGAAGAAGAAGAAGAAGAAGAAGAAGAAGAAGAAGAAGAAGAAGAAGAAGAAGAAGAAGAAGAAGAAGAAGAACAAGAAAAAGAAGAAGGAGAAGAACAAGAAGAACAAGAAGAACAAGAAGAACAAGAAAAAGAAGAAGAAGAAGAAGAAGAAGAAGAAGAAGAAGAAGAAGAAGAAGAAGAAGAAGAAATCTGCATTAATTATCTATTTAAATGATAAAAAATAAATAGTGTGTTCTTGTTCTCAGAACCATGAGATGAGGGGTCTCATGGACTTCCGGTCTGTAATCAGCTCGGTGCCGCCTGGTGCTGTGATGCCTCCTAACCCTCCGTCATTACTCTGTTTGCGGTTGTCGTGGTGCAGTATTGTGGTTTCACTTTTTCCCTCCTCAGAATAAAAGCGGACTGATGTGTCGACTGAGCAGCACCGACGCTCAGCCAGTCCTCTTGAAGCCCGCCTGCGTGACGGGTTTAAAAGAATGTAAAGGTCCATCAGAGAAATGATTCTGTGTGAGAGAGAATCGCTCTGGGCTGATTCAACATGTTCGACGAATGAGAACGGTTCTGTCGGGACCACAGCCAGCCCCCCCTCCTCCTCCTCCTTCACCACCGCCAGCACCACCCAAAACCTCTGGCTCTTTTCCCGGGCCTGTCCCAGAACTCTCATACATTTCTATCATGCAGGAATCCCACAGCCCCCCCGGCCATCTCCTCCACTCACAGATTTGTCTGCGGTACAGGACAGGGATGCCCCGAATCATCGGTTCTGTTCAGTCCAGCAGCAAAACTGAAACACGTGATCCAGACGCGCAGCTGCTCGGGACAAACGTCAGGATGTGGAAATAACGTTCGTCATGTGAAATGAAAACCGGGTCGCCAGGAAGAATGTTGGCGATGAATGTTTCTGCAGAACCACAGACATGTTGAAACTCTACATTTATTAATGCTGCGACTGACGAGTCAGCGCCAGATTTAGACTCAAAAACCACTTGGTTAAGGTGAAAATACCTGGTTCTGTTGCCACGAACACAGCTGGAGATTGTCCCGAGGTCTCCTGACAGATATGACATGCGACTGTGAACTCCTATAAACCTGAAGCTGGTCTATGAATAAAGTGTACTAATGTAAAAACAACTGGACCTTTGTGCTTCATGTCACTGAGTTCTGTTCTCACATCATCACAAATGTTTCCAACAATGTTCAAACCAGAGAAATCCACAAGTTTCCTCGAGGTGACGCTGCGTTTCTATAACTTCAGGAGCGAGTCAGAGAGCAAGGAGGGAGGTCGGAGAACGAGACGAAACATAACGAGAAGAAAACTTTCAAACACCTCGTCTGAGATTTTAATCAGCAGCTCACCACCAGAGAAGTTCAGCTTTTGCGTCACGTTATTCGCACTAGTTTGACTTCAGGATTACTTCAAGGTGCATTCGCCGTAAAATGTTTTTGAATTCATCCTCTTGACTAAACTCTGCACCCAGCAGAGACTCTGGTTCTGGTTCTGGTTCTCCAGTCAGCAGTCAGCAGAACAGAGCAGAACCTGGAGGTCAGCTCCAGATCTCTGCTGCAGTCAGGCTGATCAACAGGAGTGAAGAGAAGATACAGAGTCGTCTCTGAGCTCTGCTCCGTCGGATCAGAACAGAACCTGATGAGACTCCAGGAGGTCTGGATCTGCACCGACTCTCTCTGACTGTTTTGTTTAAAATATGTTCTGGTTTCAAGTTTAAAAACGTTAAACTCAGTCCTGAACTGTTGTCAGTGGCTCCTCCAGTGGTTTGCAGACTCTCAACATTTCATCCTGTCGACTGTGTTGAACAGGATTTATGTTGCTGCTTCATGAGCGATGAAACGCCGTCTGTAGAACACAGTTAATGAGTTTGTGGTCACACCATCGATTCACAGACTGAAGTTTTTCTTTCCTCACGTATCTCAGAAACCAGAGTCCACTCTGTGCCGGGTTGTTCTGGTCTTTACTGATCGGGGACACGAAGCCGTTTTCTCTCACAGGGAAAATGATCCCCACAAAATACTTTGGTTCCTTGTGACTGAGGATTTTTCAGGACAAGATTTAAACGCTGTGTGAGCGAAGAGCTTTAAATGTAAAAGTACTCGGTGTCATGTGTTTGACTCGCTGCCTCTCGACCGGGCCGGACAGGAAACAGCTGCGTGTGTTCCTCCGGTCTTTAGGGTGTCGGCTGAACGGCTAAAACGTTGTGTTGATTCCAAACCGGCAGTTTCTGTGTCGCACCGTGAGTTTCGTCCAGCAGCCTTCAGGCTTCTTCTTGAGATCGAACTCGGCTGTGAGACTAAGAGACAGAACCTGACCCGGTGCCAGATTAGGTGAGATGTTTGGGTGTGCACAGCTGCCGCACTCGGTCCAGCTTCAGCCGAGCGCCGGTCCCTGGAACCGGGTCAGAATCTCCACAAATCAAAATGAGAAAATCCCTCAACTCTGGGAACCAATAACCTGCTGGTGGGAGAAATATTCTGTCCCGTGTAGATTGTTTCAATCGAGCCGGTACACGACAACTTGACCCAAATAAAACGTGAGCAGCCTTCGTTCTCCTCCTGCAGCCGTCTGACATTTACACAGCGGATGTCTTCCCCTCTGAGTTTTCTTTTCCTGGATGTGAACACAGTCGCTGTTAAGTGATTGTCTGTGACACACATTAGTAACAGTGTGTGTGTGTGTGTGTGTGTGTGTGTGTGTGTGTGTGTGTGTGTGTGTGTTTCAGAAGAACATCTGGTGTTAATTAGCAGACGGTCCTGTTGGTTCTGCTCTGAGTCTCTGTGGAAAACAGGAAAAATTGGGGTTTTTCTGCTGCGAAGAAGTGAAATGTTTCTAACAGCTTCAGGAGCGACGAGTCTGGAGGGACGGTCAGAACTTTAAAGTTCTGACTGCAGGCGTGAACTGTTTTCTTGCTGAATGTAGAAACGTTGGCTCGACTCTTTTTATGTGGAATCTTCATGAAACAAAGTAAATAACCTGTGACGGTTCATTCCTCTGTTCTCCTTCTGGTCCGCTGACACGACAACAGTTTTTGCATTAAGTGTTAAAACTGTTGTGAGGTTCTGGTCGGTCGTTCAGTTCGTGCTTTGGGCTCTGAAAATTCAAACTTTTGAGACCAGGCTCCAGAAAGGAACCTTTTGAAAACGCCACCCGTGAAGCCGCATGTGACTTTTCCCCATGACGATCTGTGGCGCCGTGGTCCACTTTGGTCCACTTTGGTCCACTTTGGCTGTCGCAGCTGCAGTGTCTCCCGGCTGTCTCTGGGCTCGTTAGGTGGAACGTCTGTCTGCTGTAACTAACGGGCCCAGAGACACTCTGAGAGCAAAGAGCAGCTCCGGAGGACAAGTGACCCGGACAGGAGGCCAGAGAGGTCGGTGTGTTTACCTGTAGTTCTGTCTATGAATCTGTCACTTGTTCTGTCTCTGGTTCTGTCTCTTGTTCTGTCTCTGGTTCTTTCTCCGGTTCTGTTACTCATTTTGTCTCTGGTTCTGTCTCTGGTTCTGTCTCTTGTTCTGTCTCTGGTTCTGTTACTTGTTCTGTCTTTGGTTCTGTCTCTGGTTCTGTCTCTGGTTCTGTCTCCTGTTCTGTCTCTGGTTCTGTCTCTGGTTCTGTCACTCGTTCTGTCTCTGGTTCTGTCTCTGGTTCTGTCTCTGGTTCTCACTCGTTCTGTCTCCTGGTTCTGTCTCTGGTTCTGTCTTTGTCTTTCTCTTAGTCGTCTCGCTCTCTGCAGCTGCTGACGAGTCTTGTCCTGATGATCCAGAGAGGATCAGTGTTCAGAACCTCGTGGTTGATGAGGAGAACTCAGAACTGTATCTCTGCAGAAGACGTATATGAGACGGGATGAAAGACCGTCTCAACCCAGTAAAACCTGTGAGTTCTCAGACGGAGCAGGTTCCTGTCAGGTGTCGGTGGTGGCGGGAGGTGCCTTGCTGAAGGGCGCCTCGGCAGCAGGACACTGAGCTCGTCTGTGCTGCGTTCAGGTCATTCATGTATTCGTGTGTCTGCGGCTCTCAGTTCCCACGCGGCCGTCATCATGTGATTCCTGACGGTGGGAACGCCGACACAGAGAGAGCGCTTGTGTCTGCAGCCACGGTGCATTCTGGGAAGGATACGCAGCCTCAGGGAGGACAGAAGGTCGATTCTCCCCTTTTATTAAGTTAACATTTTTATCCCTCCGCTCATCTGCAGCCTGCCGGAGGAGTCAGGAAGGTGTGTGCTGGTCGGTGGGAACCTCAAAGGCGGTTTTGGTTCTGACTCAGGAAGTCAAACAGCTGAGTGTCGGCTGATGACCTCATCCACAGCAGTCTGTGCTCCTGGACAGAATCAGATCAGTTTGGGTCATCTGAGGTCAGATCCTGGCGCTGATGTTCACACCTGAAACTCCTTCAGGACACCATTCTTCATTCAGACAGAGACGATGAACTCCTGAGAATTGTTCAGCGTCAACGTGTCGATTTATGTCACAAACAGATTTTTGTTCATTGTGTTTCTTTTTATTTTAGTTTAACAGCAGAGGCAAAACTTCTGTAATAAAACCAGCAGCTGATGAATGACGAGTCGAAAAGAAAAGAAGTGAGGAGGTTTGTGACTGGTGGCCTCCTGCTGCAGCCACAGCTCTTCAGTCCGTGTGACTCTTCTGTTCTGACCCGATCAGAGACGCCTGGAAGAACCGAGGCGAGCCCACGATGGAGCGTCGCCAAGTTTTCCACTTCGCACGCTGAGAAAATTCCTCAAACGACTGCATCAAACCGCGAAAGTCAACATCAGCTGATCTGAAGCTGGCGGTGAGGAGAGAGCAGCTTTTTATACTCACTCTGTTTACTGTCGATGTCGCTTCACACAAGACGTCTTTGTAGGTTATCAAGATTTACATCTGCCTGAACAAAACACATCACTTGCCTCGTAGCTTTACGTCATCTATAAAACAAAAATTTAAAAGGACTAAGTTTTAATGTACGACAGCGTCCCTGACCCGTGCCGACTGTCCCCTGCAGGCCACCGTTGATGGTTTATGGGAGCTGATGTGCAAGACTGTGAAACTACGATGAAAACTTTGACCAACACAAACCACAGCTGCAGTTTCACACAGGCCCAAAACAACAAGGAGAAACAAATCCTCCTGTGAACCTGACTTTTGTGCTGAATCACATGTTTTTCTTGTGGCTTGAGAACAGAGAAAGTCAAAACATCATCAAACCTTAAATCAGAATCAGAAAGTCTTTATTGATCACTGTGGGGGAGGAGACGTAACAGGCTGCACGCAGTCGGACGCATGTGATCTATTAGAAATGTCCGTAAATCAAAGGAAGCTCCGAAACTGCAGGGGGCAGCATATCACCAGAGTCACTGATGCTCTTTGCTAGCTCTCCTTGGCTGTAGCTAGCTGCTGTTAGCTGATTGGCTCAGTTATCCCTGAAGACGTGTGGACGGCAGACGGAGGTACAGAGGCGATTTACCTAAAAGTCTTAAAGTATCTGATGTTAGATAAATTTCTTAAGTTCTCAGAGTATATTTATTTTATTTATCTTTGTGTTTACTGTGTACACTGTGGATCGACTGATTAGCATTTTATTGATTATCAGTTTCTCAAACTTGTACTGAAGTAAATGTACTCTGTTCCTTCACTGCTGCTCACATAGTTCTTTATTAAAAGCAGACTGATATTAGATTGTGTTTTATCTTTTTACTTATGAATAAAAATGTTTTAAGAAATACTTGTTTTATGCTTCATTGTAAAATAAACACGAACGATTGTTTCAGGCTTTGGACTGAAGTCCAGGTTTTGTGTCGACACCGGTGAAGAATCTGAAGAGTGTGAATCGTGTTTGAAGGTTTCTCTTCGCGTCAGGGAGGTTTTCAGTTTCAACATGTTGGTGTTGAAATAGTACAAATGTTTCTGCAGAGGAGGAGTCAGTTCCTGATCGCAGCCTGTCATCGGTCTGCTGTCTTGATTTTGAACACATGAACATTAACTGCTGGCTGCTGTTTGCAGAGCTGCTCCATTTCACAAAGCAAAGAGCAGCTTCATCTAATTACATTTCCCTCAAACAAACTGCGGACAGTAAGGCATCTGTCAGCAAACAGAGGCCTCGGGCTGCAGGACAGGAGAGGCTTTTACTGCCGGCGTCTTCATCAGCAGCAGGAGCAGGATTATATTCTCAGTCCGGCGCCGGTGTGATCCAAACACATCAGATCTTCAATATCTTAGTTTGAGGAATACAAAATTATTTAGTTAGATACAAGAACTTTTTCTTTTCTGATTGGAGTCTGTTTAAAGAATCAGTTAGAAGAGTTTCATCCCCGCTGATGTTCAACATCTCTGGAGCTTCACAGTAAAACAGAGTTTCAGCATTCTGCTAAACAACTGAAGCAGCTGGAGACTTGATTTAAAACATCAGATGTCTCCATACAACTCGTCTGCTGTGATCACAGTCTGCAGCAGAAACACATCACAACCTGACCTGAGACCAGATTTACACCTTTATGAAGATGAAGTCTTCATGTAGCTGCTGAGCTAACAGTGTTAGCACGCACCCCGTCTGAAGTGGCTGCACGAGCTCGACCACACTGGCTGAAATGCTTTGGAGCTCATCGTTATCATCTGAAATTTATTTACATTTCAATTAGCTTTTTATCAGAATGTATTTTCACTCATAAGTAGATTTGTGGTTCACTCATCGACGTCTTTGCTCAGCTTAAACTCCATTCTCGCGTCTCAAGTTGTTAATTGGACTGTGAACAATCAACGGGTCACAGATATCCACTTGTCCTCCGGCTACACTGAAACTCCTGAAACATTCGCTGCAGAGGCTACATGGCCGTCAGACGACAGCCGATCGCTTTCAAGATCGACTTCTGTCAAACAAACAGGAGGAAATAGTGCTTCTGTTGGGGACTAGTTACAGCGGCGGATGAATCCTCATCTGGCGCTACAGTGAGTGTTTGTGGCGGCAGGACGGCATGTGTGTCTTCCTGGTGATGATGTAACAGCAGCG
>CM077786.1:36807987-36862987 GCA_039737535.1 Lagodon rhomboides
ATGTAGAGAACATGTAGGGAACATGTAGAGAACATGTAGGGAACATGTAGGGAACACTGTAGAGAACACTGTAGAGAACATGTAGGGAACATGTAGGGAACACTGTAGAGAACACTGTAGGGAACATGTAGGGAACATGTAGGGAACACTGGGACTGAACTGAAGGTCTTCCTGGTGACATGTTGAGGTCTTTGAGCTCCAGAGCTGCACAGCAGATCCTCCTGTCGACCGCTGGAGCCTGCAGATATCACTGATCACTGATTGATGTAAATGAATGTAAATCAATCTCAGTGTTTGGTGTTTGTATTGAATTATTGTTCTGTCCGAGTGTTTGGACAGATGCTTTGGCAGTATTGTTCAAAGCTCCTTTGAATTGAATACTAATCGACTGATTAATAGTTTCAGTTGTATCTTTTTTTTTTTTTTTTTTACAGATTTGCTTTTCTTTTATTCAGACTTTGCTCAAACATTATTTATATCAGTATGGAGGACCAAGACTGCCCAGATCAATAATGAATAAGTGACTGAATAAATAAATTAATGAGATTAAATGCACTGAAAATAGTGTTCAAAATATATGCAGGCATTTATTTGTAAAACGTGACACACATATCTGTGTGTTTAATTACAACTGTATTGATTTGCTTTCACATTTTGTTAACAAATTCAGCCATTTTTGCGTTTAATTATCTTTGTATCATATTAAAGTTAACACAGGTGGTCTGAGGTCGTAGGTTGTGATCAGTCTGTTCTGCAGGTGGATCGTACAGATTGCAATATTTAAAGGGCCAGTTCACCCAAACAGTTTCTAACAGTGTTCTGTTCCTATACTCTGTCCTGTAACCTGCTGACGGCGGCTCTACCTGCTGGGAGCTCACCTGTTCCCTCCTCTCTGCAGGTCTCTTCAGCTTCGGGACACTTTGAGCTTCAGATTTTGTCGATGCAGAACGTTAACGGGCAGCTGCAGAGCGGCGCCTGCTGCGACGGATCCCGGGACTCGACTGATCGCCGATGCAAGGCGGACGAATGCGACACCTACTTCCGGGTGTGTCTGAAGGAGTACCAGCTGAAGGTGTCCTCCGCCGGGCCCTGCAGCTTCGGCGCCGCCTCCACAACAGTGCTCGGCGGGAATACCTTTTCTGTCCGCAACGCCAAGAGCGACAACGCCAGGATGGAGTTGCCGTTCAGCTTCGCGTGGCCGGTGAGTTCACAAGCTCACGTTGTGGTTTTGTGTCTGAGGTTTGGTTGGTTGTGCTTCTCCAACCAGATGTTCACAGACGGAGACGACAGCAACACTGAGAGGGAACGAATGAGCTCTTGAGATTTGGAGCGAAGCCGCTTCTAGTTCAGAGAACGGAAACGGTTTGTTTTGTGGACTCAGTGTCACTCTGACACCTCAAACCTTTGATGTACATTTCAGCTTCTTCTGTGGAGGAATGTTTAGATGTATTCCTTTCATTGTTTGTGTGAATTTGAAGCTGTGTGGGTCTGAATGTTGTCCACACAGGATGGAGCCACTCGGAGGGTCCAACAGAGAATAAGGAGTCGAGTCGTGTCTCGAGGCTTTCCTTGAGGTCTGAACTGAAGTCTCGACCAGCAGTTTGCTTCTATAATCTGTTGTGCTGCCGGAGAAGGTTTTGTTTTAATGGCTGTGAGACTTGATGATGATAAATGTCATGCTAGTGACCAACATGATATCCGACTAGTGATTCGCGCTGGTCGACGAGGGAGTCTTAAATCTCATCTGTGGTCTGTGTGGTCTCAGTGCAGCTTCCTCCTCCCGAACTGTTTCCATCACATCAACACTGGGAGCAGTTTGAACTCGGCTCACATGCTGTTGGTGCATCAGCTCCATCAGAAGCAGGCAGGTGATCTGAGGACTGCAGCGTCCACAGTCCTCTGCAGGTGAACCGTGTGGATCCTGGTGGATCTGTTTGTTTGGAGGATGGTGACACCTGGTGATCACCTGTGAGGGTGAAGCTGCTCAGTGACTTCTCCTCAGACTCTGACCTGGAACTCTTCTCTTCTTTTGTTCAGTGGTTCGATGGTTTATGAGATTATTTGAAGTGCTGAATTACTTTTTATGAAACATTTGTTTTGATCCGAGCTCCATGAACAAACTTTTAGAAATGGAATTTCTTAATGACACGTCTGATCTGATATTTTATGTAAGTTGTAATTATGAGTCCTTTAAGTAATAATTATCAGTCAGTCTTTAATAGTTTTGACTGAGTCATGAATGTGATGATTAGGCGCTCCTCAGACGTTTGCTTTCTGCTTCCTGTTAGTGTTCCCAGTGGGAGCAGCAGCAGATCGGCCTCGGCTCTGCTGACACCGGCTGAGGTTTCATGTGCTCATCAGTGGCTGCTGTGGTTTCCTGCCTCCGACTACAAATGAGGACAAACTGCACAGAAAGACTTTCCCTCCTGCGTTTTTGTCGTAGTTCTGTCCTCTGACCTTCCAGCGTGGCGGCGTGGAGGATAAAGGCCCGTCGTTAGCATGGCGGCTGCGGGACATTCCTGCTGTCGTCCCTGGTAACTGGCGGGTTAAATGAAGGCGTCGTGGTCGGCGGCAGGATGAGGTTTCTCTTATTGTTGTTCCCCCTTTTTTTGTCTCCTCAGTCTGGACCGGCAGCACCGAGCCAGCCGAGTTTATTGGAGCTGTGATGGCGGCTCAACATCTGTAAAGTCTTGTTTCACGCCGAGACCCGTCTGTGTCTGAATCCAGGACTTTCTCTCTGTGTTTGTCAACCTTGTGTTTCAGTGTCTCATCCTCTGAATTTAGGACATTTTCATCCTTTTTATTCTGTCCTTGCTTCCTTTCCTTTGGTGCTACGTTGCCTCCACTGCTCAGCGTTCATATTCCTCAACTCCTCGTATTTCAAGTCTTTGGCGTCGGCTGTGAGGACGACAGCGGCCACTGATTCGTCCGTCTGTCCTCTTCAGTCCAGTCAGAGTTAGATTTCATCTCTCGACTCTTCCAGCCTCCTGATACAAAGACGAGACAGGAGTGAAGGAAGGATGGAGAGAAAGTCAAGCTGATAGCTGCCCCAGTGAATTATGGGTAGAGGGGGAGCAGGAGGGCCTGCTGGGATGTTTTTACCTTCCTGTGCCAGGCTCAGAGGAGTCCAGATGTGGCTTCACTAGTCGACCAAACATGGACGAACTGATGACCCACTGCCTCCACTCACTCCTTGATTCCTTTCCTTCCTTTCCTCCCCTCCTCTCTTTGTTTCTCTCTCTGCTGCTGACGTTTCCTTTTGTCTCCTGGAGTTTCATCAAGCTGAACGTCATCTCAGTTTGATCGTTTATTTGTGCCAGTTGGATGCAGAACTTAAAGTCTGGCGAGACGTCTTCTCTGCTCTTGGAGTCTGGCAAAGTTTTATTTTCTATTAAACAGAGTATTTCTGAGTTTCCTGCTTGAAGATGTGACCTTGAGCTGTGAGGAAGTGTACTGGACGTTCAGTCAGTAAATAACTTTCAGTAAAATGTTCCTGCTCTGTTGTGAATCTCTTCTTGATTCTCACTTTGAGAACCAGCGATGCCTGAACTGCATCTCCATCTCATCATGTCGTCAGTGAACCTGGACGAGGCGTCGCGTCAACCACCCAAACAGATCGTTAACAGAAGCTGCAGTATGAGTGAGTCTCCTCCTCCTCCTCCTCCTCCTCCTCCTCCTCCTCCTCCTCCTGGACCTGCCTCCACATGTCGCCTGGCTCTGCACGCTCACAAACTATTTTCCCACAGCGAGCCTGCAGCCAGAGAAAGCAGTTCCACCTCTTCCATCAAACAATCAAAGGCAGTGGGAGTGACGGGAAATCACCAGCCGCCTGCAGACCAACGCCGGCCGATGTTTTGGCGAGAAGTGGTTGGAGCCTGTTGGCAGGTGACCAGCTGTCAGTCCTGCTCTCAGAATCTAATTGGCTGCTCAAACGTTTCGCGGCGCCACCCACCGCGTTCGGTCGGTGGGCGACATGTTTGTTTTCCTCCGGGGTCAGGAGGCATCAGCGCGACGCCCAGATTGCACTTTTTAGCCAGAGAGGTGACGCAAGGATGTTGCAAGAGTCGTTTTCGGTCACAGCTGCTAGCGTTGGCTCCGTTCTGCATTAGTGACAGTCATGTGGCGTTGAGGTAAACAGCGCCGTGGTACACTGGAGACGTGACGCGCTCCGTGCGGAGCCGCCGAGGACGAACCGGGAGGTTTCAGAGATCTGAGTTCTGTCAGAGGTTGTTTAATCAGATTTTAGATTCTCAGTGACGTCTGCTTCTTATTCTCGTCAGTGAGGAAATAAAAAGCTTTATTTGCAGCTGTCAGGAACTGTGCCTCATTATAACCCAGCATGCCTCTCGGTAGAGCGCATACCTCCGCCACGACCCAGCAGTCCCCTTCAGTTCAACCAAGCCTGATGTATCAAGTACTTCAAACCTGTCCATAAATCCTGGGCGGAGACTCCTCCTCCATCCAGTTGGGTGTAAATCTGTTCAGTAGTTTTTGTTTAATCCTGCTGACAAACCAGCCAACAGACAGACAGACGGGTCAGAACAGAACCTCCTGGTGGAGGCGATGATGAGACGAGAAACACTGAGTCGTTGTAGGCGTCTCTACATCTGTCCCTCCTCTCCGTCCACAAATCCACCGTACATTTCTTCTTCCTCTTCAGAATCGGAGCTCATGAAACTCGTGTCGGACAGAATGAATCCCCTGTGTGATGTTTGCTGTGGCTCGTTGTGGTCCAATAATCCTGTCAGCGGCTCTGAGCGCTCGATAACCTGACATCACAGGCCGAGCTAACCACTAATCTGTAAACTACACGGGCCGACTGTGGTTTCCTGCAGAGCCGAGTGTGGGTAGAAGAGAGTTTATCTAGCTGCTGTGGATCTACGCCAACATCAGCAGGGTCTGATAAATGTGCACAGGATGATGTAAGACCACCGAGGTTGACGTTCGGGAACATTTACAGCAATCTAAGTTTTCTATCAACGAGTCTGATAGGACGTCGACGCCACAACAAACCAGGAAGCCATCGAGTCATGTCTCCAGTGTTTCCACTCGGACTCGGTCGACTCCGCGGCAGCTTTCCTACAGTTTTTGTTTTGGATGGTGGTTCGGGTGTTGGTGCTGAGCTCTGGGACGTGAGCAAAGACCTGACTGAGTTATTTTTAGAGTAACGAGTTTCATAACTGCTGGACCTTAGAATTTATTCCAGAGCCGGACCGGATACAGTGTTTTATTCATCTTCAAATGGGACTTGATTAACTTGACTTGGTTATTGTAGGTTTTAGCTCTGGAGTTGACTCGTGACTCGTTAGTCTCGACTTGACACCTGTTGCAGGACTTGAGTTGGGACTTGGTTTTCACTCAGGACTTGTTGATCTTTAAATGGAACTTGTTGGGGGACTTGACTTGGTTATTATTGGTTGTAGCTCCGGACTTGCTTGCGACATGTTGGTCTTTGCTTGGGACTTGACATACGATTTGTCGCAGGACTTGGTTATTATTGGTTTTAACTTGTTGATCATAAAATGGGACTCGACCTGGTTCTTGCTGGTCATAACTCTGGACGTGACTCTGGATTTGTGGGTTTTAAGTTCTTGTTGTTCTTGTTGATGTAAAGATGCAGTTTTTGGTCTCGTCTTGACAGATGTTGATGGACTTGGTTATTGTTGGTTCTGACTCGGCTCTTATGAGGCCTCTTGTATCAGGACTTGTTGAGACTTTAAGTGGGCCCGGTTGGTCTTGACTTGGGACTTGTTTCGGGACTTAAATGCCAGGATGTGAATTTACTTGTGAATTTGGAAACATTGGTTTTGTCCTCAGAACAGAAACACTGTGGCCTCGTTCACAACAACGTGCAGTCTGTTAAATTATCGTCACTCTCGAGGTTCAAAAACTGAAAGAAGTCATTTCAAAGAGAGAAACACACACACACACACACACACACACACACACACACACACACACACACACACACACACACACACACACACACACACACACACACACACACACTCTCTTTCCTCAGTTTGTGTGACTGCTGTTATTTCTGGAGTCGTGTTGAGTTCAGAGTTTGGATGGTGTGAACGCTGGAGGGAGAGAGCGACTCAACACACACACACACACACACACACACACACACACACACACACACACACACACACACACTGGCTTTGGTCCCTCTGTCATTCGATAGCGGTGAGAGCGACAGTGGCCTTAAGAGACAAAGAGTTTCAAAGTGGCGCCGAGATAATGGGACACACACACACACACACACACACACACACACACACACACACACACACACACACACACACACACACACACTGTGCTGTGGTTGGTTGTTGATGTTTTAAACTGCTGCTTGGAGATTAAATCTTACAAAACTTCGCTGTGAACAGATGAGATTTGTTTCAACAGTAACGAGGACGGTCGCGATCAGTTCTGATGAATCTGTTCACGATGGAACCAGAAGGTTTGTTTGAAGGAACAAATGTTTTGGGTTGAACACTGAAACACAGATACAGTACAACAACATGTATTGAACCTACTGTTTTATGTTTAATATTCATGTTTATCTCTAAATGTTATTGAGTTCTCCTCAGTGTTTCCTGCAGGTGTCGCTCATGTTGGTTCCCAGAGAATCTGTTTGCTTATTTTGTTGCTTCATGACATCACGTTGTTTAAAGTAATATCCAGTACCAGATTGCGAAATTGTACCAGAAACCCTCCTCCGGCCCACATACGGCGTGGTGGCACGTCTGTGGTCCACTGCTGTTTGCCAGATCTGAGCCACAAGCGGGAACAAACCCGAGTAAACCAGATCTGGGCCACAGTTCAATCTGTTCTGGTGGGCTGCGTCCGTCCCAGACTTGAGCCAGTTCTGCTTTATTTTGCTGGCTCAGATCTGGCTAACCAGAGCGGACCGCACAGTGCCATCCCTCCACGCAGGATGTGGTCCGGATGAACAGAATGGTGTGGGCCAGATCTGAGCATCAGAAATATCTAGTTTATTACAAAAACAAGACAAATCATCATATTTTAGAAACTGTTTCTCCTGATGAAATATTAAATGATGAGTTATGAATCTTTTCCACTGAGGAGTTTTCTCTCTGTGTGCAGAGGTCGTACACGCTGATCGTGGAAGCTTTGGACTTCAACAACGACTCTTCCTCTGGCAGTGAGTACCATCACCTTCATCTTCATCATTCAGCCAAACACGACCTTTGACCTCTGAGCTCTGAGCTGCACAGAACACAGACACAGAAGTGTTTCTGATTAGTGGATCTGTAATGAAACGTTCCCTCTCTGGTTTGGGGTTTACTGCAGCGCTGAGACAAACCCCCTCGAGCAGCAGCTTGTGTTTACGTCCATTCAGAAAACTGCTCGTAAACAGCCTGTGAGGAGCGAAGCTGCTGTCCATCCAGCGGGCAGCGAGGCGGCTGCAGCGAGAGTGTTGGCTCGGTGCTGTATTTGGCGTCCCACGGGGAACCATTATAGGTCCGGTGTGAAGTCGGCTGACCTCGGCTCAGGTGGGCTTCGGTGCAGGCGGCATGGATGGGGGATGGAGGATGAGGCGGGGGCAGTGGGGGAGTCGGGTTCATCACAGTTTTGGTCAGAACGTGGAAGCAGAAGATTGAGTGGCAATGCTGAAGCTGTGTGAGATTTGGAGGGTTCGTTCAGACACAAACGTAGCTGAGAGGTCGAAGCTGAAGCTGCCGCCGCCGAGCCAGACGGGGACAGAACAAATATTGACCTCTCAGTTTAGCATCAACAAGCTAAGTGCTCCCCGGCACGAGGCCTGTAACCAGCACCTGGGTCAGTCTGTGGCTCAGCTCAGGTAGCAGCCGGCCTCCTCCGAGCTGTCGGGTCCAGTCCTCGTGTACGGGACCTTTTTAAAACGGGGTTTAAAAACAAAAACAATCCGTCTGGATCATCCGAGCACAGTTTCAGAACTAATCTACGTCACAACACACCAGGAAAACATGCATATATACAAATATTACATGATCATTAGCTGCATGAAATACTATGGAAGAGTTATAACTTTACTGACATACCTGATTAGTTTTCTTGAATAAAGGCTAACATCAGTGTGTTGGTAACGAACATGGCTGTAAACACAGAGCGGTTCAGCTCCAGAGCTCCTCTCGCTCTCGGCCAGGTGTCGGCTCCACAGCTCAGGCGGTATTCATCGTTAAAGTGCCAGTTTTGAATATTTGCTCAAATATCCTGGACGGAGCGGATCCAGCCTCCGGTCAGGTGAACTGTTTTTCAGATCTGCTACCTCTGTGCCGTTTTTAGCACCTTTTTCTTTTTTTTTTACTCTCCATCGTGCTGTGAAGTGTCACAGTTTGCTTCCAGGCCGATGGTTTCTGGAGCTTCTTTCTCTGCTCTTTCGGTCCAGCTGCTTGTCGGTTGAAGAGACGCCGTCACCTCAGCCCGACCACACTTTCCGACCCGCCGGTGAAATACCACAGAGCAGCTCAGCATTTTCAAACTCTCTGGAATATTCCTGCAGCTACGACCACCTGCTGTCCTCTGACAGACCAGAGACGGTGAAAGACTGCTCATGAAGCTCATGTATACCATCTTCTGTATAGCAACATGTTAGCTCTCTCTGTCTCTGCTACACATGTCATCACTTCCCTCAGTGTTCCCTCTCTGATCCGTGGTGTTTACAGGCGTCAGCGGAGCGCTGATCGAGAAAGCCGTCCACTCCGGGATGATCAACCCCAGCCGGCAGTGGCAGAGCCTGAAGCACAACGGCCCCGTGGCCCAGTTCCACTTCCAGGTTCGCCTCAGCTGCGACGAGCACTACTACGGCTTCGGCTGCAACAAGTTCTGCCGGCCGAGAGACGACTTCTTCGGCCACTACGAGTGCGACCACAACGGCAACAAGACGTGCCTGGAGGGCTGGTCCGGTCCAGACTGCAACACTGGTGAGTTCTGAGGGTTTGACTCATGTCGGGGTCCGTTTGTTTAAACTAAAGATGTATTCTGCTGATTCTGACTTTAGATACAACGTTTTTATAAAGTGATCACGTCAACGTTTAGTCCTGTTTACTGGGACTGTCTTCAGAAAGTCTCCCTGACGGTGTGTTCAAATGCTCCTGTGAAACTCAGCGTCCATGACAACATTCGATGACATGGACAACTTAGATGCTGTTTACTTCCCAGCTCGCTGACTCACTCACTGTTTTTAAAACCTCTGCCTGGCGGTGCGTTCAAGCGCTCGCGTGACTCTCAGCGTCTCATTCTGTGTGTGTGCTGACACTTTGTCCTTTAACGTCTCTGCAGCGATCTGCAGACAAGGCTGCAGCACCGAGCACGGGTCCTGTAAAGTTCCTGGAGAGTGCAAGTGAGAGACACACACACACACACACACACACACACACACAGAGTACTTACATTAACCATCCTGTTCATGATATTGTAATTCTGATCTTCTGGTTTTATTCATGCAGGAAAGACTCACTGAGATGAAATGAATCTGTAAAATAAATATAAATCAAATTCAAACAATTAAACCTTAAATTTGATGAGCTCATCTTGTAAACCAGGTTCACTTTCATACATTTGGTTTCATTTTCTTTCTTCCTGTAGATGATATTTGTTCAGAAGCCAGATGTAGTTTATTAATATAAATTCTGTTCGAGCTGCATTAAGATTTATAATAAACTGACATTATCACAATATAACGAGTGGTAAAGTCTTCGTAGTGTATTTGAATGATTTCCTCTGTGTTCTCGTGATGATGGAATGAGAGATCTGATGTTCCTGAGCTGATCTGCTCTCAGGTGTCTGTACGGCTGGCAGGGGGAGTCCTGCGATCAGTGCATCCCTCACCCCGGCTGTGTGCACGGCAGCTGTGTGGAGCCGTGGCAGTGTCTCTGTGACACCAACTACGGAGGACAGCTGTGTGACAAGGGTGGGCACACACACACACACACACACACACACACACACACACACACACACACACACACACACACACACACACACACACACGCTGAGCATCAAATGGTTTTCATCATACGTGTGTTGTGTTTGCAGATCTGAACACGTGTGCGACGCTGCAGCCGTGTCTGAACAGAGGAACCTGCAGCAACACCGGGCCGGACAAATACCACTGCTCCTGCCCCGACGGCTTCTCTGGGGTCAACTGTCAGAGAGGTGAGAGCGGCGGGTCTGTGGTTCAAATCCCTGGTCACAAAAAAAGAAAAAAGGCTCTTGGAAGATGCTGAATCCATAAAGTTACAGAGTCCAGATATCTACAACAGTTGTCCTCAGAGGATAAGTCTTTATAAGTTTAGTGATGGCGGGTCAGGAAATAAATGTGTAACTGCACCTGAACACAAGAGGCAGGTGTGTGATGACTCGTATCTGAGCTGATGTTTAACATGTCCTCTCCGTCCCAGCGGACCACGCCTGTCTGTCCAGCCCCTGTCTGAACGGAGGCAGCTGTGTGGAGACCAGTCAGGGTTTCGAGTGTCGCTGTCCCCCCGGCTGGACCGGACCCTCCTGCTCCATCAGTAAGACCTTCACCTTTTACCAGATCCTCTCTGAACCCTCAGTGACGCCTCGTCACCTGCTGGACTTTGTGCTTCTGTTTGTCTCAGACGTGGACGAGTGTGTGGTGAACCCCTGCAGCCACGGAGGAACCTGTCAGGACCTGGTCAACGGCTTCAGGTGTACCTGTCCTCCTCAGTGGACCGGGAAGACCTGCCTCATCGGTCAGTCTGCTCGGCTCTTCTTGAAGTCCTGAGGTTGTGGTTGAGGTCTGAGAGGCTGTTTAGGAAACTTGTGGTGTGTTTATAGAAGTTCTGAGTCATCTCTTCCATCGTTCATCAGTTTTATGTAGAAGATAAATCCAGCAGCTGACGCAGAGTCTGACCTCTTCCTCCGGCGCCGTCAGTCGGCCGGTCGCCTCCTCCTGCTGACGACAACTTCAGCAAAATGACAAAGAGCTCACACAGAAACTTCTGTGAAGTTAGCTAACGTTAGCCGTCACAAGCTAGCAGTCATACTGAGCCAAGTAAGACTGGATCAACCAAACGCAAAACGCGAGTGCTTCATCATCTGTTTATCGTGTCGTTTCAGATGCCAACGAGTGCAACGACGGCCCCTGCGTCAACGCCAACTCCTGCCGAAATCTGATTGGAGGATACTTCTGCGAGTGCCTTCCGGGCTGGACGGGCCAGAACTGCGACACCAGTGAGTGAGACGCTGCAGCGACACCATACTCTGTCTGACAAGGACACAGCTGTGGTCGAGATGACAAAACATTTCATTGATTCATTTATAGTCATTATCAGATTCAGATGATGTTGAGCCGTTCTGCGTCCACATCACTTCACCTGCAGCTCACATGTGTCATGTCCTGAACGTCCACAGCCTGAGAATGACATTAAAGTAGAATAAAATACAACATATCTGTAGAATAATGTATTTTAAAGAGGAGGAGGAGGAGGAGGAGGAGGAGGAGAGCTGCAGGTCGTTTTGTCTCCAGCAGCTCTTATCTGAAGGAACGCTGGTGTTTTTATGACGTCATGACGACACTTGTGAATTGTTTCTGCAGATATCAACGACTGTCGAGGTCAATGTCAGAACGGAGCGTCCTGCAAGGTGAGTGTCTGTGTGTGTGTGTCTGTGTGTGTGTGTGTGTGTGTCTGTGTGTGTGTGTGTGTGTCCATGACAACAGCAGATCAGGTTTCTACAGACTCTCTCATATAAACAGTCCGTCTTCGCTCTTTTCACATGCTGATTGCTGTTTTTTTCCTTCCTGCCATTCTTCTTCTCACAGTGGTTTTATTGTTTACTGACGCCGGCCAGATTAAATTACATGACAGCATTAACCGTTGGCGTCCAGCGCAACCGGCTCACTTTGATTCAGTGTGTTTGGTGTCATCAGAAAAGCTTTGGCCAGAACTGAGAACAGTCCATTGTTATTTTTAGGCGGTGAAACTGAATCCAAAGTCCAGACTTTAATGTCAACATCTGTGTGCTGTAATAAAACTTTAAGACTCCTTTAACTCTCCAAAGAGTTTAAAAAGTAGAATTCTGACCTCCTTACAACGTTTGGCTCAGAGGCTCGGGGTTAGCTAAGCGCTACAAACAGAAGCTAACGTCAGCTTCAGGCTCTTCATTGTTTCCTGCTGCTTTTAAACGGCCTGAAAATAAATTAACGAGACAAATAAACTCCAGTTTTATTAGAATAAAGAAGCCAACACGCAGTACAGAAGAAAGTCTGAACTCAAAGTTAGCACATTAGCTTGATTGTTATCTCTTGAATAAAGGGCTCAGACCTCGACACATTCTGGATGTTAAAGGTGCAGTACGTAAATCTGGCCACCAGAGTAACCTCTTTTGTTTTCTGCTGTCAGATGTGACATAGCCACGTTAGCATTATCAGATATCTTCCAGTCTTCACAGCTGTCACTGCAACGAATAATGAAGAATTGTCAACAAATAAATTAACTGCCAAATATTTTGATGAATCGGTTTGAGTATTTATTTGAAAGACAATAAAAATCTGATGGGTATCGTTGTCATTAGTACAGTCCAGGGGTATGTATTAGCCTAGCTTAGCACAAAGGCTGGAAGCAGGGGGAAACTGCTAGCCAAACTATTTTTCGTTCCAGCTTCTGCAACAGATTAAAGATGATCAATCAGTTTAAAAAGTGAGTCTTTATAAGAAGTGACTGGTTCTGAGAGCGTCGTCTCCTCAGGGAGCTCGTTCAGAGGTCCAGGCGTCCTGACGGGGCTCAAACCTGCAGAAACTCCGGTGATGCTCTTTAACGAACGAGTGGATCTCTGTCTTCACCTCTCTCTCTCATTCAGGACCTGGTCAACGGTTATAGATGTGTGTGCGCTCCGGGTTTTGGTGGCGAGCACTGTGAGAAAGACGTGGACGAGTGCTCCAGCGCGCCGTGCCTCAACGGCGGCCGCTGCCACGACGAGGTCGACGGCTTCCACTGCCTGTGTCCGCCTGGCGTCTCTGGAAGTCGCTGTCAGGTGAGCTGTTCACCTGATGATCCACCTGAGCCCGAGAGCACAGAATAATGTTCTGTATTTGTGTGGCTATGCTAACCTGCTAGCAAACAAAGACTTATCAAGACAAGACATATCAGAAAATCATCAACAATGAAAATCTATCAGCTGACTCCAGTTGACAGGTGGTTGCCATGGTGACGTGTATTGTGCAGGAAGTCATAGAAACGGTGAGTGGTCTGTCGAAGCTGACCGGTTCTGTCCGTCCACAGCTGGATATCGACTACTGCCTCCACGCTCCGTGTCAGAACGGCGGTCAGTGTTTCAACGTGGCGTCCGACTACGTCTGTAAGTGTCCCGACGACTACGAGGGCAAGAACTGCTCGCGCCTGAAGGACCACTGCCGCTCCACGCCCTGCAAAGGTCCACACACACACACACACACACACACACACACACACACACACACACACACACACACACACACACACACACACACACAGTCCAATATTCCCAGTGATGAATGAACAGTGATGAGTTTTAATCTACCTCTGGACTGTTGTAGTTGGTCGAGACTTTTCTCTTCCCGGTCGGGTTCAACTCTGACTTCCTGTCCCTCCTCTTCCTCTCCAGTGATTGACAGCTGCACAGTGGCCGTGGCGTCCAACAGCACGCCGGGCGGGTTGCGTTTGATTTCGTCCAACGTGTGCGGACCACACGGGCGGTGTCGGAGTCACGCCGGCGGACAGTTCAGCTGCGAGTGTGAGGAGGGATTCTCCGGGACGTACTGCCACGAGAGTGAGTCTCGTCTTCAACTCGTGAAGTTGCTTTAATGTAACAGCTCATTAGAAACTGACGCCAGATTACATCATGTCCTTCCTGTCTGTCAGACATTAATGACTGTGAGAGCGCCCCCTGTCTGCACGGAGGAACCTGCATCGATAAAGTCAGTCAGTACGAGTGCATCTGTGCAGACGGCTGGGACGGACCCACCTGCCACCACGGTGAGTCCTCCCCCCTCATCCTCCCCTCGTCCTCCCTCCTCGTCCTCTCCCCTCGTCCTCGTCCTCCCCCTCCTCCCTCCTCGTCCTCCTTCCTCGTCCTCCCCCCTCATCCTCCCCTCGTCCTCCCCCCTCGTCCTCTCCCTTCGTCCTCCCCCCTCGTCCTCCCTCCTCGTCCTCACCCTCGTCCTCCTTCCTCGTCCTCCCCCCTCCTCGTCCTCCTTCCTCGTCCTCCCTCCTCATCCTCCCCCCTCCTCTCCCCTCATCCTCTCCCCTCGTCCTCTCCCTTCTCCCCTCGTCCTCCCTCCTGGTCCACTCCCCTCGTCCTCCCTCCTCGACCTCTCCCCTCGCCCCCCCCGTCCTCCCCTCGCCCTCCCTCCCCATCCTCCCCCCTCCTCTCCCCATCCTCCCCCCTCCTCTCCCCTCGCCCTCCTTCCTCGTCCTCCCTCCTCGTTCTCCCCTCGTCCTCCTTCCTCGTCCTCCCCCCTCCTCTCCCCTCGCCCTCCTTCCTCGTCCTCCCTCCCCGTTCTCCCCCCTCCTCTCCCCTCATCCTCTCCCTTCTCCCCTCGCCCTCCCCCCTCGTCCTCTCCCTTCGTCCTCCCTCCTCGTCCTCACACTCATCTCTCCCCTCGTCCTCCCCCCTCCTCTCCCCATCCTCCCCCTCCTCTCCCCTTGTCCTCTCTCCTCGTCCTCCCTCCTCTCCCTCGTCCTCCCTCCTTGTCCTCAGCTGTAAAGTGAAAGAGCTTGTTGGACGTGTTTTCATGTTTTTTGTTTTTTGTCATTCAGACGTCGATGACTGTAGCTCCGCCCCCTGTCAGAACCGCGGCGTCTGTCGAGATCTGGTCAACGACTTCTACTGCGAGTGTAACAACGGCTGGAAGGGGAAGACCTGTCACTCAAGTAAGTGTGTGTGTGACACGAGCAACCATGCAGGGTGCTGACGTAAGCAGTCACAGAGACGTAAAGTTCCCACGTGAATCCCTTTTTCTTTTCTTTCGTTTCCAGGAGAGAGTCAGTGTGACGAGACGACCTGCAACAACGGAGGAACCTGCCGCGACGAAGGAGACGCCTTCAAGTGTCTGTGTGCCGCTGGCTGGGAGGGTGCCACCTGTAACATCGGTCAGTGTGACCACGTGTCTGTTTTTGTGTTTTAAAGGAACAGTTCAACCTGAAATGTAACTCCAGTCCTCCTCTCCTCCTCCGTCTGCTGTGATCACAGTCTGCAGCAGAGAACACATCACAACCTGATCTCAGACCAGATTTACACCTTTATTAACATGAAGTCTTCATGTAGCTGCTGAGCTAACAGTGTCCCCATCAGCATGGAGGGAGGAGATGATGACTGAATATTTGGGTGAACTGTTCCTTTAAACTGTCTTTGTGTTGATTGACGCCTCCTGATGGTCCTATTTTTTATTTTTTGTGTGTGTCTCCAGCAAAGAACAGCAGCTGTCTGCCGAGTCCCTGTGAGAACGGAGGAACATGTGTGGTGGACGGAGACTCGTTCAGCTGCGTCTGTAAGGAGGGCTGGGAGGGCGCCACCTGCAGCCACAGTGAGTCACTGCACCACCTCCACCCACCTCCACCTCCCTCACACACTTACAACCCTTTTCCACCGGTTAAAATCCCACTTAAACCCGCTAATGTTGGTGGGAAAGTGGTAACAGCCTCAACTGGTGCCGAGGGTTGTTACACCTGTATTACACAGTTATTATGGTTTCAGGTATAAGTGGTGGAGAAATGTGACGTCACACAGCTGATGGGAACAAGTTTAGTCGAAGGTTCCTGTTTGTGAGACCAGCAGGGTTCATCCTGAAGACTGAAGACGACCAAACACACACAAGTCTGACAACACTGTCTTTATTTTACAGATGCCAACGACTGCAGTCCTCATCCCTGGTGAGACACACACACACACACACACAGTGTGTCAGCAGGAGTGTGATGTCATCTGTGGAGGGAAACATAAAACACACAGTTGTCACATTTTGAGTTTTTGTGTTTTAAGCTACAATAAATTCTCAAATCACATCTGGAACCAAACGACTCGGTTGGCTCCAGATGTGACTTTTTATCTGCTCCAACCACAGAGTCAGAACCTGCTGCCGTCTTTGAAACACGGATCAGAACATAAGAATATTTTGTGTCAGAGATTTATAGCTGTGTTAGTTTGTTTGGTGGGAAACGATTCAGATCAGAGTTTCAGGAGAAGCTCCTGTTGTTCAGTAACAACCTCCGTCTCCGTCCTGCAGTTACAACAGCGGGACGTGTGTCGACGGAGACAACTGGTACCGATGTGAATGTGCTGCAGGGTTCGCTGGCCCAGACTGCAGAATCAGTGAGTGTTCATCATCTGCCTCCTTCTCTCTCTGCCTCAGTGCCTTTGAGCTTTGTCCCCTTTCCCTCTCTTGCTCACTCTTCCCCTCGCCCGCTCTCTCCCCACTCTTTCTCCTCCCCTCTCACTTGCTCTCTCTCCCTTGCCTCGCTCTTTCCCTCGCTCTCACTCTCTCCCTCTCTCGCTCTCCCTCGCCCCTCTCTCTCTCTCCTCCCCTTTCCCTCTGTCCCTCTTACTTGCTCCCCGCTCTCTCTCCTCCCTTCCCTCCCTCGCCTCTTACTTGCTCCCCGCTCTCTCCCCTCTCACCCTCGCCCCGCTCTCTCTCCTCCCCTCTTACTTGCTCTCTCTCTCCCCTTGCTCTCCCTTCTCCCTCGCCCCACTCTCTCCTCCCCTCTTCTTGCTCTCCGCTCTCTCTCCCCTCGCCCCGCTCTCTCTCTCCTCCCCTCTCCCTCGCTCTCCCCCTCTCTTCCCTCTCACCCTCGCTCGCTCTCTCTCTCCTCCCCTCACTCTCGCTCTTTCCCTCTCTCTCCCCTCGCTCACACTCTCTCCCCTCTCACTTGCTCTTTCCCTCTCTCCTCCTCCTCTTACTTGCTCTCTCCCCCCCTTTCCCTCTCTCCCCCTCGCTCTTTCCTTCACTCTCTCTTCCCACTCTCCCCTCCTCCTCTTACTTGCTCTCTGCTCCCCTCTCTCCCCCTCTTTCCCTCTCTCCCCCTTACTTGCTCTCTCTCCTCCCCTCTTACTTGCTCACTCTCGCTCTTTCCCTCTCTCCCCTCTGTCCCTCGCTCACTCGCTCTTTCCCTCTCTCCCCTCTTACTTTCTCTCACCCTCGCCCCCTCTCTCTTCCCTTTCCCTCTCCCCTCGCCCCGCTCTCTCTCTCCTCCCCTCACCCTCACTCTCGCTCCTTCTCTCTCTCCCCTCTCACTTGCTCTTTCCCTCTCGCTCTTTCCCTCACTCTCTCTCTTCCCACTCTCCCCTCCTCCTCTTACTTGCTCTCTGCTCCCCTCTCTCCCCCTCTCTCCCTCTCTCCCCCTTCTCTGCTCTCTCTCCTCCCCTCTTACTTGCTCGCTCTCGCTCTTTCCCTCTCTCCCCTCTGTCCCTCGCTCTTTCCCTCCCTCCCCTCGCTCTTCCCCTCTCTCTTCCCCTTTCCCTCTCCCCTCCCTTACTTGCTCACTCTCGCTCTTTCCCTCTCTCCCCCCGCTCTCTCCCCCTCTCTCTCCTCTCATCCTCGCCTCTCTCTCTCCCTTCGCTCTTTCCCTCACTCCCACTCTCCCCTCCTCCTCTTACTTGCTCTCTGCTCCCCTCGCTCAACTCTTTCCCCGCTCTCTCCCCCTCACTCACTCTCGCTCTTTCCCTCTCTCCCCTCTTACTTGCTCTCCGCTCTCTCTCCCCTCTGTCCCTCGCTCACTCGCTCTTTCCCTCTCTCCCCCTCGCTCACTCTCTCCTCCCCCTCTCTCTTCCCCTCTCACTTTCTCGCTCTTTCCCGCTCTGTCCCTCGCTTTCTTGCTCTCTCCCCCTCGCCTCTCTGCTCCCCTCGCTCACCCTCACTCACCCTCTCTCTCCTTCACTCTCCCCTCTTACTTGCTCACTCTCGCTCTTTCCCGCTCTCCCCTCTCACTTGCTCTTTCCCTCTCTCCCCCTCGCTCACTCGCTCTTTCCCTCTCTCCCCTCTTACTTTCTCTCACCCTCGCTCCTCTCTCTCTTCCCCTTTCCCTCTCCCCTCTTACTTGCTCTCCGCTCTCTCTCCCCTCTCACTTGCTCTGTCCCTCGCTCCTTTCCCTCTCTCCCCTCTTACTTGCTCTCCGCTCTCTCTCCTCCCCCCTCGCTCACCCTCTCCCTCGCCCCTCTCTCTCTTCCCCTTTCCCCCTCTGCTCCCCTCGCTCGCTCACTCTCTCGCCTCTCTCCTCCCCTCTTACTTGCTCACTCTCGCTCTTTCTCGCTCTCCCCCCCTTTCCCTCTCCCCCTCGCCTCTCTGCTCCCCTCGCTCTCCTTCTCTCTCCCCCTCACTTGCTCTTTCCTCTCTCCCCTCGCTCACACTCTCTCTCTCCTCGCCCCGCTCTCTCTCCTCCCCTCTTACTTGCTCACTCTCGCTCTTTCCCTCTCTCCCCTTCACTCACGCTCTCTCTCTCCCCCTCGCTCACACTCTCTCTCTCCCCTCTCACTTGCTCTCTCCTCCCCCTCGCCCCTTTCCCTCTCTCTCTCCCCCTCGCCTCTCTGCTCCCCTCGCTCTCCTTCTCTCCTCCCTCTCTTACTTGCTCTCTCACTCGCCTCTCTCCCCTCTGTCCCTCGCTCACTTGCTCTTTCTCTCTCCCCCTTGCCTCCCCTCGCTCTCCTTCTCTCTTCCTCTCTCCTCCCCTCTTACTTGCTCCCCGCTTTCTCTCTCTCCTCTCCGTCCCTCGCTCACTTGCTCTTTCCCTCTCGCCTCCTCTTTCCCTCCCTCGCCTCTTACTTGCTCCCTCTCTCACGCTCTCTCTCTCCTCCTCGCCTCCCTCTTACTTGATCTCTCTGCTCCCCTCGCTCACCCTCTCTCTCCTTCTCTCTCCCCTCTCACTTGCTCTTTCCCTCTCTCCCCTCTTACTTTCTCTCTCCTCCCCTCTTACTTGCTCTCCGCTCTCTCTCCTCCCCCTCGCTCACTCTCTCGTCTCTCTCCTCCCCTCTTACTTGCTCACTCTCGCTCTCCTTCTCTCTCCCCCTCACTTGCTCTTTTCCTCTCTCCTCCCCTCTTACTTGCTCCCCGCTCTCTCCTCTCACCCTCGCCCCGCTTTCTCTCCTCCCCTTTCCCTCCCTCGCCTCTTACTTGCTCCCTCTCTCTCTCCTCTCCCTCTCTCCCCTCGCTCACACTCTCTCTCTCTCCCTCGCTCACTCTTCGCCTCTTACTTGCTCACCTCTCCGCTCTGTCCCTCGCTCTCTGCTCCCTCTGTCCCTCACTCACACTCTCTCTCTTCCCCTCTTACTTGCTCACTCTCGCTCTCCCCCCCTCCTCTCTCCCTCGCTCACTTGCTCTCCTTCTCTCTCCCTCTCACTCTCTCCCTCATCCCTCTCGCCTCCCTCTTACTTTCTCTCACCCTCGCTCTCTCCTCTCTGTCCCTCGCCCCTTTCCCTCTCTCCTCCCCTCTTACTTGCTCACTCTCGCTCCGCTCTCTCTCTCCCCTTCGCCTCTCTGCTCTCCCCTCGCTCACTCTCTCACTCTCTCTCCCCCTCTCCCCCCTCACTTGCTCTCACCCTCGCTCTCTCCTCCCCCTCGCTCACACGCTCTTTCTCTCTCCCCCTCGCCCCTTTCCCTCTCCTCCCCTCGTTCACTCTGCTCTCTCTCTCTCTCCCTCTCCGTCCCTCTGCTCACCTGCTCTTTCCCTCCCTCGCCTCTTACTCTGCTCCCTCTCTCACCTCTCTCTCTCCTCTCTCTCTCTCCCCTCACTCGCTCTTTCCCACTCTCCCCTCTCACTTGCTCTCTCCGCTCTCTCTCCCCCTCTCACTTGCTCTGTCCCTCGCTCCTTTCCCTCTCTCCCCTCTTACTTTCTCTCACCCTCGCTCTCCCCTCGCTCTCTCTCTCTCTCCCCTCTTACTTGCTCACTCTCGCTCTCCTTCTCTCTCCCCCTCACTTGCTCTTTCCTCTCTCCTCCCCTCTTACTTGCTCCCCGCTCTCTCCTCTCACCCTCGCCCCGCTTTCTCTCCTCCCCTTTCCCTCCCTCGCCTCTTACTTGCTCCCTCTCTCCCCCTCGCTCTCTCCTCCCCCTCTCCCCTCGCTCACACTCTCTCTCTCCCCTCCTCCCCTCTTACTTGCTCACTCTCGCTCTCTCCCCCCTCTGCCTCCCTCTTACTTTCTCTCACCCTCGCCCCTTTCCCTCTCTCCTCCCCTCTTACTTGCTCACTCTCGCTCTTTCCCGCTCTCCCCCTCACTCACACTCTCTCTCCCCTCTCACTTGCTCTCTCTCTCCTCCCCTCTTACTTGCTCACTCTCGCTCCGCTCTCTCGCTCCCCCTCGCCTCTCTGCTCCCCCTCGCTCACCCTCACTCTTGCTCACCCTCTCTCTCCTTCTCTCTCCCCCTCACTTGCTCTCACCCTCGCTCATCCTCTCCCTCGCCCCTCTCTCTCTTCCCCTTTCCCTCTCCCCTCGCTCTCTCCTCCCCCTCGCTCACAAGCTCTTTCTCTCTCCCCCTCGCCCCTTTCCCTCTCCTCCCCTCTTACTTGCTCTCCGCTCTCTCCCCCTCCTTCTCTCTTCCTCTCTCCTCCCCTCCCCTTTCCCTCCCTCGCCTCTTACTTGCTCCCTCGCTCACCCTCGCTCTCCTTCTCTCTCCCCCTCACTTGCTCTTTTCCTCTCTCCTCCCCTCTTACTTGCTCTCTCTCTCCCCTCACTTGCTCTTTCCTCTCTCCTCCTCTCTCTACTTGCTCCCTCTCCTCCCTCACTCACTCTCACTCTCTCTCCCCTCTCGCTCTTTCCCTCGCTCACACTCTCTCTCCTCCTCCTTGCCTCCCTCTTACTCGCTCTCGCCCCTCTCTCACCCTCTCTCTCCTTCTCTCTCCCTCTCACCTGCTCTTTTCCTCCCCTCTTACTTGCGTTCACCCTCGCTCTGTCCCTCTCTCCTCTCACACTCGCCCCGCTCTCTCTCTCCTCCCCTTCCCTCTCTCACTCTTGCTCTCCGCTCTTACTTGCTCTTTCCCTCTCTCCCTTCTCCCTCGCCTCACTCTCTCTTCCCACTCTCCCCTCCCCCTCTTACTTGCTCTCCACTCTCTCTGCTCCCCTCGCTCACCCTCTCTCTCCTTCTCTCTCCCTCTCACCTGCTCTCCTCCCCTCTTCCTTGCGTTCACCCTCGCTCTCCACTCTCTCCCCCTCTCTTCCCTCTGTCCCTCGCTCGCTCTTTCTCCTCCCCTCTCCCCCTCGCTCACACTCTCTCCCCTCTTACTTGCTCTCCGCTCTCTCTCTCCTCCCCCTCTCGTCCCTCGCTCCACTCTTTCCCCCGCTCTCTCTCTCCTCCGTGCTCTCTACCCTCGCCCCGCTCTCTACTCTCGACTCTCTCCTCCCCTCTTACTTGCTCACTCTCGCTCTCTCCCTCGCCTCCCTCTCTCTCTTCCCTCTCACCCCTCTCGCTCCGTGCTCGCGCTCTGTCCCCCTCTCTTTTCCTCTCTCCCACCCTGTCCTCTGTTGGTGAAAACATGAAGGAAAGAAAGATGTCAGCAGACAAACTCACGTCTGTCTCGTCTCTTCCAGACATCGATGAGTGCCAGTCGTCTCCCTGCTCCGTCGGCTCCACCTGTGTGGATGAAATCAACGGTTATCGCTGCGTCTGTCCAACAGGGAGAACCGGCCCGCGCTGTCAGGAAGGTAAAGACAGTTATAGAATATTGGAATAGGTTGGTAGTCGTCATTGTTTTACCTGCATCATTTTGGGCGGTGCTGACGGTGTTTTGTGCTGCAGCGTCGGGCCGGTCCTGTGTGGTTGGAGGTCTGGTGGCTCCGGATGGAAGCAGGTGGGATGAAGACTGTAACGAGTGCCGCTGTCACAACGGCAGGACGGGCTGCACCAAGGTACGACCGAGACCCGGACGCCAGGAAGCTCTGACGTCTGATGAGCTGAGAGAGAGAGAGAATGACAAACAATGTGATGAATATTGTCTGAAAAATGAATCCTGACCTCCTCCTGTCTCCTCCTGTCTCCTCCTCTTCCTCCTCAGCTCCGGTGTGGTCCTAAACCCTGCAGCCTCCACAGTAAGGCCCGGGGTTCCGAGTGTCCAGCCGGTGAGACCTGCGTCGGCGTCCCGGATGAGCGCTGCTTCGTGAAGCCCTGCTCCAATCAGGGGGAGTGCTGGAGCCCCGCCCACAGAGCCCCGCCCACAGCCAGGTGTCACCCAGAGAGCGGCTGCGCCAACGTCACCTTCACCTTCAACAAGGACGTCATGACGAGGGTCAGTCTGGTTTCCTGCTGTACAGGAACGTAACTAGGTAGATGTACTCGAGTACTGTACTTCAGTCACACGAGTCACTTTTACTTCTCGACTTGAGTTACGTGACGTATTAATATTTTCAGATATAACAGTGAGGTAGATGATCTGAACCTTCGTCAGACGGCTTGTGTCTACCTTCATGTTGCTGACGTAGCTGCTCTGGCTGGTGTTTCAGGGCGTGTCGGTGGAGCAGGTTTGTCGTGAGCTCCGGAGCCTCTACGTCGTCAGGAATCTGTCGTCCGACTCCTCCGTGTCCGTGAGCTGCGAGCCGTCGCTCAGCGCCAACAACGAGATCCACGTCGCCATCGTGAGTCACGTCTGCATCAAAAAAAACAAAAATCAGGTTTAGCTGCTTCTAAACGACAGAGTTTAGAACAAAACACTGATCAGCTGATATGATCTGGTCAGTCCTCACATTAACTTTTACTAGAAGTCTGGAAAGGTAGAACTGGAAAAGGAGCAAGAAGTTGAGATAAGAGCTCAAAGTCCTGAGTGAACTTTGAAACCAGAACATACATGAAACCAGCAGGAACATTTATTTAGACTGAGGTGTCACAGACGAACCTTAACGGAGTTTCTCCTGTCAAACGTTTCAGTCGGCAGACGACCAGCGGAGAGGTTTGACCTTCGTCAAGGAAATCACAGACAGGATCATGGATCTGGTCAGCAAGAGGAGCGCCAACAGCAGCATCATCAGCGCCATCGCCGAGGTTCGCATCCAGAGACGACAGAGCCACGACGCCAGCGGTGAGTTTCTGAAGGAGGAAGCAGAACCTTTGTTTCTGCTGACAGACCCGTCTTCCAACGAGCAAAATGTCACACTTGGATTTATAATAACATGACGATAGTTGTTCCTGTAGCTGATGACATCATCAACCATCACAATACGTTTGATCAGATCGATATTGTCGGGTGGCTCGTTGTGAAATCTAACCACGAGATGTTCCATCAATGATCATCAGTAATGACGAAGCTCCAGTGTTTCAGTCTGAGGTGTTCACTAACCTGTCTGTCTCTCCGTCATCAGACCACCTCGTGCCCCTGCTGGTTTCCACGGTGATCGTTGTGTGGGCGTTGGCCATCGCCTCGATGTTGCTGTGGTGCATGAGGAGGCGGAGGAAGCAGAGCGCCCACACGGGCGTCAGCACGCCGCCGCCGCCGTCCTCTGTGGCCCCCGCAGCCGAGGACAACAACGCCCTGCACAACAGCGTCATCGCCGCCCGCGAGCAGCTCAACCACATCAAGAACCCCATCGAGAAAAACCCACCGAACCAGCACCACCAGCACCACCTCCTCCTCCATCACCACCTCTGCGAGGACAAGAACGCCGTCAACGCCAAGATCAGGAAGTCAGACGCTGGCAGCCAGTCGGACGAGGACGAGATGGACAAGAGGCTGCAGAAGGCGAGGTTTCCCCGGGCGCCGCCGGCGTACTCGCTGGTAGACTGGGAGGAGCGACCGCACCACCACCACCCGACAGGAAGACCTTCACACTGGAGCAGCAAGCAGGACAACCGGCAGCTGCAGAGTGTGAACAGGATGGAGTTCATCGTATAACCAGCCGGCTCACAGGGACATCGTCACCTCCAGGGGATTTCTGCTCATGTCTTTTTTTATTTTCGGTTCAGGACTGAACTCCAAGATGGATTTTTGTTGTTTTACTTTATGTCTGGACGGACGCTGGTCTGAGCGGTCGGCTGGATCTCCGATTTTGTGGACGCCTTCGTAGAAACACCAGAACATCCCGGCGAGCCCGATGGCTCCGTCAGGATCTGAATTTGGAATAAAAAAATATTTATTTAGTGTTTTTGCGGGGAGTCGATGTGAAGAATCGTCCTTGTAGAATGTTTCTGTATAGACTGTAAATATGTTTTTATTAATCATTGTTTATATTTGACTCATTAACTTAATTGTTCAGAGCCTTAAGATATTTCTTTTTTTATTTATGAGTATTGTTTCAAGTCGAAGCTTCTCGAGCCTCCGACTTCTTGATGGAAATATTTTTTTTGAGACATTTTTTGTCGGCGCCAAAAGTGTTCTTGAAAGAATCGTTTATTTTTAGCCTTTTGGATTTGGGCATTTTTGTGCCTCGACTGAATGTTTCGTACGTTGTTGTTCGATGACGTTTTCTCGGTACGTTTGCCGGGATATTCGAGTACTTCCTGTAGATGGAAGAGGAGCGGCGGGTCAGAGACACATTCTGCTGCTGACGTTTCTTTTTATACAAACCAACACAGACGATTTCCTTTTGCTACTGAAAAATACTTCAAGGGACAAAACTGTTTTTGTAGCGGTTTGTATATTTTGTTCAGTGTAAAAATGAGAGTTGAGAAACAGGCTTCAGATCCTGTTTGTAACAATCTGATCAGAGCTGCAAAATTAAAAAAGGAGCCCTGTGGAGTTTTCTGGTAAAATCACTGAGTGTATTTCTTTCTGATTTAAAGGAACAGTTCACATTAACCTCACTCCTCCTCCTGATGATATAAAGTCCTCCTCTCCTCCTGATGATATAAAGTCCTCCTCTCCTCCCTGATGATATAAAGTCCTCCTCTCCTCCTCCTGATGATATAAAGTCCTCCTCTCCTCCTCCCGATGATATAAAGTCCTCCTCTCCTCCTCCCGATGATATAAAGTCCTCCTCTCCTCCTCCCGATGATATAAAGTCCTCCTCTCCTCCTCCCGATGATATAAAGTCCTCCTCTCCTCCTCCTGATGATATAAAGTCCTCCTCTCCTCCTCCTGATGATATAAAGTCCTCCTCCCGATGATATAAAGTCCTCCTCTCCTCCACCTCGATGATATAAAGTCCTCCTCTCCTCCTCCTGATGATATAAAGTCCTCCTCTCCTCCTCCTGATGATATAAAGTCCTCCTCTACTCCTCCTGATGATATAAAGTCGTCCTCCCGATGATATAAAGTCCTCCTCTCCTCCACCCGATGATATAAAGTCCTCCTCTCCTCCACCCGATGATATAAAGTCCTCCTCTCCTCCTCCCGATGATATAAAGTCCTCCTCTCCTCCTCCCGATGATATAAAGTCCTCCTCTCCTCCTCCCGATGATATAAAGTCCTCCTCTCCTCCTCCCGATGATATAAAGTCCTCCTCTCCTCCTCCCGATGATATAAAGTCCTCCTCTCCTCCACCCGATGATATAAAGTCCTCCTCTCCTCCTCCTGATGATATAAAGTCAGGTGAAGTGTCGTAGTCCACAGAACAGTTCTGGAGCTTCTCAGTAAAACAGAGTTGCAGCATTCTGCTAAACAACTGAAGCAGCTGGAGACTTGATTTAAAACAGAGAAACAACCAAAGAAACGTTAAAAGTTCAGTTTAGGGACGCACAATACTGTCAGTTCATATCATCCGTTACTGGATGCTAATAAAATAAATGGAGCTGATAATCTGAAGCCAAACTCGACAAGCGCAGCATCGACACAGTCTGATTGCACCTTTAAAGCTGGTCTGCAATCAAGACGACAACTAAAAGCCAAACGAGCTCATCGGTGATGATGGTTTTTAAGGAACACAACACAACTAATACTTAATCTACAGACTGCTCCTTTACACACACATACACACACACACACACACACACACACACACACACACACACGCGCGTCTTTGTTCCAGGCAGCTCTCCGTCACCAAACACAGTCCAGTGTCCCTTTGTGTTTTTGGTGTTTTTAATGGTCCGAGTCATGAAATCTGAACCTTCGCTCTCTCGCTGCTTCAAAGCTGCTGGCAGCGCAGAGCTAACGTGATCGTTAGGATCACCAGCGCCTGGCCGCCTCCACAACGTTCCACTAATCCATCTGAGAAACCCGAGTCCGCCTTGATGTCGACCTCGGAGAGGGACGGAGCTGACGGTAAAGTCTGGAAGTCAGACGAGGAGCAGAGTTGATGCCACGAGCCTCGGTGGAGCAAGGCACCGACACTAGCCAAGGGGTTGAGGGTTCAATGCCCACTGTGACAAACTGGTAATAATGTGAACAGATGTGGAGCTGTAAGGTTTCAACCCCGAGAGAATCGATTCAAAGTTCAACTCCAGTCTGGTTGTTATGGCTTTTGTAATATAAGAAGTCAGTGTTTTCACAAATTGTTCTATAAGGGGTGTGGTTGAAGTGTGTGTGTGTGCAGCAGTATGACTCAGCTGTGCAGAAACAGTGGTGGGAACTGCAGGAGTCTGGAGACGGCGAGGAGAACGGGCCTGACGTCAGCTCCCTCGGGCTGAACACAGACGAGTAAACGAAACGACCGTGATGATTCCTGACATGTTTTACTGTCGCTCTCTTGTTCTCTTTGTTTCTGTCCACTGTGTTTTCTAAAAAAGCTCCAACATCTTGACTCAATTTCTCACAATCAAATCTGCAAACAGAGAAAAAAAACAGACGTTGAAGCTGGTTCTCGGAGGAAAACCTCCCACGGCGCCTGAACACACACATTCAAGACAAAACTCCTCCTGAACACTTATTTCTTCCTCGACATGCTGTCAAACTGAGACGCCACATCACGTCTCGCCACGTCCAACCCTGTCGCCTCAGTAAATGTTGGACGTTCTGCAAACCACGGACATGAAACTTCACGTTTCAGGGCCTGATTTGTTTCAGTGATGGTCCTGGAGCAAGTTTTGGAAACTGTTGCTAAGAAACTGTCCTTAGATCTTCAACAGTGGTGGAGGCAAAATGTCCCCAAGTTTTGGACCCAATCTGAAATGAACTTGAGGAAGGTCGGACTTGGTTTGTTGCTCCAGGAGCATCACTGAGACTGCCCTGAAAGGAAACGTTTCAACATGTCTGAGGTGAACAGCAGGTGACATGTATCAGATCGTTATTAACAATCATTTACAACAACAACATTTTGCCTGACAGCAGAGCTGAACACCGACAGATGAACCGAGGGAGAGAAATGACCCAGACTCCCTCATATAAACACTTAGTTCTGTGAGTTGTTGAGTTAGGAGGAATTTTATTAACTTTGTGAAGCTCTGTTTCTGACGAATCAAAGTTATTTGGACCTTCTTGTAAATGTGGCACATGTTATAGCCTTGTTCCTAGCCTCTCCTACTTCCTGCATCCATGAAGACACAACTAGCAGCGACAAAGACTGACTCTCGCGTCGCCTCACGTCTCCTCTAACACAAAGAGTACAGACTGCACCTGCATGAGATGAAGAACGTCTCCGTACCACCAGGTGACGTTAGTCTGTATTTTTCCACCACTGACCTTAACTACAGACTGAACCTTTAAACTACAGACTGAACCTTTAAACTACAGACTGAACCTTTAATCTACAGACTGCTCCTTTAAACTACAGACTGAACCTTTAAACTACAGACTGAACCTTTAAACTACAGACTGCTCCTTTAATCTACAGACTGAACCTTTAATCTACAGACTGAACCTTTAAACTACAAACTGAACCTTTAACCTACAGACTGCTCCTTTAAACTACAGACTGAACCTTTAACCTACAGACTGCTCCTTTAAACTACAGACTGAACCTTTAACCTACAGACTGCTCCTTTAATCTACAGACTGAACCTTTAAACTACAGATCTGAACCTTTAATCTACAGACTGCTCCTTTAATCTACAGACTGAACCTTTAAACTACAGACTGCTCCTTTAATCTACAGACTGCTCCTTTAATCTACAGACTGAACCTTTAATCTACAGACTGAACCTTTAAACTACAGACTGCTCCTTTAATCTACAGACTGCTCCTTTAATCTACAGACTGAACCTTTAATCTACAGACTGAACCTTTAAACTACAGACTGAACCTTTAAACTACAGACTGAACCTTTAATCTACAGACTGAACCTTTAAACTACAGACTGAACCTTTAAACTACAGACTGAACCTTTAACCTACAGACTGCTCCTTTAAACTACAGACTGAACCTTTAAACTACAGACTGAACCTTTAAACTACAGACTGCTCCTTTAATCTACAGACTGAACCTTTAATCTACAGACTGAACCTTTAAACTACAAACTGAACCTTTAACCTACAGACTGCTCCTTTAAACTACAGACTGAACCTTTAACCTACAGACTGCTCCTTTAATCTACAGACTGAACCTTTAACCTACAGACTGCTCCTTTAATCTACAGACTGAACCTTTAAACTACAATCTGAACCTTTAATCTACAGACTGCTCCTTTAATCTACAGACTGAACCTTTAAACTACAGACTGCTCCTTTAATCTACAGACTGCTCCTTTAATCTACAGACTGAACCTTTAATCTACAGACTGAACCTTTAAACTACAGACTGCTCCTTTAATCTACAGACTGCTCCTTTAATCTACAGACTGAACCTTTAATCTACAGACTGAACCTTTAAACTACAGACTGAACCTTTAAACTACAGACTGAACCTTTAATCTACAGACTGAACCTTTAAACTACAGACTGAACCTTTAAACTACAGACTGAACCTTTAATCTACAGACTGAACCTTTAAACTACAGACTGAACCTTTAAACTACAGACTGAACCTTTAATCTACAGACTGAACCTTTAATCTACAGACTGAACCTTTAAACTACAGACTGAACCTTTAATCTACAGACTGAACCTTTAAACTACAGACTGAACCTTTAAACTACAGACTGAACCTTTAATCTACAGACTGAACCTTTAAACTACAGACTGAACCTTTAAACTACAGACTGAACCTTTAATCTACAGACTGAACCTTTAATCTACAGACTGAACCTTTAATCTACAGACTGAACCTTTAAACTACAGACTGAACCTTTAATCTACAGACTGAACCTTTAATCTACAGACTGAACCTTTAATCTACAGACTCCTGATGAGTGTGTGAGTGGATGCTTCAGACTGGATCTGTAAACTCTGACATTACAGGATCATCGGGGACAAACTCTGGTCCCAGACCAGATTGTTAGTCGGAGCGAATCACGATCTGAATCGGTCCAAACCTGCTGCATTATGAGCCCGGTTTGATATTTAGGGTTTGTATTATTTCTCCTGATATCTGCAGAGCAGAGGCAGCTTCTCCTCTGAGGATCACTCAGATTCTTCACAATCAAAGCTCAGCTGAGGCCAACAACAGTTTTGTTCCAGCTGACTTGAAGCCAGATCCTCTCGTCCAAACTCCAACTCTGAAGCCACAGCAGAGACCGTCGTACATACCACAGATTCCCATCCCAGTGTGTGTGTGTGTGTGTGTGTGTGTGTGTGTAATGACTACCACATGCTGCTGTGTCGACCTGAGTGTTTGTTTCCAGTCTGACTCACAGGATAATGGCTGAATTTTGAAGCGTGTGCATCTCCAAAGCCACATGATGAAGAACAACACGATTTGGACTTCAGCAGCCGAGATGAGTCACCGTCCAACAGTCCGCTGCCTGCCAGTCCGTTCGGGGGCATTTTCTAAACCGACTCGCTCTAATCGGCTCAGTCCGGTTTGGGTGGTCTGTTGTCTCTAACGGATATCCACCGCTCCGAGTTCAGCCTGGTTCACTGTTCCCAAACGAAGCAGTAGGTAGCGCTGACAGGAAAAGTACTGCTTAGGATGCAGTTTCTCTGCTTTGGTTTTGGGGTAAACATCTGCGGTGTTGCTCATCAGCCTCAGGGATCCTGAACCTGGAAGAAAGCCACGTGACCGTGGGCCGCCAAGCCACGGTACCCACAATGCACCGACATCCTCAGAGTAGAAATGGATATGAGTTTGACACCAGCTGCATTAGCCGTGTTTTGGCAGAACGACCTGGGGTTTTATGGATTAGTTGTGGTTAAAAACAGGGAAGTGGAAGAGTTAGGGCAAAGTCAGGATCAAAGTCAGAAAATGGAAATTAGTGTTCGGAGCTCAACACGAGGTCGGGCCGTTAGCAGGGTGGTCTCATAACATCCGACAAGTCAGCAGGTCAGCCTGTACAACCTGAGCGTGGTCTACAACCTGAACATCATCTACAACCTGAGCGTCGTCTACAACCTGAACATCATCTACAACCTGAGCATCGTCTACAACCTGAACATCATCTACAACCTGAGCATCATCTACAACCTGAGCGTCATCTACAACCTGAGCGTCGTCTACAACCTGAGCGTCATCTACAACCTGAGCATCGTCTACAACCTGAGCATCGTCTACAACCTGAGCGTCATTTACAACCTGAGCATCGTCTACAACCTGAACATCATCTACAACCTGAGCGTCGTCTACAACCTGAGCATCGTCTACAACCTGAACATCATCTACAACCTGAGTGTCGTCTACAACCTGAGCATCATCTACAGCCTGAGTGTCGTCTACAACCTGAGCATCATCTACAGCCTGAGTGTCGTCTACAACCTGAGCATCATCTACAACCTGAGCATTGTCTACAACCTGAACATCATCTACAACCTGAACATCATCTACAACCTGAGCATCATTTACAACCTGAGCATCATTTACAACCTGAGTGTCGTCTACAACCTGAGCGTCATCTACAACCTGAACATCATCTACAACCTGAGCATCATCTACAACCTGAACATCATCTACAACCTGAGCATCATCTACAACCTGAACATCATCTACCACCTGAGCGTCGTCTACAACCTGAGCGTTGTCTACAACCTGAGCGTCGTCTACAACCTGAACATCGTCTACAACCTGAACATCATCTACAACCTGAACATCGTCTACAACCTGAGCATCATCTACAACCTGAGCGTCATCTACAACCTGAACATCATCTACAACCTGAACATCATCTACAACCTGAACATCATCTACAACCTGAGCGTTGTCTACAACCTGAACATCATCTACAACCTGAGCGTCATCTACAACCTGAACATCATCTACAACCTGAGCATCATCTACAACCTGAACATCATCTACCACCTGAGCGTCATCTACAACCTGAGCATCATCTAAACCTGAACATCATCTACCACCTGAGCGTCGTCTACAACCTGAGCGTTGTCTACAACCTGAGCGTCGTCTACAACCTGAACATCGTCTACAACCTGAACATCATCTACAACCTGAACATCGTCCACAACCTGAACATCGTCTACAAGCTGAGCGCCATCTACAACCTGAACATCATCTACAACCTGAACATCATCTACAACCTGAGCGTTGTCTACAACCTGAACATCATCTACAACCTAAGCGTCATTTACAACCTGAACATCATCTACTACCTGAGCGTCATCTACAACCTGAACGTCATCTACAACCTGAGCGTCATTTACAACCTGAGCGTCATCTACAACCTGAGCGTCATCTACAACCTGAGCATCATCTACAACCTGAACATCATCTACAACCTGAACATCATCTACAACCTGAGCGTCATCTACAACCTGAGCGTCATTTACAACCTGAGCATCATCTACAACCTGAACATCATCTACAACCTGAGCATCATCTACAACCTGAACATCATCTACAACCTGAGCGTCGTCTACAACCTGAGCGTCGTCTACAACCTGAGCGTCGTCTACAACCTGAACATCGTCTACAACCTGAACATCATCTACAACCTGAGCATCGTCTACAACCTGAACATCATCTACAACCTGAGCGTCATCTACAACCTGAACATCATCTACAACCTGAACATCATCTACAACCTGAACATCATCTACAACCTGAGCGTTGTCTACAACCTGAACATCATCTACAACCTAAGCGTTGTCTCCAACCTGAGCATCATCTACAACCTGAACATCATCTACAACCTGAGCGTTGTCTACAACCTGAACATCATCTACAACCTGAGCGTCGTCTACAACCTGAACATCATCTACAACCTGAGCATCATCTACAACCTGAGCGTCGTCTACAACCTGAGCGTCATCTACAACCTGAGCGTCATCTACAACCTGAGCATCATCTACAACCTGAGCGTCGTCTACAACCTGAGCGTCATCTACAACCTGAGCGTCATCTACTACACACAACAATAGGCTCCAAATAAACATTGAATGTCTAATTTGTAAGGCAGCTGATTGTTGAGTCTCATTCACAACTTTTAAACACTGAAGCCCTTGTTTTGGTAGAACGCATCAGTACTTGGCGAGTTGGGTTTGAAACTTAAATATTAACCACCTTAGAAACTGGACCTTTAACCTTCTCAGGAAAGACTAACAGCCACAAACAATAAGATTTACAGGCACCTGAAGGCCACAATCTTCTGTCACAGTGCACCTGAGGACCGGGGTTCCAGTTGCGTGGGAGCCAACCTGAGCTGAGCTCCCATAAGAGCAGTAAAATCATATATCTGTGAGGGCCACTCATACATTACACACCCACAACCATTATTTGAATCACAAATAATGCATTTTCCACAGCAACTACGTCACTAGTCACAGCAACATCACCTCACATTATCATGATGAGCGTGAACAACAAATGTGGTGATCGTTAGCGAGAACATTTCACTAAATCGTTGTTTGTCCTCTCAGACGAGCTGTTTGGAGACATCTGATGTGTCTTTGGTTGTTTCTCTGTTTTAAATCAAGTCTCCAGCTTCTTCAGTTGTTTAGCAGAATGCTGCAACTCTGTTTTACTGTGAAGCTCCAGAACTGTTCTGTGGACATCGAATCAGAACAGATTTACGGCCGGTTCAACACGCAGGTCAATGTTACATTATCATCTGTGGTCTCATCGTCCTCTCAGTGTCGAGAACCTAAAATGTGCGTGTGATCGTAGTAAGTGGATTTACTTTGAGCTTTTTATTCCACTAATAATCAGAACAAAATATAAATAATACCAACACGTTAAAGTCCGCCTCATGTAACCACGGAGGCTCAAAAAAGCTGCAGCGAGAAGGAAAAGTAGAAAGTAGAGGAGCAACGAGGAGAGGACTCATTATTCAGCTGCGTGTCCTCCTTCAGCTGATCAATATCAAATTAAACTGGTGACCACGCTGCGACCTCTCAGAGACGTGGGGCTGATTACTGCAGCTGATTAAAAGACAGTCAGGAGGAACGTCTGGTTATTAACTCAGAGAAACAGAAAGTCTGCCTCACTACAATCAGGCAACAGCTCTTTAAAACCTCTCTGTTCTCATTCTCTCCTCAGAAATAATGAACACTAAATGAATATTTGAACAGTGAGATGTTTCCACATAAAGCTGAAAACTTCTCCAACGGATTGTAAAAAGCTCTTCTGACCATGTTCAGGTCCAGACTGCACGATACAAACTTTAGAGCTGCGATTTAAGATTATTACTCTGAATAATGTGGTGATTAATCATCTGGTCCACAGAGACAGAACCGGCGCCGACTGATTATATTGTATATTCCAAATATTTAAAGTCATCCAATAAAATCTAAATAATCGTACGAAATAAATCGGAATTATTTGGTTTGATTTTGTGATAAATTCATTTTTGAGCCGTTGTGACTTCAGAGGCGAGTTTCCTCTTTTACTGATTCTGCTCGTCAAAGAGCACCGATCTGTGAGAGACGATGCACATTTTAGTTTTAAGGTTAATATTAAGATTAAGATTGGCTCTATTTATCCCACAATGGGGAAATTCGCTTGTTCCAACAGCTCAAGATGCAACAGTACAGGAAAAGAATCAGACAAAATGCTTAAAGTTAAATAGTTTATGTGGACGACCGTTTAAAAGCCTGGCGGTACAATAAAGGTCTGATTTGATGCTGTTTCTTGGCTTTAAGGCGAGTTTGGTAGGTTTCTACATGTCGACCATACCTGAAATCACAATGTATATATATTTATTCTTTGATGTATTTTATTGATGTGCCCTGTTTTCTTTATACTTTATATTTTGATATATATTCTTTTGGCACCGGGGGTCTGAGGGAACGACGTTTGGATCCTCTGTATGTGTTGTACATCTGGCAGAACTGACAATAAAGTTGACTTTGACGTAACACAACACGCAGCAATAATAATAATAATAATAATAATAATAATAATATATTTAGCTAATAGCCGACAGCTTCTTCTGTCCTTTTGTTTTAGAAACATGAAACTGTTTTTGATTTCATTCGGTTTCATACCTCATCAGCTGAAACAGAGGGGCAGTCGGCTGGGTCTGTAGGTGCCTGATGCTGCTCGGGTGGAAGCTGCTGAGGTGGAGCTGCCTGCAGGTGGAGCCGTCTGCAGGTGGGGCTGTCTGCAGGTGGGCGAGGATCTGCAGGCGTAGGAACAATATATTTAGTGCATGTGAAGAGAGGACTTCATGTGGCAGCTGGTTGTTACATTATATCAATAAAAATGCTGCTGATGGTGAAACCAGCCAAGAGAAACACCTGAGCCTCATCAGAGCCAGTGGTAATCTACAGACTGCTCCTTTAATCTACAGACTGCTCCTTTAATCTACAGACTGCTCCTTTAATCTACAGACCGAACCTTTAAGCTACAGACCGGACCTTTAATCTACAGACCGGACCTTTAATCTACAGACCGAACCTTTAATCTACAGACCGAACCTTTAATCTACAGACTGAACCTTTAATCTACAGACTGCTCCTTTAATCTACAGACCGGACCTTTAATCGACAGACCGAACCTTTAATCTACAGACTGCTCCTTTAATCTACAGACTGGACCTTGAAACTACAGACTGCTCCTTTAAACTACAGACTGAACCTTTAATCTACAGACTGAACCTTTAATCTACAGACTGCTCCTTTAATCTACAGACTGAACCTTTAATCTACAGACTGGACCTTTAAACTACAGACTGAACCTTTAATCTACAGACTGCTCCTTTAATCTACAGACTGAACCTTTAATCTACAGACTGAACCTTTAAACTACAGACTGCTCCTTTAATCTACAGACTGGACCTTTAAACTACAGACTGAACCTTTAATCTACAGACTGGACCTTTAAACTACAGACTGAACCTTTAATCTACAGACTGGACCTTTAATCTACAGACTGAACCTTTAAACTGCAGACTGCTCCTTTAATATTTTTACTGACAGCTGATCTTGGATCGTCCCGGGGTTTTATTTCAGAAATCTGCTCACCTTATTAAAGAACATATTTATTTTGTTCTCTGAACAGCTGAACAGTGTTTCCAACACTCCCTGGTGAATCTAACGAGGAGTAACAGACGTAAACTCAGCTGTTGATTAGATTAATGAGCGTGTCTGTCATAATAATAAGTGAGCTGCTAACACTCAGCGGTGAGGACTCGTCACATGACCTCCTCTTCCCCGAGCAGCAGAGGCCTCAGGGCTGTTTGACATGACTGATGATCAGCTGCTGTCTAATTTAAGTTTTAGAAACAACAGCATGAAAACAGTTTCAGGAAGAAAAAAAATAGTCCAAGTGAATCATGTCGATCTGTTCACCTCCCTCTTCTGTGGCGCTCTGATCTTTACATGTCTTGTTTTCTTCTACCAACAGTCAAAGAAGCAGACAATCCTCAGCAGGAAGCAGGAAGTGTTTGACATGTTTGACAGTTTAAAGTGGATTAAAGATGAAACCTGTTACTCACAGATGTCAGAGGAGGAAACATGTTCAGCGTGCCGTCCAGGCTCCACAGAGCTGATAGGATGCAGCTGTGCAGGGAGGTGAAAGGTCACCGAGGAGGCTGAGCAGAGACCTGACGCTCACTGAGGGCTCCTGGTGGACAGGTGTGGAACTACAGCAAGTCTGGAGCTCCCTGTGGTGCGTTCAGGGGCCTCTCAGCAACGTGTTAAATCAGGAATATTCAAACGTATGAGACGTTCACTGTCCCTCCACCAAGAAGTTGTTCTTAATGACTAAAAGTGAAAGTCATCCATAAAAGTATCTGATGTTAAATGTGTTTAAAGATTTCAAAGAGCCAGAGAGACGAGTGAACTCCCGTCTTTCTGCGTGTTTGTACAGTGAAGTCTGGACTGAATAACAGAGATCATTAATCACATTATGTTCACACGGTGAGATCACATGAACAGGAAACACGGCGGCGTGAGGACGATCAATGACTCTAATCGTCTCTCTGAAGGATAATGAGACATCGATTTGTGATTAAGCAGAAACAGCCGACGCCACCTGCAGACCGGTTCTGTGACCTCGTTAAAGTTATTGATCCGGAGGAAAAGTTTTAATAACTTCAAACTGCCTCTCTTGTAAAACACGTCCAGCTGTTCGAGCTGCGAGGACGATCGGTCGGTCCAACACAAACACTCATGGTCCCCAGAGGTTAAACCCTACTGATCTTGGGGATCCTCTGGCTTTTCTCTAGTGCCACCAACAGGTCAAACTTTTTGTTTGTCCTGTGAAAAGGTCCAAACATCGACTTCATGGACGACCATGAGATTTTGTTAGGTGGATTATTATGAAGGTTCGCAGAGACATTCATGGTCGTTGGGAGCTTGTGAACACGCAGCGCCACCATCAGGTCAAAGCTGCTCACAGAGCTGCTGGTATCGTACTGATGCCTTAGAAACATCACGTTTTTAAGTCCTCTTCAGTGTCACAGTGATAGTTGTGTGTACTTCCACAGGTTCACTGCTAACAGGAAGTGCTAACAGATAATTCTGCTAAGTTTTAATGGAGTTTCTGAGCATTTTCCCTCCTTTTCTTGGTTGTTGACAAAAACACACATGTAAGTTTTTTTTTTTAGTTCAGATTTCTGTTCTGGAGATGTTTGCAAATTAGCACATAAGTAATTAGATAGTAATCACTGGGGACATGTTTCATTGTGATACGTTATTTACATCTCTTTATCATTTGCATTTTGTGTCTGTAAGTGTCCGAGTTAGATAATCCACATCTTTGAAATGAGTTTTGTTCTCAGACAAATCTCCACTTCACTCCAAACTCTGCAGTTTTTATTCCTCTTTATATTCTGAAGGTTTTTACTGAGGGCGTAGTTCATATATCAGTCGAAGCCTCCACCCTATTTTGTGTTTTCTGATGTATGGAGTGAGTTCCCTCTGTCAAAACCTCCGACTCCAACATGTGAACAACATGAAACAACATGTGTGAACCTGACTTCATCCAGTGTTCACATTTCTGTTCTGGGAGTTGATGCTTTCACACAATAATGGTTCATTTGCATATTTAAACACAACATCTCAGAAAACTTGTCTAAATGTCAGAAATCTTCAGGTTCTGATGGACTCGGCTGAAGGGGAACAGCTGAAACAACTGGGCTGTAACTCATCAGAGAGGAACGGGAAACATTTTCCATCTTAAAAATACTCCCATGACATTCAGCGTGTAACTTTGTTTTCTACAGATCAGGTTACAGGAGGGACGATCCAGATCATAACCCTGCAGCCTGACAAGGACTCCCTCAGTCCAACAGTTCAGGGTCTGGATCCTCTGCTGGACCTGAACCTGAACCTCCTCAGATGAGACTGCACACAGACTAAAAACTGAGGCTGTGATGTGATCACACACTACTTTATTAGCTGTTAAAGGAACAGTTCACCCAAAAAGTTAAATATAGTGTCGTAGTCCACAGAACAGTTCTGGAGCTTCACAGTAAAACAGAGTTGCAGCATTCTGCTAAACAACTGAAGCAGCTGGAGACTTGATTTAAACATCAGATGTCTCCATACAGCTCGTCTGCTGTGATCACAGTCTGCAGGAGAGACACATCACAACCTGATCTGAGACCAGATTTACAGCCTCGACGGTGTAAAAAACATCTTTACAAATCATTCTTGCTGTGAAGCTCGAGAAACATTTGTGACTTTCCATCAGCATGTGGGGCAAGGAGATTTTTATTGTGTTTTTTTTTGGGGGGGGGTGAACTGTTCCTTTAACCACCAGTGAAGGTGTGTTTCTGATGTCACACCACCTTTAAAAGAGGAAAGTCAGTGCAAAAGGTCAAAAGGTGACTGAAGCTTTTTTTTTTCCACACGCTGACCTCTGAACACTTTCCTCTCCCGTCTGATCACTGAGGTAAAGCTGGAAAATAAAACAGAAGCTTTGAAATAACAAGCCAATTAAATAATCCTCCTTGAAGCCAATAAGAACCAGAGATCCACAGAAACAGAGCAGAGAAATAAGGTTTTATAGTTTGTTTAGAAATCTGTAATTTAACCTTCATACTGTCCCACTAACTGATGGTTGGTTTGGGTCTGAACACGAGATTCATCGACAGTAACATCTTTGCTTCGATACACATGGTACTTGTTGTTAGATGAAGTCAGCGTTGGTTCTGTTTTGCCTGGACTCCTTTAAACTGTGAATCTAAGATCAATAAGTTCACATTTTGGAGTAAAAGCCACAGCGTCATCGATATATTTTTGTTTTAATGCAGTAAACACTTAAATTTCCACACACTGTTTATCCGAGCTGTTTCAGGAAGCAGCTTTACTCCCCGTCAGCTCAGGGAGTAAAGCTGCTGACTGCATGTTTTATTATCTGATTGATACTTCTGATCACCTTATCGGTTTGCTGATTGATTTAAAATCATAACACAATCATGATCCGACCATCAAATCAAACAGGATCACAATACAAACTGTGTGACAGAGCAGCTTCGTCACTGCAGTTTAATCATGTGAACACGATGGATCAGTGAGTTTATCAGTGAGTGTTGGTCTCAGTCCTCCTCTGTGGTTCTGTGGTTCTGTCCTCCGCCCACACAGTGAACAACCATCAGTCCAGTTTTTCCTCTGCAGGTTTCTGTTTGAGCACCGCCTCAGAGCGCACAGAGCTCTTTATGGCTCTCTGCATCAGCCAGGTGGTCAGGTGGATGGTGAGGAACGCCCCACCGGCCGCCCACAGCCAGTTCCTCCTGATCCAGCTCTGAGGCTTCATCCTGACCCGTCTGCAGTGGGGACAACAAACAGAAACTTTATTCATACACATGGAGAGAAACTACAGAAGTGAAACTACGAGGAACCTTTAACTGGACACTGATGAGCTTCAGAGAGAAGACATAAAAACTAGTAAAACTATATTTTATGTCGGAGTTTTGAGGATGAAGAGAGGAAACAAGCTGCTCTGTGGTCTGGTGATCCGGCACCAGAACAAAGTTTACCATCGTCATATTACAGTTATTAATCAGACAACATTACCTCATCACTGTGCACCCTGCAAACAGCTCTTTATTCAAAATATGTTGCGTCTTTTCTTTCACTTGCTTTCATAACAAATTCACATGCTAGCAGATCACAGTCTGAATGTCAGACGTCGGTGCTGCTCACAAGAAGAAACCAGGAAGACAAGGATACATTTAAGTGAAATAATCCCACCGCCTCCCTCCAGAGCCCGACTGAGCAGCTGGAGACGAGTCAGCAGTTACCTCCGTTATGATCTGACATTGATCAGTTTATAGAAAACCTGTATAGTAATTGTGTAGTAAGACTCTTAGTGGTGGTGACGTTTAAGTCACCACCAACAGGAGAACACATAATGCTGCTGCTCTGTATTACAAGATGGAGATCGTGAAGTTATTGAAAAGACGACAGGATCAAGCTGACACCACCTTAATTTATTACCCTTACTTGATGTTGCTAGAAAAACATATGATGTAACCAGTAGTCGAGTTGTAAAAAGAATTCAGGGGGGATGGTCAATTTTTTTCACCTTAAAAAAAAGGCGGGGGGCAGTTTTACAGGGAGGATGATTTTGATCGTTTTTATTTCAGGGGGGATGCCATCCCCCCTCAACTCGACTACTGGACGTAACTATAACAAGCTTTTCCTAACTTTTGTATCCTACATATTTGTTCATCATGGGGGCTGTTTCCATTTTAAACTAGTCGTGTAAACCTGCACTGACTTTGTGTTTACAGAATGAAGTTTGCATTTACAGGAGGAGTTGTCTTAGAGCAGCACCTAGTGGACAGAAGAGGAACTGCAGCTGAGCTCAGCCTGTTAAACTGAGTACAGACCTGCAGGTGCTGCAGACTTCATACCTCAGAGTGAGTTACTTGCTCTTGGCAGCAGCAGCAGCAGGAGCAGCAGCAGCAGCAGGTGGAGGTGGAGGAGGAGGAGGAGCTGCAGCAGCGGGAGGTGCAACGTAGGCGACGATGCCGGGCTCTGGGATGAACTCCTCTCGGTCTTTGCGCAGCAGCGGGTTCGCCTTCAGATTGTACCAGCCCCAGTGGATCAGCCCCAGACTCGTTCCCATCACAATCAACACCTTGTAGCTCTTCCAGAACTCCCGAAGGCCCATGACTGACCGGGACCGAGCTGGTGAAACACAGACGAGGATGAACGTCAGCGTGATCCATGATGTAGAACAGAAATGTGATTCTGTTGGTGTCATTAAACCCAAATACACTGACAACACACACTGGAAGTAATCAGCCTGAGAGATCTGAAGATCATATTTCACTGAAGAAATACATTAAAAAAGGTCCAAAAGATATAATGAAAAACCAGAAGAGGTGACTAACACGTTTATTTTCTTACAGATGGTGTGATTTATAATTGTTTAATTCAAAGTGAGGTTTACTGTTTCAGAGCGCTGATGTTACAGATCTGTGTTTGATAATCATATTTAAAGGATACAAACAATGTGTCTGGATCAGCTTATAAAATAATAAACATTTTAAGGCTATCAGCACCCAAAAATGGTTCAATGGAGCTGAAACTATTTACTGAAATAATCAAGACAATAAATCATTTTTTTGAATGATTCCATTTTAAGGCTGAATAACGAATCGATCGGCTGAACTACTGCAAATCAATCATCACTTATATTTCATAATACATTCTGAATTTAGGTCTGTTTTCTTGCAAAAACTAAACACCAAAGCTTCTCTGATGAGAATGTGCTGATTTACAGTCTGAGCCAGGTGTGCCTCACTGACAGGGAGCTGATGGGGGTCGACAGATGCAGTTTTTTCAGGGCCGATACAGATTATTAGTAATCAATCAGACTGATAACCGATGACTCGGACGAATAAACACTTCAAATCAACGTTCAAACTTGAGGATAACCTGTGATCAACTGCAAAACACTATAATTTACTCACGTACTGTACTTATAAACAGATCTGAGGTACTTTGCTTCAGTATTTTCATTTTCTGCCACTTAATACTTTCACTTCATCTTATTTGATAACTTTAATCTGCTGGTCAGCTGTTACTGTCATCACACTGTCTCAGATCACAGCCAAAGTACATTCACCTTCATTTATTTCATCAGCAGTCAGACACAAATAATCACTGAACTGTTATATTCCAACACAAACCTGCTAACTGTTCAGCTACACGCTCCACTAAAGCTCCAACACAAAGAGGAACACGCTGAACTGAACATTAAAGTTAAATAAGACAGTTATCTAACCTGCTAACGGGGAGCTAGCAGGGCTAGCAGCGACATGATGCTAACAGGCTGCTAGCTGCTAACTGTCAGGCTCGTCTGGTGTCTGTTCGAACCGCTGAGCAGCAGAAATCTAACTTTACTCTTCATTAAAGTAATAATCGAGTGTGACTGTGTGGACGTGAACGAACAGCTCTCACCTTCAGAGATGAACTGCCGCTCCTGCGCCGGGCGTCATGTCCGGACCCCGGAAGTGAAGCTGCCCGACCAGCTGCCTGAACGGATTTAACCAGAGTTCAGGTTCAAATGAACAAAATGATTTGAAAAGCAAGTAATTAAATATAAAGCGTGTTTATTGTTGGTTATTATTCATCTCACACGAGTGTTTTAAGAGAACAAACGAAGCGGCGATGATTTTATTAGGTTTTACAGTCAGGCAGCCGTCAAATCTGTCACGTGACTTTTATTGACGGAGGAGTTTTCCTTTCATATAAATTAATAAATGTATATATTTTTAAATGTTCCTTTTTACTCTTAAACAAACACAAAAAATATCTGCTAATAATTACAATACAATAATTAGACTTTATTATTTGTTTTTATTTGATTCAGGCCCATCTTATGTTATAGTAGTTGTGCAGATGTTGCTGCGATAACCTTATAAAAAGTGATTGTGGATTAATTTAAATCCTTCTATTGTTGGAAAACCTGTTGGACCTACATTTAGATACAAAGCACCATTTTAAGATTGAAAGAATATATTTCTTACTGCTTTTTAATTTATTGTTTATGTGTATTGTAATTTTAAATTAAACACACAAAACAAGGCAGCAGAGTTTAAAAGATGTATTTTGAATCATAGATAATTTTTTAACAAGAAAGATGTATTTAAAATATAGATATATGTTACCGTCTTAACCCTCTTGCTTACCGCTGTTGGGAGCTGGTTATAATGTTTCTGGCTCGTCGCTGGTAACCAGCGTCTTGGAGTCCGGGGCAAAGTGTGGAGAGAAGAAAGGGGCACGAAATGGTACTCTCTGTGCAAAACCGCACATTTAATTACTTCTTGGCAAAAGCACAACACAACACCGGGCCTGGTGTAACTGTCTGGACACTGCTGCTAACTTAATACTTTTTGCAATAAAACAGGAGTTAACTGTTGCACGTCTGGTCTTTCGCCGTTGCCCTCGACAGTCGACACACACTACTTCCTTGTTTTTTCCTCCCTGCATTACTACGTCACATACATGCGCCGGCCACCGTCTTAAAGGGACAGGGCTGGTCGGCGACATATTTAAAGTATTTAACATGTTAATTAGTTGTTAAAATCAATGTATAACTGTTTTTGTTATTAGCTATTCTTTTGTTAGTTTTTTTGTTTAAAAATGTCCATATTCGAAATAAAGATTTCAACCATTCAGTAGATGAAATATATTGTTTTCACCTGTCTGCTCTCCTGAAGTGGACACCATGCATGAAAAGTTTAAGCTTTTACAAAGTCAAGGTTAATTTATTTAACATTTTACAAACCAGGTCGCAGAACAAGATTTAGTGTCAGTTCCTTTAAGTCTCATCAGAGAATCAGGACAAAACAAACTTCCTGTCCTCACTTCTTGAGCTCTGTAACAGGGTGTTAATAAGTGTCGCTGGGTCTCGTCTTCATCACAATAAATCACAGGACATATTTCAGAGCCTCTCTACTGCTCTCTCTCAAGAAAAGAACATCAATCATCATTTCTACTTTAATTCTGGAAACTACTGAACAAACACATTTCTAATTAAAGGCTTTGTTAAATACTAGAACAAGATATTCAATCTTGTTGCTGACCAATTATTCAAAGATTAACAACATAAAACAATGACTTGATTCTGGTTATACTGGACAAGTTATTGTAATCATATTACAATATCACATATTTGTTCAATGTTAAATAATCATTATTTATTTTTTTATTGTATAAATACATATAATTCATTATGTTCTTTACTACCAGAACATTATTTTAAAGTATTGAGACTCAGAATGTGTCGACAACATGATTCTTTATATACAGATGATGGAAATGAACCAGAAATAACTAGAATGAAAAACAATCTTTGATGTTTGACTTCATGGACAATAATAAATGTCTGTCTGTCTGTCTATGTGTGTGTTAGTGTGTGTGTGTGTGTGTGTGTGTGTGTGTGTGTGTGTGTGTGTGTGTGTGTGTGTCTCCTACAGAGACACTGAGGAACCTAAAGTTAAACAGAACCCAGGATAAAGAGGTTGAGTGAATGTGGTGCTGAAGGTGTGGAGGTGGATCAGTGAGTCAGAGGAGACTCTGTAGAAGGACAGAGTGCCAGCAGGACAGTCCACATACACTGCTGCTCTGTTAGAGACAGAGGAGGAGGAGGAGGAGGAGGAGGAGGAGGAGTAGAAGAGGACTGTTCTTCTGTTATCGTGACAGACATAGTAACGACCATCATCAGAACAGTACAGACTCCAGGACTGATTATTCCGTCCAAACAAACAGTCATCACTGTTTCCTCTCCTGCTGATTCCTCTGTAACTCACTGATATATCAACCCTTCCTCTCCACTCGACCTCCCAGTAACAGCGACCAGTCAGATCATTTCTACACAGCAGCTGAGGCCAGCAGTCAAACCTCTCTGGATGATCAGGATATGGCTGCTCCTCTGACACCCATGTCACCTTCCTGTTGTTGTCAGACAGTTTGAGGCGTCTGTTTACTGTGTTTGTGTCGACTGTGAGTTCACAGACATCTGATGGAGAGAACAAGACACAATACAGCAGCAGTTTATCATCTAACACAGCTGATGGTTTATTTGTTGCTTTATTAACAGACTGACTGTTAATTAGATCAAAACTTCACAATGACTCATCTTTTTGGATCTTCTTTCAAACTGACAGTTGAATGCAGATACACAAGCTTTAGATTTAAACTACTTTAACATGTGCTGCCTTGTTTTCATCAGTCAAAGTGAACACACACTTACACTTCCTCACACCAGGTTTCAGCCTCTGCTCTCCACCATGTTCCACCCTGGAGGAAGAAACAAAGTCAGAATGATCCTTCAGAAGCTTCCTCATCAATGATCTTCATAAAGCTTCACTCAGATCACCATTAAGACAAAACAGCTGCATTTATAAAACGAACTTCATACACACACTCAAATTTTACATCAAATAATCACAAACAACTAAATAACAAAAAGCTGGTTGACTGAATAATCAATGAATAAATAAATTTTCCTGACATTTAATTATATGAAGTGACAGAATTGACCGCAGTGGAAAATATATTAAACATCAAATAAAACTACGACGGAACTTTGAACCTCAACTTTTAAAACAAAACAAACGAGATGTCCTCAAAGTGTCCAGAAACAAATCATGACAATTGGACAAACTCCTTCTGATGAATTTCAGGTTCAATAAGGTATCTAAACACTTTCTGACAGCAAACTTAATGCTTTTAAACATCTTTTTTTTTAACACTGTTTTTATTTAGGTTTTCAGAGTTTAACATACAAACAATATTTTGACATATTTAACATATCAATATATATCAATGACACATATATACACCAAAGAATACAAAAAGAGGGTATCGAGTAACTCAGTGCTGTCATCATATTAACATTAGTCTAAATTGAGGGAAGTGTTGGTTTGCTTCTGTCAAAGTAATCTATAAAGGGCTGCCAGATTTGATAGAATTTGTCTTCACACCCTCTCAATGAGAATTTAATGTTTTCTAATTGTAGATGTTGCATAACATCTTTCAAAAGGGCAGAGTGAGTCGGGGGTCGAGCCTGCTTCCAGTTTAGTAAAATCAGTCTGCGTGCTCGAAGAGATATAAATGTTATCATGCTATATTGAGAGTTAGATAGTATGAGATCAGGTTCTTTAACTCCAAAGATAGCTGTCAGTGGTTTAGGATCATTCACTCTTCCTATCATGTCCGAGAAAGATTGGAAAATCTTTTGCCAGTATATTGCTATTCTCGGACAGTGCCAGAACATATGGGCTAATGAGGCTGGTGATTGACCACATCTGTCACATGCAGGATTTATATTTGGATTCTACAGAGCTTTACCTTCGATAAATGTAGTCGATGATTACTGCTGCTGGTTCAGACTGTGAACCAACAGTCCTCAGCTTGACAGTGTGACAGAGAAACAGTGTGTGAGCTCTTGTTGTCTGTTCATACCTGAGAGTGTCCAGTCTCCAGTCTGGATCCTCGAGATCCAGCCAACAGCAGCTTCACTCCTGAATCTCCTGGATGATTGTAACTCAGGTCCAGCTCTCTCAGATGGGCGGGGTTGGATCTCAGAGCTGAGGCCAGAGTACTACAGCCTTCCTCTGTGATCAGACAGCCTGACAGTCTGGAGACAGACAGACACACACACACACACACACACTTTGTCACTTTGAGCCAATCCATACATATTACACAGACATTTAAACCACTGTTAATATGAAAATAATGTTTAGAATTGCTTTAGTTGCGATGATCCAGCTCTTGCTGCCCACGTACATTGGGCTGTGGCGCTGAAATAACACTACCTGTGTCCACTATGAGGCGCTACAGATCACCCATCAATTATATTTCATGTTGTAGTGTATGATGTGGTGAAAGCAACCTGTAAATGTCATGTAAATTGGATGATTCATGAAGATCAAAGAACATTTTTGGTCACATTACCCAACGTTATGGCGCCACACACACACTCAATCATGTTGAATCATAAACAGTTTCACCAGATGTGATGTGGGTGCAGAGTTTGGTGAGTTTTGGGGTATGTTTAGGCCGCCAAATATACACCTCTTTCAGCAGAAGAAAATTTTGAACTGAGAGTAACAATAGGATCCTCGTGCTGATAGTACTTGGGCAAAACAAAGCAGTAAAACCAAAAGCCCCACACACACACACACACACATGCACGCATTTTTGAAAGAAGGCAACTGAAACACTATCTTACTCTCAGCCATGAGCAGTACAGACAAACATCATCCAATTTCAACTGATCAACTTATCAATTCCTTGACTAAATCTTTGGACTGATCAAAACAATCATGAGTTTAGAACCGCCCTATAAATGTGAAGTGCACAGATAACTGCAGATACTGTCACTTATGCTGCAAAAACAGCCTCTATAAATTATTCAATCTGGTCAAAGAAAATTCATTTGGTAAAAATCTCCTACAGATGTTGGGTATATTTTCTAAACAAACTTACAGGACAATGTCCCACGAAACATTGCTCAGAATAATTGGTACAATGGTATTTTCTACTGTAATCTTCATTGTTAAATCCTACACATGCTGCGTATATGTAATGAATATACTTTTACTTGTATATCCAGTAACATTTGAATGATTATCTCGTGATATTTTTGAATCCTGACCTGAGAGTCTCCAGTTTACAGTGTGGACTCTTCAGTCCAACAGACAGCGGCTTCACTCCTAGATCCTGCAGGTCATTGTTACTCAGGTCCAGCTCTTTAAGACTAGAGGACTGGGAGCTGAGAACTGAGGACAGAGCTTCACAGCTTCTCTCTGACAGATTACAGCCACTCAGCCTGAAGGAGAGTTAGTGACAAAGACAAACACTGATACTGTTTCTGTCTAATACAATATAAAATACATCACATTTCGATGGTTGTCCTGACGAAGTCTCTTTAGTCTCAAGTATATTACTGGGATCTGTCAATAATTAAATTATACTCACATTTCTGGGATTTATCCTGACATGAACTACAAAGTGACAGAGTTTTCTTCTATTTCATGGACGCATGCAACAATGTGCATTGTTTTTCAACAGATCAACTGATCAATCTGATGACTAAATCTTTGGGCTCTTATTTGATTGATATTTAATATTAGGAGATTCATTAGTGGAGAAACCCCTACATGTGTGATACAGTATCTGTTCACGTACAGAGCTTTGTTGGAGGCTTTGACCACTGGCAGCAGCCTCAGAAGAACCTCCTCTGAAGCAGAGTATTTCTTCAGGTCAAACACGTCCAGATCTTTTTCTGATGACAGTAAGATGAAGCCCAGAGCTGACCACTGAGCAGGAGACAGTTTATCTGTGGAGAGATTTCCTGATCTCAGATACTGTTGGATCTCCTCCACTAGAGAACCATCATTCAGTTCATTCAGACAGTGGAACAGATTGATGCTTCTCTCTGGAGACATATTCTCACTGATCTTCTTCTTGATGTACTCAACTGTTTCCTGATTGGTCTGTGAGATACTTCCTGTGTGTTGTCATCAGACCTCGTAGGAGAGTCTGATTGGTCTGCAGTGAAAGACCAAGGAGGAAGCGGAGGAACAAGTCCAGGTGTCCATTTGGACTCTTTAAGGCCTGGTCCACAGCACTCTGGTAGAGATGTGTTGGTTTAGGTTTGTCTCTGAAGAGTTTAGACCACCGGGAGTTTTGTTTTCCTTCTGCCAGCAGATTGACTCCAGAGTTGATGAATGTCAGATGGACATGAAGAGCAGCCAGAAACTCCTGAACACTCAGATGGACGAAGCAGAACACCTTGTCCTGGTACAGTCCTCTCTCCTCTTTAAAGATCTCTGTGAACACTCCTGAGTACACTGAGGCTGCTCTGATATCGATGCCACACTCTGTCAGGTCTGATTCATAGAAGATCAGGTTTCCTTTCTGCAGCTGCTCAAAAGCCAGTTTTCCCAGAGAGTTAATCATCTTCCTGCTCTCTGGAGTCCAGTGTGGATCTGTCTCAGCTCCTCCATCATACTTTACATTCTTCACTTTGGACTGAACCACCAGGAAGTGGATGTACATCTCAGTCAGGGTCTTGGGCAGCTCTCCTCCCTCTCTGGTCTTCAACACATCCTCCAGAACTGTAGCAGTGATCCAGCAGAAGACTGGGATGTGGCACATGATGTGGAGGCTTCGTGATGTCTTGATGTGGGAGATGATTCTGCTGGCCAGCTTCCTCATCTTCTGAATCTCTTCCTGAAGTACTCCTCCTTCTGTGGGTCAGTGAACCCTCTGACCTCTGTCACCATGTCAACACACTCAGGAGGGATCTGATTGGCTGCTGCAGGTCGTGTGGTTATCCAGAGGCAAGCAGAGGGAAGCAGTTTCCCCCTGATGAGGTTTGTCAGCAGCACATCCACTGAGGTGGACTCTGTAACATCAGTCAGGGTCTCAGTGTTGTGGAAGTCCAGAGGAAGTCGACACTCATCCAGACCGTCAAAGATGAACACAACCTGGAACTCTTCAAAGCTGCAGATTTCTTTGGTTTCAGTGAAGAAGTGATGAACAAGTTCCACCAAGCTGAACTTTTTCTCTTTCAGCACATTCAGCTCTCTGAAAGTGAATGGAAATGTGAACTGTATGTCCTGGTTGGCTTTGTCTTCAGCCCAGTCCAGAGTGAACTTCTGTGTTAAGACTGTTTTCCCGATGCCAGCCACTCCCTTTGTCATCACTCTTCTGATTGGTTCGTCTCTTCCAGGTGAGGGTTTAAAGATGTCTTCTTGTCTGATTGTTGTTTGTGGTCTGTGTGGTTTCCTGGATGCTGTTTCAATCTGTCTGACCTCATGTTCATCATTGACCTCTGCAGTCCCTCCCTCTGTGATGTAGAGCTCTGTGTAGATCTGATTCAGAAGGGTTGGGTTTCCTGCTTTAGCGATTCCCTCAAACACACACTGGAACTTCTTCTGAAGGTTAGATTTGAGTTGACGTCGACAAACTGCAGCAACAGTTCCTGAATGAAACACAACACATCAGTGAGTGGATGTTAGTGTGAAGAAGAAAACAGTTCATTGAGGAAAATCCTCTTACTGCTCTGCAGACAGTCAGCCAGCTCCTCCTGCTTCATCCTCCTCAGGAAGTTCAGTGTGATCTTCAGAAATGCCTCTCTGCTGCTCCTCCTCTGCTCCTCCTCCTCACCGTCCAACACCTCCTCATCCTCACTCTGCCTCTCTAAGCATTCTGGGTAATCTGGACTGAGAACCTTCTGGAACTTCTTCAACTCGTTCTTCACAAAGGTGACAACGTTCTCCTCAAGATGCTGCAAAAGAGTAAAACTTCAAATGTAAAATGAGACATTTCATTTCATTTGCAGCTGAAGTAAAGTTGTTGTTGGACATTTACACACCTTAAATATGGAGTCCAGGTCTGTTGGATGCTGCTGGACAGACTGACCACTGAGAACCTGCTGAACTCTGCAGAGAACATAAAGTACGATGATTTCAACCATCAACAGCTTTACATTTTTACATCATCTGTCTGCTTCTAGGGCCATTTGATGTATTAGGTGAAACAGTTTTCTGTTATAAATGATGATGCCTTTAGTTGAGTTTCTAGTTATCTACCCTGTTATTGATGTTCCGACCTATAACATGGTGTAACATGGCAATAAAGACTGGAGACTTCTTCTGTGAACACAAATGAATTGTCTCTCAATTTGTGAGCACAAATGGGTTACAATTGTGTTAGTGAGCCCTTCTCCTTTGCCAATGTATTCACTTGACAGCTGTGGTTTATCAGACGCTGATTAGATTAGATTAGATTCGATTCGATTAGAAGGGCTTTATTTATCACACAATGGGGAAATTCCCTTGTTACAACAGTTCAAGATGCAACAATTACAGGAAAAGGAATCAGACAATTAAAATAAATTCAAAATAAACAGAAAAAATAAGATATTTACAAAAAAAGAAAGTGAGTGGAAAGTTATTGTTCAGGTAGTGCTTGAGTAAAACAGTCTGATGACTGCGGGGATGAAGATCTGCGGTCAGCGCCCGTTCTTACACAGAACGTCAGAGTCAGTCCAAACTCTGGATGTTCACTGGTGTGAACTGTTGTGTCTTCCTCTGGAAGTTGATCACCATCTTTGTTTTACTGGTGTTTATATGCAGGTGGCTGCATTCACACCAGTTAATAAAGTGGTTGATGCCACCCCCTGTATTCCTATTCATTCCTCTTAGACACACATCCAACAATGGCTGTATCATCGGTGTTGTGCATGAAGTCTGATGTGTAGAGGGTGAAAAGGAAGGGAGAGAACATCGTACCCTGAGGGCCCCCAATACTGCATAATACCACATCTGAGACACAGTCCTGGAGTCTCACAATCATGGTCTGTACATGTGAAAACTCCCTCGGCAGACAGTTTGACCAAATGCTAACAGCATAAGATCTAAACAGCATGATTACTGCACAGCTGTTCCTCAGACTGGTCACAATGAAAGGCTACACTAGTGCAGTTGGCATGAACCATCAAACAATACTAAAGACCAGGACTCTTGATATCAAGCATCCACCTTCCCCCCAAACAGACTAAATCTACGGGCAACAACAACATATGTTGTTATGAACTGATTTTAGCAGTTGATATCAAATCTGGAGGAAAATAATTTGCTTTCATTTGATCACTTGCTTCATGTATTAACTGTTGATTTCTGGAAAATCTTCAATATTAAATGTTCCTCTTTGAAGAAAGCATTAAATCAGTGGAGTGTGAAAGTTGAGACCAGCTGACAGACCATTTTATGTCAGGACTTCATAGAGGGAGAGCTTCAGAACAACAAACTCTTCTAGGTTTACATTCTTACCTTTCTTCAGCAGAGTGGTCTCCATCCTTGAAGTAAATAGGCTGATCCATGGACCGGTCACTCTTCATGGACACTCCACTGGGTGCAGGAGAGTCTGGTCTCTGCTGGTGAACTCTGATAGAAACAGACAGACAAACCAAAGCACCTCTCAAACCTTCAACCACAGATTTATGTTCAAATGTATCAAAATCTAAAGTTGATTTAAAGAGAAGAAGTCCAGAAAAACCATCAGAGTTTGATTATCCAGTTTGGGACAATAACCAAAGTTCATATTATGAGTCAGATAAACTGGTTCTAGTAATCGTGTCATGTTGCTGATCATTCCTTCAGTTTGAAGCTACAACCCTTTTTAAAATGTGACATGATGACAAGAGGAGGTGGACAACATTACAGGAGACTTCTTTGAAATGACAAACATCAGTAAAACGTTGTCTGAATGTTACAAATGAAACGTTCTTTCAACAATAACATTGTTAGAACATGTAGAGAACATGATGAAATGTTACAGGAACGTTCCTGCTGGCTGGGACTATGTTGACTTACTGAGTCTCTGAAGGAAGTTTTCCTTTAAACTCCAATGGTTCATACATGGACCGGTCACTCTTGATGGACACACAGCTGGGTCCAGGTCCAGGTCCAGGTCCAGGTCCAGGTCCAGGTCCAGGTCCAGCAGAGTCTGGTCTCTGCTGCTCTGGGCTTCAACACAACACACACAGAGCTTTGAGTATGAATCCTGATGGTGGAGTGATTTGAGTGCTGAGCTGTGACATGGAGAAGAGTCATGGACAGTTAGAGATCCTCATCTCACCTCTGAGCTTTGGTCTGGCTGTCATGTTCCCCACACAGAGTGGTTTTAGAGGGAGGGACTCCCTCCTCTGTCTCCTCACACTGATTCATAGCAGAGCCCACACCTTCACACAAACACAACAACATGCTGTCACACATGATTTATCAGCATTCCTCTCAGTCACATGACAAACACACAGAGTCTGACTGGACACCAGATTCACACAAACACTAATTACACCCAGATCTGACTTCAGTCTACACGACAGACAGGTTGACAGTTTCAGCTGCAGTAAAACTGAATGTAATATTTTCAGCTTCTTTCAGTGTGTGTGTGTGTGTGTGTGTGTGTGTGTGGGGGGGGGGGTTAGCACCTGTCTGTCTGCATCCTCACGTTGGTGAGGGTTGGTTCATCTAGAGACCCCAACAAAGCTCAGATTATAACTCGACCCCTGGGTCCGCTGACTGAACTGTCCATGACAGGTAATGGATTACTCATAAAAAGGTACGTATTACGTTACGTACCTTGTAATATCCCTTTAACTAATATTTATTGAAGTATTTGCAAAAATCCCCTTTTATAAACTCTGGCCTCTTTAAACTTCCTCTGCACCTGCTCATGAGCAGAGGAAGTCATGTGACGGAGGAGGACAGCGTGGAGCCACCACAGTTTAACACCAGAGGCAGCTGCTCACTTCCTGTTTCCTGCCCACAGTTACATATAACATGACCACCGTCCCTCACTAACCTTATTGTAACCATGACGATAAAGCTCTTCTGAACTTAACTGGGTCATGTGAACCTAAAACCCAGAATGGTCTCTGAGTTCTACCAGGTTGTGTTCGTGGTGTCACAGCAGGAGGCGGCTTTATTTCTGCAGCGGTCGTGGTCTCTAATGTCGTCTTCCTGAGCTTGTTTGTCAAAACACTTTGTAAAGGTGAAATATAAGTCCAGTTAATCATATTCTTATTATTAAAGAAAGAATCACAGTGTGTGGACACATTAAAGCTGAGCAGACTGTTAAATACTTCTGACTGCACAAAGAAATCCACCTGGACTACAGCTGTTATTAAAACCAGCTGTACTGAGATCAGTCTGTAAAACACTGAGAAGAAATGATTATATCCACAGATTGTTGGATGTCAGCCGGCTCCTTTGAGCAGATATTACCAATCAAAAGACACAGAGACAGAAACAAGCAACCCAGATCTGACTTCAGTCTACATGACAGACAGGTTGACAGTTTCAGCTGCAGTAAAACTGAATGTAATATTTTAAGCTCCTTTCAGACTGTTTAAAGATTTGAGTTGAATGATTTCAGTAAAAAGGCGTGAAAATAACCCAGTTTAAACAACAAAAAAACTTGGGATGACTTGAAACAAAGGAAATGTTCAGTTTGTTCTCTTTTGTATCAAAATAAAAGTGTTTTGTCTCTTTACAAAGAAATGTGTGGACTGAACCAGTTTACAGTAAAAACACCAAAACTAGAACCAACCACGACCACAATCATTTAGCTCCACATTGAACACTAAGCTAAAACTCAATCATCACTTTAGGGCTGCTTAATTAATTCAAATATGACCGAAATCCAAATCACAGGAGCCGAGATCTTTTTGATGAAGGTAAAATGTGTGACGAGCAGCTTCGCAGCAATATTTTTCAGTTATACTGTGGTATGAAAACTGACAGTTATCACGCCGTGTAGGTCGACCTGCTCTTCTACCGTATATTTGTTCTGTGTTAGTGTCATTAAAAAATCCAACAGAGAATCTGGTCCCTGCCTCTCAACTAGTTTCTTATAAATAAAGACAGAAGTTGTGTCTAAATGATTTCACTAATTCTACACAACTAAATCTTTCCTGAGGAGATAAACGGGACGTTGAGTCTGACTGAACATTTTACAGTTCACATGAAAATGAGTCACATTTGTTTTTGAAATTGTTCTCATGCAGGGAAACTTTGATCAGACATTCTGTTGTTCTTCTCAACATATCTCAAGGAAATTGAATTCGAAAGCAACTGGATTTGGTTTTTGTCTTGAAGACGTTTCACCTCTCATCCGAGAGGCTTCATCAGTTCTGCTCCCTTGACTAGGCTGAGACTAGTCCGGACTTGACTAGTCTCAGCCTAGTCAAGGGAGCAGAACTGATGAAGCCTCTCGGATGAGAGGTGAAACGTCTTCAAGACAAAAACCAAATCCAGTTGCTTTCGATTCAATTTCCTTGAGATAACTATGACCTGGATGAATGAGAATATTCACAAGCTTCTTCTCAACATGTTTCACTGCACATTTATCTTTGTGTTTTAAGGACCTTTTCTTTTTAAGATGGAGAACGAAGGAAAATATTTGATGACTTATCTTTTTATTCTGACTCACCAAACACCACATCCTCTGATGCCACTTCACCTGTTCTGAGACATTTAGTTCCTGTTTTTAAGAGTGAACTGGATGAAAATGTGGACGCCATCAAATACTGAAAGAAGAGTAAAGTAGTGCAGACTGTGATATTACAGCAGACACAAGCTTTGAGCTGGCAGGAGGATTATCTCTGACTGAACTCTGTGCAGTATGTTCACACTGTTGAATGAAGAGCCTTGTTGTTCTTCCTGCCTGCAGCTCTGACCTTTGTCTTCTTATTCTCATATTTCATGGATCTTTCTGTGTCCTATTATAAATGCTGTTGGACTTCAGAAAAGACTTTGCGCCTGTATTCTCGTCTTTACGGTAGTCAGCGCCGTTTGTGCCGTCATGGTGTTTTCTCACAAACAAACAAACAACAATAAACAATCTCTCACACTGTTTACCGACTGTTAGCAGCTGTTAGCATCACCGGTGAAGCCGGTTTTCACCGTTTCAAAGTGTTCAGGTCCAGAAGAACCGAGCGGTTGATCCTGTGGACCAACGAGCTCGACACCTCTCACACATTTCAACAGTTTCTACTGCGATGATTGAGTCAAACTAATGAAGACACAAACAGTCTGATAACACGAGTCTTTACAGCAGAACAGACACAAATCACACATGAAAAAGTGACATTAAAAACACACATTTACCTTTTTGTCTGCAGGCGGAAATCATGTGCGTCTCACCGAGACAGGAAGTGAAAGTGAAAGTTAGAGACGGAGACACAGAGACATGATCTCTTCATGTGAAAAACACTTTACACTCCATTTATGAAAGAAGAC